>BSBM01000198.1:2832500-3432500 GCA_027924585.1 Larix kaempferi
TCTTTCCATGTGAAGATTGTCCTGCAGGATGAGAAGAATCTGATCGCGGTTTCGAAGAACCGAGTCAATTTCCTGAACTAGGGAGCTGCTGAGCATGTATGGAAGAAGAACTAGTGGTGCATGTCCATAAATTGCTTCATATGGTGTCCTTTTAGATGTGGTATTGTACCACTGGAGCGCTTCTAGGAAATCCATAGAAATAGCTGTCCACATATGTGTAGGGATGGGCAAGGGTTCGAGCAGTCCCGAAAGGAGTGTCGTTTCACCCTTGTTGACCTAGAAAGTATCACACTCAACCACCATCTAGTGAATTTTCATTTTCAGTCCCTACCAAAACAAGTTACATTGTTCCCGGTCATAGGTTTTGAGGAACCCAGAGTGCCCTGCCGATGAAGAAGCATGGCGTTCATAGAATAGATAGCCCTATTGAACAGATTGCAGCCAATTTGGAACAAGCAGAGAAATAGCTGTAAGAGAAACTAGGTCATTGAATTGGTGAGAAGGAGCATCTGCCACCATATTATCCTTACCCTTCTTGTAAGTGATCGCATAGTCATAACCCATGAGTTGGATAACCCATTTCCGGTGTGCTGGTGAGGAGACCCGTTGTTCCAGAAAATGTTCCAGACTCTGGAGATCAGTCTTGATGCAGAAATAATTTCCTAGTGGGGATGGCTGCCACTTTTGTACTGCAAGAAAATAGCCATCATTTCCTGCTAAGATGTAGATGTGACTAAATGCTTACCGGAAAGGTCACTTGAAGGCGGCAAGCCCACTGGTGCAACAAAGACACCTGGATATCTATCCAAGGAAGTAGTGGAGATCGTTGGTGGGTGCATCTGGATGGAATGGAGCTGAGCGATGACACCATGTGAATTCTTCTTAAGGATCTTTTCCAAGCGATGTGAACTGATGATGCAGAGATACCCTGGTTGTAAGCCCATAAATTTGTGTTGTGTCCCATTGACTGAAAACTGCATCCAAAGTTCAGGAAAATCCCATAAGATGGGGCCAAGTGTGCGTAACCATTGAATGTCCAAAACCACATCACATCCGCCTAAGGACAAGGAAAACATGTCAAAGTGCAGGTTATAATCTTCCAGATAGATACGCACATTGTGACACTGTCCCTTGCAAGGTAAGGTTCCCCCATTGGAAACCATGACTTCAAAGTTGGAGCAAGGATGGAAAAAACAATTAGCATGTTTGGCGATCCGAAGGTCAATGAAGTTATGAGTGCTACCAGAATCAATGAGTATTGTAAGAGGAAGCTTCTTGAAGTAACACCTAACCCGCATTGTTTGGGGGGTGGTAACATCAGATAAAGCATGGAGAGATATATCTGGGTGGTCTTCCTGAGATGGGAAGTCAATAGGCGGCTCCCAAATGTTGACCTGATCATCCGGTGTATATGGAGCTTCTTCACCAACTTTAGAGGTGAGCGGAGAATCCACATCCAAGAGATAGAGATTTTGTTGAACACATCTATGTCCCCGAGTGAAATTTTCATCACAATTATAACAAAGCCCTTTTTCTCTGTGTGTCTGCATCTCTATTTCAGACAAATGCTTGATAGGAGTTGGTCGAGGAGCTGGCAGGATGGGAGGTCATTGAGAACCCATATTTCGGAAGGGAACAAAAATGGGTTTGGAGCATTGTCGGGCAGCAATCTTGTCTTTTGCTAACTTAGCCAACCCCAAGGCTTCCATCATTGTGTTGGGACAAAACATTTTGACCTCTTGGCGGATTTCATCCTTAAGACCACTGATAAAACAACTTTTGTAGAAGTCATCAGACAATCCTTCTGTGTGGTTATCTAGTTTCTCAAATTATGTCTGATACTCTCTCACATTGCCAATTTGACAAAGTTTAGTGAGTCCTCCGGTGAAGTCATCAAAAGTACTAGGACCAAATCGTTGCAAAAGGAGTTGGCAAAAATATGTCCATTTTGGCTCGTCATGAACCTTGATGTACCAACAGTACCATTGAAGGGCTTCATGTTCCAAATGAAAGGATGCAAGTGGAAATTTTTGGACATCAAAAGTATTATGCAGACTGAAATACTATTCTGCATGATAGATCCATCCAGTCGGATCAGTACCATTGAAGTGAGGAAATTCAAGCTTCAGACCATGGAAAGTGCTAGAAGATGAGAACCCATTGGCTGCAGAAGATTCTTACTGTCAGTTATTGTTCATGGCTAAATGCTGAAGATGGAGGCTGAGAAATTTTTCATCCAGATCTTAAAGTATGGTTTGGATGGCTGCAAGTGCTTCCTCCATGGTTTGTGCTCCTGTGCAGGTGACAACCATAACTAGGATTTTTTTTGTTTTGTTTTTGGGAATGGATAGAAAAACACAAACAAAAGCTTATTTAGTAAAGGGAAATTTGGATTTGGGAAAAACTTGGATGGGTAATTGGGGTTTGACTAGGTTTTGGACACTTTCTGATGGACAGGGAAGCAAAAAATGAAAATTTCAGAAGCGGGGTGAAAGAATGAGAAAATTTGTCAAAGAGGGACAAAGAAGTAGAAATAGGGAATGAAAATGGTGGCAAAATTTGGAGGCGAGTGGGTGAAAATTGAAGAAGTTATGGCAAACCCTAAAAATAGACAAATGTGAGATTTCTGGCTTTGGGAAGTAGAATTTGGGATAGGGTCTTCAGGAATGAAATATGAAGAATGGGATTGCAGGGGTGTCCAGGAAGTTTCAAGGGAAACGGAGTTAAAACAAGGGAGATATGGCGAAAAAACATTTGTTTTTCCAGGAATGGATCTGCAATGGCGCAGAAGAGATCGAAAATAGATAGATCTGCAATGGCGTGGGAGGGATCAGCAACAGATGGATCTGAAATGACGTTGAATGGATAAAAAATGGTTGGATATGAAACGGCTTTCAGAATAGATCTGAAACGGATGGATATGGAATGACTGTCAGGATGGATCTGGAATGACTGTCAGGATGGATTTGGAACGACTGTCAGAATGGATCTGAAACGGCTTGATCTGAAACAGCTCGGAATGGATCTGAAACAGCTGGATCTGAAATGGCTCGGAATGGATCTAAAATGGCATGGAAGTGATCGGAAACAGTTAAGTTGAAAATAGATGTGGACCCAGGTATGTGCGGCTTCCTATCGGTTCAGGGGATTCACTCAGCCACCAATGTTGTCCTCTCAATGGGACAACTACTTCGAGGTTCCTGTGGTACTCCTCACAATGATTTTTAGGGCTTATGCCCAAGTACTTCCCATAGTTAAGCGGATAGGGATTATTCCTAGATCCGAAGCTGCGACAGATGCGAAAAAAAATTGGCAGAAGTTTCACCCAACGAGCCCAAGAAAGTGATCTGATACCAGATGTGAAGAACCTGCAATAATTAATTAATGAAAACACACGAAATAGCAGAAATAACAGAACTAATAATCACTTTTATATTGATCACAGGCCACTTCGAGTGGGCAACCTCCTTTGAGCAAGCTCAATACAAATAACTTCATGGTACCTTCATTGGTCTCAACACAAACTTATATACTAAGTCTAGGCGCCAATACCATGGGTTAATACCATGTGTCAATACAAACCATGGGCCAATACAAAATATGGATCAACAATTACTATGGGACGACTTACAAAGCATATGCATCTAACAACAATAATACAAACTATGGATCAACAAATACTACGAGACGACTTACAAAGCATATGCGTCCAACAACAATATACTAACAAAATAAATAGAAGGGTTGACATGGGTTCCTAACACACTGAACCCAAATCGGCGAGCGGACTTGGATTTCGTCGATTCCCACAAGTCCACGTGGCCATCGTGGACCTGTTCACAGTGGCCATGCATGCCCGGGGGCCTCCGGACTAGAAATGGCCCCCTTGAGCAAATTTGGAATGACCCTCACTAAGCAAAACCCTAGCTCCGGAGATGACCCATTGGCACCGCTTCCAGGTCATCGAGGCACGCTGTGGGGGGCCTCCTAGCTGAAACCCAATGTCCCGGACCCACCGGAATCAACGGATTCATGAACGGAGTCACGGTTTTGCTGCTATAGGCATTCTAGTCGGGCCCCCCAGGGCCATTCAGGGACACTTTGGGGATTTGCTCTAGGGCCATGGAACCCAAAACGGCGAGCGGTCTTGGATTTTGTTGGCTCCCATAGGTCCACGTGGCCATCGTGGACATGTCCACAGTGGCCACGCATGATCGAAGGCCTCCGGACGAGAAATGGCCCCCTTGAGCTAATTTGGAGTGGCCATCACTAAGCAAAACCTTAGCTCTGAAGATGGCCCATTGGCACCGCCTCCAGGTTTTCGAGGCACGCTGTGGGGGGTCCCCTAGCTGAAACCTGGCATCCCGGACCCACCAGAATTGACGAATTTGTGAACAGAGCCATGGTTTGGCTGCTATGGGCATTCTAGTCGGCCACCCCAAGGTCATTCAGGGACAATTTGGGGATTTGCTCTGGGGCCACGGAACCCAAACTGGCGAGCAAACTTGGATTCCGTCAGCTCCCACAGGTCCATGTGGCCATCGTGGACCTGTCCACGGTGGCCACGCATGCCCGGGGGCCTCCAGACGAGAAATGACCCTTGAGAAAGTTTGGAATGGCCGTCACTGAGAAAAATCCTAGCTCCGGAGATTGCCCATTGGCACCACTTCCGGGTCTTCGAGGCATGCTATGGGGGGGGGGCTAGATGAAACTCGACGTCCCAGACCCACTGGAATCGACAGATTCACGAACGGATCCACAGTTTGGCTGATACGAGATTCTAGTCGGGCACCCTGGGGCCATTCACGGACACTTTGGGGATTTGCTTCGATGCCACGGAACCCAAACTAGTGAGCGGACTTGGATTCCATCGAATCCCACAGGTCCACAATGGCCACATCAACCTATCCATGGTGGCCACGCACACCCAGGGGCCTCTAGACGAGAAATGGCCCCCTTGAGCAAATTTGGAATGGCCCTCACTGAGCAAAACCCTAGCTTCGGAGATGGCCCATTGGCACCGCTTTCGGGTCTTAGAGGCACGCTATGGGGGGTCCCCTAGCTGAAACCAGGTGCCCCGGAACCACTAGAATTGACAGATTCACGAACGGAGCCACAGTTTGGTTGCTACGGGCATTCTAGTCGGGCACCCCGGGAGCATTCAGGGACACTTTCGGGATTTGCCTTGAGGCCACGGAACCCAAACCAGCGAGCAGACTTGGATTCTGTCACCTCCCACAGGTCCACGTGGCCATTGTCGACCTGTCCATGGTGGCCACGCATGCCCGGGGGCCTCCAGACGATAAATGGCCCCCTTGAGCGAATTTGCATGGCCTTCACATTGAGGTCAAATTTGCAACCTAGAGATGACAATGATGATGAAGATGTTCATGATGATGATGATGGTGATGATGATGAAGACATTGATGATGATGGTGATGGTGATGGTGATGGTGATGGTGATGGTTTAGTGCTAGGGTTTGGGTGAGGGTTAGGGCTAGAGTTATAGAAGGAAATTGAATTAGGGTTAGAGTTAGATTTAATGATGATGATGAAGATGGTGATGATGATGAATACATTGATGATGATAGTGATGGTGATGGTGATGGTGATGATGAAATAGATGGTTTAGTGCTAGGCTTTGGGTGAGAGTTAGGGCTAGAGTTATAGAAGGAAATTGAATTAGGGTTAGAGTTAGTTAATAATGATGATGAAGATGGTGGTGATGATGGTGATGATGGTGATGGTGATGGTGATGGTGATGGTGATGAAGATGGTTTAGTGCTAGGGTTTGGGTGAGGGTTAGGGCTATAGTTATAGAAGGAAATTGAATTAGGGTTAGAGTTAGAGTTAATGATGATGATGGTGATGGTGATGATGAAGATGTTGATGGTGATGGTGATTGTGATGGTGATGGTGATGGTGATGATGAAGAAGATGGTTTAGTGCTAGGGTTTGGGTGGGGGTTAGGGATAGAGTTATAGAAGGAAATTGAATTAGGGTTAGAGTTAGAGTTAATGATGATGATGAAGATGGTGATGATGATGGTGATGGTGATGGTGAAGAAGATGGTTTAGTGCTAGGGTTTGGGTGAGTGTTAGGGCTAGAGTTATAGAAGGAAATTGAATTAAGGTTAGAGTTAGAGTTAATGATGATGATGAAGATGGTGATGATGATGATGAAGATGATGATGATGGTGATGCTGATGGTGATGGTGATGGCGATGGTGATGGTGATGATGAAGAAGATGGTTTAGTGCTAGGGTTTGGGTGAGGGTTAGCTCTAGAGTTATAGAAGGAAATTGAATTAGGGTTAGAGTTAGAGTTAATGATGATGATGATGATGGTGGTGATGATGAAGACATTGATGATGATGGTGATGGTTATGGTGATGGTGATGGCGATGATGAAGAAGATGGTTTAGTGCTAGGGTTTGGGTGAGGGTTAGGGATAGAGTTATAGAAGGAAATTGACTGAGGGTTAGAGTTAGAGTTAATGATGACGATGATGATGGTGGTGATGATGAAGACATTGATGGTGATGGTGATAGTTATGATGATGGTGATGGTGATGATGAAGAAGATGGTTTAGTGCTAGGGTTTGGGTGAGGGTTAGGGCTAGAGTTATAGTAGGAAATTGAATTAGGGTTAGAGTTAGAGTTAATGATGATGATGAAGATGGTGATGATGATGATGAAGATGATGGTGATGGTGATGGTGATGGTGATGAAGATGGTTTAGTGCTAGGGTTTGGGTGAGGGTTAGGGCTAGAGTTATAGAAGGAAATTCAATTAGGGTTAGAGTTAGAGTTAATGAGGATGATGAATATGGTGATGATGATGATGAAGATGGTGATAATGGTGATGGTGATGGTGATGGTGAAGAAGATGGTTTAGTGCTAGGGTTTGGGTGAGGGTTAGGGATAGAGTTAGAGTTAATGATGATGATGATGGTGATGGTGATGATGAAGATGTTGATGGTGATGGTGATGGCGATGGTGATGGTGAAGAAGATGGTTTAGTGCTGGGGTTTAGGTGAGGGTTAGGGCTAGAGTTATAGAACGAAATTGAATTAGGGTTAGAGTTAGAGTTAATGATGATGGTGATGATGGTGGTGATGATGAAAACGTTGATGATGATGGTCATGGTTATGGTGATGGTGATGGTGATGGTGATGGTGATGGTGATGATGAAGAAGATGGTTTAGTGCTAGGGTTTTAGTGAGGGTTAGGGATAGAGTTATAGAAGGAAAGTGAATTAGGGTTAGAGTTAGAGTTAATGATGATGATGAATATGGTGATGGTGATGATAGTGATGGTGATGGTGATGGTGATGGTGAAGAAGATGGTTTAGTGCTAGGGTTTGGGTGAGGGTTAGGGCTAGAGTTATAGAACGAAATTGAATTAGGGTTAGAGTTAGAGTTAATGATGATGATGAAGATGGTGATGATGATGATGAAGATGGTGATAATGGTGATGGTGATGGTGATGGTGATAATGGTGATGGTGATGGTGATGGTGATGGTGATGGTGATGGTGATGGTGATAGTGATGGTGAAGAAGATGGTTTAGTGCTAGGTTTTGGGTGAGGGTTAGGGCTAGAGTTATAGAAGGAAATTGAATTAGGGTTAGAGTTAGAGTTAATGATGATGACGAAGACGTTGATGGTGATGGTGATGGTGAAGAAGATGTGATGATGGAGATGTTGATGAGGAACCTAGAGATGACAATGATGATGAAGATGTTCATGATGATGATGATGGTGATGATGATGAAGACGTTGATGGTGATGGTGATGGTGATGGTGATGGTGATGGTGATGGTGATGGTGATGATGAAGAAGATGGTTTAGTGCTAGGGTTTGGGTGAGGGTTAGGGTTAGAGTTATAGAAGGAAATTGAATTAGGTCATTTCTCTAATGTACATTTTATATTAATGGTATGGCTTGGTCTAAGGTGGTTCTCTCAAATAGCTATTTAATTATGAAATATTTAACAAGACATGAATTAAATTTAAGATAAGTCTATTGTTGAATATAGAGAGCATTGAGCATGGGGAACCAAGTTTAGGAGTTTTTCTTTTTTTTCTTTAACTTGTGTGTAGAGCTCTGGGCATTCATCTAAAATTTTCCCAATCTATCTATCCAAGTGTCATTATGTGTCATTATCCAAGATATATCTACATATTCATACACATAAATGGAAAGTGAGAAAGGGGAGAATGTAACTTTAGAGCCATCAATAATTAGCCTTTTATTAATCCCTAACAAATATTTATTTTTACAATGTATACCTCCAGTCAACTTTTTATCCTAGTTGACTAGTTGACACAAGGGATAGGTATCTAGACCTCGAGCATGGTGATTAAAAAATATAAAGGTTATTAGAACCTAAATGAATATCTGCATGCTCATGAGCCATGAACAAGTCCTTGAATCACTACACAAGCTCTCTAGACAGGATACATGGCCTTTGTTTTGGATATGGATTCCATTTGGAGGTTTTGTGCAGTAAGGATGGGTCTTTAGGTATTGACAATGATAAGGTGAGGACATATGAGGCCTCAAATCGAATATAAATGTTTTAAGGATATTATCCATCAAGATTCCCTCAACCCCCAGACATGCCCTTTAAAAGAATGTTTTATCTTTGAGTGTGATATGGGTGCCAACATGAGGTTTTGACTACTAAGGATGGATCTTGGCGTCTTGACCATGGTTGAGGTGATGACAATGAGGTTCATATGACTCCAATGAATCTTCCATGGATCATGGGGTAAAATGATGTCTTGAACCATTGAGTTGACTATGTTCAATATGTGTCTTAACCTCAAAAAATACAAGATACTTAAATTACAAAGAGTGATTATCAATATTACCAAAACATTGAAGACATTATCAACACTAAGGATCTATGCCAACATTTGCAAGTAGTAGTTCAACACATTAACCATACTTTCATTAAAGGAACATACTAACACACAAAGAACGATCCATATGTAACTACATTAACAATTCTCTTTTATTGCTCAATCCAATTGCACCTATGCACACCCCTTATGTTTGAACTAATTCAAGTGATATGGTTAACCCTTCCATCCAAGCACACATATGAACTTCTCATATATCTAGGTTAATTTGATATAATATGTGATGCAATGATTGTTAGAATTGACTATTATAACCATTACAAGGTTAAGTATGGAAGAAGTCATCGTCTTCTATTTATTTTTTTGTAGCCCTAAAGTCACAACACTTTGTAATGTACATATCACTCCTTAGTTTGCTTGGTTAGGTATGTTGTTGTTGAAAGGAAAAGATGCAAGACCCATTCAAATACAAGGGACTTATATTGAGGTCACTTGGTGTCTAGAAATAACATCTATATGTATGTGAAAATTGTTCCATAACATTGTTTTCGAAGACAAAATCATGTATGCAAAAATGTAATCAAAGACAAAGTCATATAGACAAGTGCAGATCCATCTATTAATATGCAAAAATTATCCAATCATGTACACTTTTTGGAAAAATGGAACATTGTTCCCAACATCTATATAATGGCAACTCATGCCCTGTACAAAATATGGCAACTCGTTCCCTATACAAAATATGGCCCATGGTGCCCTATACAAAATATGGCAACTCATGCCGAAAATGCCACACCGTGGCTAGTGTACATAGGAGGGTCTCGCCATCCTCTTGCCCACCCTTGGAGCTCCTAGGTGCATCTCCAAAATCGATTTTCCTCTTCTTTGTGCTAGAGGAAGCTGGGTCCTTCGAGCATCTTGGAGCACATCCCCCTGAGCCCTGAAATGACAACAATAATATGTCAACTTTTCCTGGCAATTATACAAGTATAAAACATAATTTAAAAGTAAAAATAGTTTTCAAATCTTAGATAACTCACCTCATGCAAGACTGTAAGTCGTGAGGGGGTCTCCCCCCTCCATGCTCCTATTCTCTCAGCAATGCCACCCTATAACATTTATAACAATCATATAAATGATGAAATTAGATGCATATAGTAATTTTTGTTAAAATTGAACGAGATTTTCATAAACTAGTCAATCTCACTATGAACACAACCGGCTGGTCTTCAGGGCTGGCGGATGGAGAAATCGGCTGGACAAACTGCTCTGATGCTAGGGTGTACGGTATAGGGGAGGATGGAGCCACATCGACAGTGGCTACACCACTGGGGGGCACAGTGGAAGAAGGGGGGGGTGGCAGAAGGAGGCATGGACTGGGGTAGGCGAAGTGGACATGCATGTCTACGGCTATAAACCCCAACTGGCTGTAGTATGGTTCGGGGCACCCTGGAAGGGGAAGTGAGTGTGGTGGGGGAATGTGGGGGGGGTAAGGTATGTGTTGCGGTGGAGGGATGGGTGACTATGGATGGGTGGTGTGTCGTGGTCGGATGGGGGAGGTGGGAACATGGGAAACTGATACTAAGGTGGAGCTGGATATGAAACATAAGGGGGAGCGGGATGGAACTGTGGTTCTATATAGGAGGGGGGGGCTAGATAGAAGGGGGTGGGGAATGGGGCATGTATGCCAGGGGATACAACTAGCATATAAGGTGGCCGAAAGGCCGGGGAGGGAGGAATAATGGCACTGCCAGGCCGAGGTGCTTGCACCTGCATACACATTTATAACCTCATAGTTTAATATAGAAAAATATAAATATACACGGACAAGTCATCATATTTGAAATTAAATTTATGCTTTAATACACACGATACCTACGCACGTGGAGATCTACTAATCCCCGATGGCGATGGCTGGTTGCTGGAGCCTGCGGACACCTGTCCAAACACTACAATTTTTAGACTGAATTTATAAAAACAATATTAACAATATTAAACACAATGCAAATGAGAATGACAATGATGGTACTTAAAAAACATGACTGCAATTAATTTATATTCAAGTTAGATGATAGTGGTTTGATGGGCTTTGGATACTATATAACGTTTTTATTGTATTGGTGTAGTCCATTTGTTCAAGACTTGGTAAAGAACATGGTTGTGGGGATCATGTCTTTGACCCACAATGGATTGGGCCCATGATAAGAACAAATGACCCATTATGTGGTCATTCATTGAAGATAATGTGGCAAAGAAAGTTGACAATTTATGCTTGAAGTGTTTGATGGGCAAAGTTGTCATTGATATTCAATATTTTGAAAGGATAGAAGGTGGCATGGCATGAAATGAAAATTAAATAAAATTACATGGCATAGCAGTTGACATGGTGAGCTTTTCCTTTATCCCTAGAGAAATGTGCAGTGCCTCATAAGTGAATGGAGTTCATGTCCATTTACAAATTTGAATTGGAAACCTATGTAATGTGTTTGGGTTCTTGATGAAGAGTTCCTAGGTTTTGATGTCTTCTTATAGATTTGTAGTTTCCTACAAGCTTGATTCACCCAGTGGAAAAGTATTTGCATCCCTAGAGTGAGGATCTTGAGTCCCTTTATTTTCATAACATTTACATCATCAAATAAAATGGCATCTCATTGTTTCAATTTGCAAAGAGGTGCTAAATAGCAATTAAGTTAGTGTGCATGTTATTTAATACACTTTAGAGTGTTGATCGTTAGAAAAAGGAAGAAAGAGAAATATTTTTCATGATTAACTTACTTGCAAGCTTGAATGTGCCATGTTCTTTTGCATTGAATGATTAATTATGTGTTCTTGATTGAATAGCTATGTTGTCAGAATGATATCACTTGATTGAAATCATAGAAATCTTGAGTGAAATGAGTTAAATGAGTATTCTTGATGCCAAATGTTTTACCAAGTTGTATTTGATTCAAGATAATAGCAAGGCCCCATAGACCATATTTGTAAGATTATCGCTCCTCCTTATGGGCCTTACATCATTTTCAAAAACTTTAGTGACAATACATGTGATAAGTTGTTTTATGTTGTTTATATGTCTTTCCTAATAGCATGTTCTAGGAGTAGTAGTATGATTACTTTCAGTCTCAAATATTAGAATAAATTGGAAATCCCATGATAATAAACTAGGGTAATCAAGACATGAGAAACATCAGGTTCTTGAATTTCTAGAAGCTTGGCCACTATGATTCTCTTTTTCCCGAGATTTTTGCACAATGTAGTGAAAATTCAGAGCAATAAATAGTTTTCCTATTGGTCTCGGTGGATGCAAAAGTGACAAGTACAACATCTCAATGAACTCAATTGATGCAACAACGTTAGCAGAAGCATAGAAGTGATTTGACCACCTTTACCATTAAAAGAACCTATAAGTAAAATACGGGGGAAAGTGATAATTACCATGGTAATATATTCTCAAAGTTTAAGCTTGAAGAACACATGGAATAAGGACATGGAAACAAAGGTTGATTTGGTGGACAAAGTGATCGGAATTGGAGCCATTGGCACACCTATTGAGCCAAGAGTCAAATGACCCATACTGTGGTCATTTGAAGATGATTTGGACAAGGAGAGTACATGGAAAAGATAACTTGGATGACATGGTGACAAATGGAAAAGCATCAATAACACACATGGCATTGGTTAAGCACAAGAAGAGCAAGCAAGCATTGGATGGTAGTCTGAGGATGAAATACACTGCGGGCATCACCAAAACCCCAGCTGCGGGCTCATCATTGGTCAAGTAAGAATGATAGATTTTGGAAATTTCTCTCCCATTTCTATAATCATTAGAGGTCTAGGATGGCTAAAGTGAACATGAATAGATGTTTCTAGTTTTCTTAGGTTTTGATGTTTTATAAGGTTTCATTTTTGTTTGGTTGGATTATATAAATTTATAGCTCTCAAATAATTTAGACAATATGATCAACACTACTGTAAAATACGATGATAATATGGTAATTACTCAGTACTAATTAATTTGTAATTACTGAACACAAATTACTGGTACAGGATCTAATTATTCAAAGTAAAGAGGTTACCTATGTGTATGGTGCCGCAATCTCCTCTGCTGCTTCCATGGCTCGGTTGAAGTCAAAGGAACCGATGTCCTCCCACCTGGAGGATGGAGACTGGGCCCTGAATAACTATACATTAAAACAAATAAAGTCAACAATGTGTAATTCAAATTTAAATATATTAAACAATACGATATCAAATAAAATACAACAAATACTTGAACATTAAATAAAATAATAGAAAACCTGATCCATGAAGCTCCCTGTGGCATGCTGCTGCATACCATGGCAAGAATGACCATAGTGAGAACAACGATGTACTATTGTTCCAGTAGAACTAGAAGGCCCCGCCTGGGTTCCACCTGTACCTGGCATGTTCCCACCACCACCCATAAACGGTGCAGTTGTGTCTGTCTGATTGATGTCCTCCTAGCTCTGTGAAGACATAGAAACAAATGTGGTATG
This sequence comes from Larix kaempferi, assembly GCA_027924585.1. Lineage (NCBI taxonomy): Eukaryota > Viridiplantae > Streptophyta > Pinopsida > Pinales > Pinaceae > Larix > Larix kaempferi. The sequence goes on from BSBM01000198.1 coordinate 2,845,882, forward strand.
TCTAAGCAAATGATGTGTGGCACGCCTAACTGATTCATCAATCTCATCTAGGCCGCTACCAAACCCGAGTGGCTGAGGAGGGGGGTTTGGATCTCTCCTGGGTGCAGGAGGTCCTCTAAGTGGGTTGCAGCGGGCCTGAGGTTCATCTTGGGTAGAGCCAAGACTGACACCCTAAAACTTAGTGATGTCAAAATAGTTGACATGGTAGCCTAGCTCAAACTTAGCCCACAATTTTTGAAGGAAATATTATGGGACCTCCAAATTGTTACATGGGGGATAGTCAAACACCATGAACCATCTCTTTCTCCAATTATCTCTCCATGGTTGGTAAATACACCAGTCCATGCAAACCCGTTTCCTCGTCACAGCTGGAGGCTATCCTGTCGAGGGAAATATGAATTTGTTATACAACTGGGCTTCGGTGATGTTGAGGTCTTTTATCTAGTCTTTGGACATCCTAGTGGAGTAGTGTTCCCTCATTCGAGCCATATATTGTCTCAAGTTTGTTATCTCATTATGTGCAATATTTATTGATTCAATAATGTTTTGCAATGATGAAGCCAAGGAAACCCTATAGGGTTCCTTGGTGCTCTTCAATTCATCGCTCAATACCCTCAATTCATTTAAATCTTGGTGTAATTGGTCTTCAGGGTTTTCATTTGGTTCATTGTCCATTCCAATGTTGTCTTCTGAAGGTCGGGTTTCATTGGTTTCATCAGTTTAATCTGATGGTTTAGGTGTGTTTCTCATCTTGTTAGGTGCAGATGGCCTACAATGAAATTTTCTTGGTTTTTTAATGGATTGTAAAAAAATTTAAAAATTAAAATTGAATTGGAAAACAAAAAAAACAAAAAAAAAACAACAAATTCGTGCTTTGTTGAGCACCTACCTGAAGAAATTGTTGGCAAGGTGGTGTAGGGGCGATTTTTTGGCATTGAGGGGGCCTTGTGTGCTCTTGGACGCACTCATGGGGTGCCACTGTGCGCTCGCGGGATGCCTCCGTGCGCTCGCAGGTTTGTCAAAAATGGCAAACCCGTGAGCTCTGTTTTTTTTATAAAAAAACAATGGCGCGCACGCGTCAAATTATGCGTGCGCACCATTGTGTGCGACGTGTTAATGACGTGTGCACGCACATTTTGTCCACATGGGCTCAACCACATGGGCGTTCGGCATTGCCGAAGCAAGGACATGTGCGCGCATTTGGATGCACATGCGCGTCACTTTATTTTTTCCGCTCACGCGCTGCTGTTGCGTCTTTTTGGGTACCAGCTTCGTGCGAGTACCCTTGAAGTTTCTTTCTTATTAGTAAAAATTGGCTCGAGTATTCTAGATGAAACTATGGGGAGAATTGTACGAGGAACTAAGCTTCTTACTGTAGGTGTATATGAAAAATGGTGCCTGAGACTTCCTCACATTCCATGAACACTACATAAAATTCTTGCTTCATTTTTCCAAATACATGGGACATTTTGGTACTCTTTTGAAATGACATCATTGTACTTAATTTCAGTCACTCTTTTCTTTGAAATATCCAATCACCAAGGTATGTCGGGCTACATTAGACCAAAATTCCAAATATTACTCTTATCTTTGGATTATGCAATCACCAAGATAAGTAGATTTGGGTTGGAGAGTTGTGAATCCATTTGGTGCCATTTCTTTCATATCTTATGAAAAGTTGATATACGTGCTCTTAAATTTCATGTTGAGCTCTCAATTTGTGTTTGGCCATAGTGGGTACATATGCTATGCTAAAGTTATATTGGTTTATTTCCATCTTATATGAGGTTCTTTCTTTAACATGATACTTGATGCATTTAGTGTTTAATATCTTAGTTTTTCCAAAACCAATTTTATGATTATGATAATCTTACAATATGGTTGGGTCAATGGTGATGCCATTTGTTAATATCAAAATTTTGAAAGTCTTGTTTTTCTTTGTAGGATGTGGTACATATATATACATACAACTATATATATATATATATATTTCCATTGAAAAATTAATATAATTCTTACAATAGACAAAAGTATGCAATAGATGCATAAAGTATTCAATACTAGGCTTTGGCTTTCTATTTCCATGATAACTTGAATTCATTTTTAAGAAATTTAATAATTATGATCATTGTTATTAATTTTCATGACTTGCATGGTTCAATATATAAACATATATTATCATATCATATATAATTGTTAATGAAAACTAAACTTTGTCATTTAATTACATAAATAAATACAATTATATATATATAATATGTTATATTTAAAAAAATTTAAAAAAAAACTATAGTTTGTACAATAACGCTTGCTATAGACAAAAGTATGAAATTAGATTATATTAATAAATCATGACATATAATCAACCCTAAGTTAAACATATATATAAATACATGTCCTATAGACAAAAGTATGAAATGAATTATATTAATCAATCTTGAAGTATAATCAACCCCAAGTTAAAAAAATCTATAAATACATTGTGCATACTTGTGTATAAATAGAACAAATGAAAACCGATAGAGTAATCTCCAGTGTTTATGGATCCAAATGTCATTGCCAGGTCATGGAAATGAGTGAATTTGAAAGTCCGGAATCTTGGAATGTTCCTTTGGTTCCAAGCGATGAACCAGGAACCGCATGTGCCAGTCTAAACTGGCCACCATATGCAGCTTCTTTAACTTGAGAGCAGCAGAATGACCAAAGTAACTGTAATGGATCAGTTTTCAGAAACTTCCTCTGTACCCTCTTGCCATCAGGGAAACGCCTACCCGACAAATATTCTCTCCTTTTGGCTCCTCTAGAAGAGCTGGGTACTCAGCTTTCAATACTTTTGCTTTGATGTCCATTAAAGCAAGGGAAGCCGAAGCTTCCCCAGCTGCATTAATATCAATAGCAATATTTGATATGGCCTTGGGCTTCAGCTTTGGATGGATAAATTCCATGGGGCCATTGTCGATATAAGGTAACAAGTCCTCTAATAATCATTTTGGATGGATGGTGCCTTTCCAAGCACGCATTATCTGTCTAGTGATGGAATCAATAACAAGTGTTGATGGCATATCTATCTCTGTATCTGTCAAATGGTAGTAGTTTCACACCTTTCTTCCTTCTTCGTTGTCATCGATGATCTGCCAGAAAATGAAACTTGCAGCGATAGTCTCCTTCACAGCTTTGTTGGCCCAAGTGTCCATATTCAGCATATAAGAGTTGAATAGAGTATGCTTCATCTTCTCTCGCCCACTTTTCCTCTTCCAATCTACCACACATCTTTCGAGTGCACGAAGAGAGTATGATAATTGAATACCGGAAGATTTGTTGTCATGCGGACTTATCAACCTCCATTTATCCTTAACAATTGAGTGAAAATATGCAACTTCTACCCAACTAGAGTTGTATTTAAAAGGAATCTCGGGCTTCACCTCTCTATTGCCAACTTCTGATAGAATTGGGAAATGATATGAGAAGGAAGAATTATGAACCCGTGATCGAAAGGTTTCAAATTGTTCACATAACGACTCACACATATAGAATATGTTCAAGCAATTTTCCACCCCCGCATTTCCTATCCTTTTGTTAGTCCACGTCTTCGAAAGGATGCTTGGATTGACATTAATCCACTACTTGGATTCAAAAAAATCTTAAAAAAAGATGCTAGACAATATTCTCTAGCCGAACTGCCCCAAATTTCCTCACTGGAATATACAAAATTTAAATCCACACCAACAATAATATTGACCCGAAAAACATTTTCTTTGTCAAACGATTCCAAGCATGGGTTTTGATTCTCATGGCCCGTAATTTTTTACAACTACAAAATGTCTATCCAATTCTTTGGATAGAACTTCCATGTATAGAGAGGAACAATAGACATAATAACCTTCTAACACCAGTGAATGATTCACCCCATAAATAAGACCACCTAAAACACCATAAGCTGTTGGGTTTTACTAAATACTTTAAACCCTAACCAAGATCTACTCCTATGCAAGAAATTAAACTTAATGCACAGCGGAACTTAGAAATTAAGTTTAATGCACAGCGGAACTTACTTTCCATCTTCGAAGGTCGCGGACAGCTTCTAGTCTTGACTTGAGTTGTTGGCTCTCGAATCCTTCCAAGAACTTGCAATCCTTTTCTCTGGAGAGTATCCTGTCTTCAATGGAGCAGACAAATATTTCTGGATGATTGCAAGCCTTGGAGACTCAGCCCTTTATAGCAGTGCCAAAGAAAAAGATTCTAATCCTGGGGCTGCAAAAATTTAGCTAATACTTTGGAAACAAGTCCAAAAAGAAATCTGGAGTTTCCGATTTTACCAAAAACTTCAAATCGGGAAACTTCAGAAAAAACTGAAATAAATCAGAATAAATTCTGATTTCCTTATTTAGCTCAATTTACTGCTATTATTTTAATCAACTATAATCGGTCCATTAACAATTATAATTGATTAACATTATTCTATATGTATTTGTATCCAAATCCTTATTTAAATACGTATAACGCCATGTCTTAATTAATCACATTGTTTGGCATATTTTAATCATTACATAGATGTAATCTTTCGACAGTATTTGATATCATAATCATAATGCACGTATGTCCAACTTAATTATTGGAGTTAGACGTCTCTAAATCCAACAATCTCCCACATGGACAAGTGCAACCTTTTGATTATATATCCTTAACTTTATTGCATGCAACTTTTCTGTCTTTCTTATCGTATTTCTTAAACAATTCCGTCCATCAATTATGCTAACAAAGGACTTAAGCAGCACTTGTCACATTTATTCGCAACTAAACCGACATAAATCACGCTGCCAACATAACTAAATGACATGAATCTGATTTGGACATATAGTTTAGAAATTACACGCAAGTGTGATTATACGTGCCTATTTCTAATTGAGTCACCTTTACTTTACTGTATGAGGTCAAAAATTTAAACTTTAAAGAAAGAAATAATGAAACCGAAACTGAATGCAACTTGTATATATCATCAAAAATGTTTACAATTGCATTACATAGAACATCAAAACAAAACTTAAAACATATTCAGACTCCCACATTTTCTAACTATCCTAAATAGAAATTACACCCATACGGGCAACATGTTCGTGAAACTTCTTGGGTGGTAATCCTTTAGTAAGAGGATCAGCAATCATGGAGTCTGTACCTATGTGTTCTATACATAATTCATTATTCTGCACTCTCTCTTTTACAACCAAAAACTTAATATCGATGTACTTTGACTTTGACGAACTTCGGTTGTTGGTTGCGTATAACACTGCTGAATTGTTGTCACATAATAATTTGAGTGGTTTCTGAATAGAATCCACAATTTTCAGACTTGTGACGAAGTTCTTCAGCCATACGCCATGATTAGATGCTTCATAGCATGCAACAAATTCAGCTGCCATAGTGGAGGAGGCCACCAATGACTGTTTAGCGCTCTTCCATGACACGGCACTGCCTGCCATCATAAAGATGTATCCTGATGTTGACTTCATGCTGTCGACACATCCTCCAAAATCAGAATCAGTATATCCAATGACCTCGAGCTGTTCCGATCTCCGATACGTGAGCATATAGTCCCTTGTTCTCTTTAGGTATCTCAACACTCGCTTGGCTGCCTTCCAGTGTTCCATACCTGGGTTACTCAAATATCTCCCTAGCATTCCAGTGATGAACGCAATATCTGGACGCGTGCATACTTGTGCATACATGATGCTACCCACGGCTGAGGCATAGGGAATATCTTTCATGATGTTTTTATCTAAGTCAGTTTGGGGACATTGTTTTAGACTAAACTTATCTCCTTTTGATACAGGGGTATCTCCTGGTTTGCTGTTTTCCATGCCAAATCTTGTTAGAATCTTATCGATATAGTTCCTTTGGGATAACCTTAGAATACCTTGAGATCTATCTCTAAGTATTTCAATCCCTAGAACAAATGATGCATCACCAAGATCTTTCATTTCAAAGTTCTTAAATAAAAAATTCTTAGTTTGATGCAACATGTCCTTATCGTTACTGGCAAGCAATATGTCATCTACATATAAAACCAAGAAAATAATTTTACTCCCACAGAACTTAAGGTATATGCATTCGTCTACTATGTTAGACTCAAAACCAAATGAGCTAACAATTTTGTGAAATTTTTGATACCATTGTCGAGATGCTTGTTTTAGCCCATAGATAGATTTCTTAAGTCTGCAAACCATAGACCCTACATCACCTGATACAAAGTTCTCTGGCTGCTTCATATAGATTGTTTCATCAATGTCACCATTGAGAAACGCCGTCTTTACATCCATCTGATGAAGTTCTAAATCATAATGTGCTACAAGCGCCAATATAATCCTTAAAGAGTCTTTCGATGAAACTGGAGAGAAAGTCTCTTTATAATCAATGCCTTCTTTCTGTGTGAAACCTTTCGCAACAAGACGTGCCTTGTATTTTTCAACATTGCCTTTAGAATCCCGCTTAGTCTTAAATATCCATTTGCAACCAACGGGTTTCTTATCTTTAGGCAACGGAACGATATCCCAAACGTCATTGTCATACATAGATTTCATCTCTTCATTCATGGCATTAATCCACTTTTGAGAGTTAGAGCTTTCCATAGCTTGTTTGATATTAACAGGATCATTTTCAAACATGCCAATGTCAAACTCATGTTCTTGAAGATATGCATAATCCTTAGATTGTGTAGATCTTTTCTCTCTAGTAGATCTCCTAATTGGCACAGGTACTAGATTTTCTTGAGGTTCATTTACAACTTGATCTTCAACAGGAGGAGGAACATCATTATCAATTTCTGAATCTCCCACAGGCCCTAGGCCATCAACATTTGTCATGTCAATGTCAGGGTTTGGGTTGGGTTCAGGTCCATTTGTGTTCTCTATTCCATGTTGAGTTTCTAACTGAGTTATTTGTGATGATGAAGTTTGCATATTGTCAGAAGATGTATTTCTAAACGCAATCGGAATTTGAACAAAACTAGGACTTTGGTCCATAGTCTCATTTCTAAATGCAATCGGAATTTGAACAAAACCAGGACTTTGGTCCATAGTCTCATTCGCATTCGTCTCTTCTTCTTCAAAAATATTATCTTCTGTCATATCTCCCCCCACAAACTCATTATCCTCAAAAAATTTCGCACTTCCTGACTCGAAAACTGTATGTTCTGTTGGATTATAGAATTTGTATCCCCTAGATCGTTCAGAATAGCCTATAAAGTAACAACTAATGGTCCTTTCGTCCAGTTTCTTTTCATTTGGCTTATAAGGCCTAGCTTCACATGGACATCCCCAAACTCTCAAATGATTTAAGCTAGGCTTGCGCCCAACCCATAACTCGTAAGGGGTCTTGTTAGCTGCTTTAGTAGGCACTCTATTAAGTATGTATGCTGCAGTCTTTAAGGCTTCTCCCCACAAATTCTCAGGTAGAGTTGTACGAGCAATCATACTTCTCACCATGTCTTTAAGGGTGCGATTTCGCCGTTCAGCAACACCATTCATTGCAGGCGAACCTGGCAACGTATACTGAGGCACAATTCCGCATTCCTCTAAGTATTTTGCAAAGGGACCTTGACGTTGTTCTCCTGATCCATCATAACGACCGTAGTATTCACCACCACGATCAGAACGAATGGACTTTATACGTTTGTTAAGTTGTAACTCAACTTCCGTTTTGAACTTTATGAACACGTCTAATGCTTCCACCTTTTCTTTTATTAAGTAAATATGACCATATCTTGAATAATCATCTATGAATGTGATAAAGTAACGGTGACCATTTCTTGTAGCTTTTGGAAAAGGACCACAAATATCCGTATGAATCAATTCTAAGACATCATTACATCTTTTTGCATCATACTTACGTTTATTAGTTTGTTTTCCCTTTATACAATTCACACAATCACTTAAGTTTGTAAAATCTAAAGGTTGGAGAATATCATTAGACACTAGACGTTCTATCCTTTTCATAGAGATATGTCCTAATCGCTTGTGCCATAATGTTGGAGATTTCTCGCAAGTTAATTTACGTTTTCTATTATCTACATGCAGTGCCTCTGAATGTGAAGTGTCTATATCTAGAAAATAAAGATTATCATAAGAAGACAGGATACCTGAAGCAAGAAGCTTAGAATTTTGACACAAACTGAATTTTCCATTACCAAATGAACATACATAACCATTTTTGTCCAAATAAGATATGGAAATTAGGTTCCTTCTGAAAGATGGAACCACTAAAGCATCAAAACTTAAATAAAATCCTGTCTTACATAATAATCTAAATTTTCCTATGCTTTTCACTTCTACTTTGTTGCCATTGCCTACGTAAACGTAGCGCTCTGCCTCATTTGGCTTGCGATGGCTTAGGCAACCTTGCATCGACATACTGATGTTAGTCGTTGCACCTGAATCTATCCACCAAGTATATCTAGATACAGAACTTAAATTAACTTCAGAACAAACTAAAGCAAGAGACATATTGTTCCCCATGAGGGGCTTAATTTGACTTAGATTTGACATTATGTTTAGATCTAAAAAATTGAAGAACAAAAGGAAAGATTAGATATTATACATCACGATTTGATCTTTAATCATAATTCTAAAATCCATCTAAAGGCCTAAATTAAATTATGTGCTCCATTGAATCTTTTAGCCAAAACACCACTCAATAATGAAAAACACCTTTGGGCGCAATCATTACCTTATTGTCTTTTCCGCCTTTGGGCCAGATTGACATATCCATTTGCTAACTACCAGGCCAGTCAAGTGGGGAAGGCAGGTCACTAACGGACCTGGTGCACCAAGCCCCAAATGCTTTTCTAGATATTGCCAGCATATGTGTGTTGCAACTTATTTTGTTATACATCACCCTTATGCACCAAACAACTTAGCAGGTGCCAACCCTCCTTTGGGAAAGCTAACACCTACGTCCATTGAGCTTGTCATGAGTCATTCTTGCAATCGTCTTACACAGAGCGGTTCGTTTTGCGAACATCAATGCTTGACTCATGCGAAAACAACACATGTATACGTAAAATGCCTTTAGTTAGATTCCAAAATTATACCTAAAATCAATACATAGGAAATTCATTGCATGAAACATATGTACATTACAACCATTGTATAAAATATGTAATACATCTTAACCATATGCAACCTCCTCATTGCATAAAATATTTATAGCATCTCTAAAAGAAAGTATCACATTGTAACAAACTTGCGTCACAAGTATTTCGAAAAATAATAAACCATAACAAAATTTTGTTTTTCCGAAAAAAACAACCAAAAATTATATGTATGTACTCAATCCTGAGCAATTACTTGAACTTTGAAGCATGCAGAAAGTTAATATGTTTTTACTAATGGCCGTCTGCACAAATTCACAGTTTAAATAGCAGATCATATAGATCCCTGGATTCCAAATATAAATCTGGAAACATATCATTGTTCTAAGAATTCTGGAAACATCAATGAATGGGATCAACGCAGAGTTCAACATCAATTTGTAAAAAATAAAACTGGAAACATCAATTTTCAAAATGAAAACGCACAGGGCGTTGGTAGAGTTGAACACTTTAATAAACAACTATTTTTTAAAATGGGAACATACAGGTGTTAAATGCATACTTCAAACCAGTAAAATTTCTGTTAAATAAACCCCTACAACACCTATCAAAAGCAGAGTTTGAAAGGATCATGCTATACTGGGATCGCATGTGCAAAAGCCGATGAAAACTTGCAAGTATGGTATCCCATCACATAGTGTGTATTCATACTGCAATATTCTACGCAGGGACCGTTTAACGAATGCAAGGGGATGGTATCTCAGCACCTATACCGTTTATTTCAAGAAATCGAAATGAATACTGAAGCATGTCCCTCAAACGCTTTCTCAATTTGAAAACTTTAAAACACAGAGTTTAAAACAAAAGGCAAATTCCAGTTAATGCCAGGATATTCTACTTTGAAACATAAACGCAGAGGTCCCCAGGTCGAGACTCCTAGAGAGGCACACGGATTTTCAATGGCCAAAAAAAAATATGCAGGGGTTGGTCTTTCTCGTAGGTTAACTAAAACAGTTCAGTTATTCAATAGCACAGATTTGATATTGTCACTGCCTTTGTCATGCTAAGGGCCACGCCCCTCCCTGCCATTTGTATCCTGTAGCATCGATAAGTAGATATAATAAGAGCACTCAATCCAGGGCTGCCCCCACTCCATATGGAAACAAAATAAATAACACAAAAAAGGAAAACTGGGAGCTGCGACCTCCCATAGGAGCGCCCTCCTCCACGCAGAGATAAAAGAAAGATTATGAAATCGATATGTAGAGTTTTAGCAGGGCTGCGCTCTCCCCAGAGCTGCGCCCTTCCCAATCCTTTGGCATGGAGTATTAATAATTATTTTACTCTTCAGTTCGTCTACGATTCACGCATCCTTAAGAGCTTTAAGATCTTATTACATGCTTTAAGATTGGTTTAAATCTCAATCTTCATCTTTCAATGCTGAGTTTGCAATTTAAAGGTTTCGAGACTTTCAATTACAAGCAGACATCAAGACTACATGCAGACACGCGGACCAAATTGGGGTTCCGGGATTCGAGTTCAGAACTTCCCAGGAGTCTAGCATGTGTATTTTCAAGCAGAGGGAGGGATGATATGGTGTTCACCAAAATATGGATTCAATCTGTCCAGCATTCAGCAATGTTACATTCCAGCAGAGTTTGTAAGAGCTTCAACGCTGGTCAATGCCAAATCGTGGCAGGATTTCAAATAGAAGCGCAGAGGTAAACGGGGTTTGAATACGCTGTTTCACGCAGAGGGCTTTAGAAGAGTGATAATCCTGCAAAGTGTTAAAGATTGTGGCAGAGGTTAAAGTTTAACAAATTAATGGCAGAAGTTTGAGCTGTCACGCAGGATGGAAGAGGTCTACACGCCAAGGTTAGCAGAGATCTGAACATTCAACTTTTTCAAACTACCAATGTAATTACAGACCAGCAAACGAAGAGGGCAAATATCTATGCTGAGGTTTAACGCGTTTCTCAGAAAACGGCGACTTTTCAACGTTTCAAAGTATAAATTGTTTCGATAATACAATCATCTCCTGGACAAAATAATTTCGATTTGCGAATAATAAAATACATTTCCAGAAATATAAATAACACATAAAATTTTGCTTTTAGATCTGCGTCAAAGTTGCCGAGGGCCACCAACCAGAGATTTTTAAAAAAAAAAAGCAATACTTCATAATCGTTTTCACACACAGCAATTTCAGCCATGGAGACTTGGATTTTTTTTTTTTTTTTTTTTATTTATTTTTTTTTTTTAAACTGCAATTCTTACACAAGGGAGGCTCTGATACCAATTGTTGGGTTTTACTAAATACTTTAAACCCTAACCAAGATCTACTCCTATGCAAGAAATTAAACTTAATGCACAGCGGAACTTAGAAATTAAGTTTAATGCACAGCGGAACTTACTTTCCATCTTCGAAGGTCGCGGACAGCTTCTAGTCTTGACTTGAGTTGTTGGCTCTCGAATCCTTCCAAGAACTTGCAATCCTTTTCTCTGGAGAGTATCCTGTCTTCAATGGAGCAGAAAAATATTTCTGGATGATTGCAAGCCTTGGAGACTCAGCCCTTTATAGCAGTGCCAAAGAAAAAGATTCTAATCCTGGGGCTGCTGAAATTTAGCTAATACTTTGGAAACAAGTCCAAAAAGAAATCTGGAGTTTCCGATTTTACCAAAAACTTCAAATCGGGAAACTTCAGAAAAAACTGAAATAAATCAGAATAAATTCTGATTTCCTTATTTAGCTCAATTTACTGCTATTATTTTAATCAACTATAATCGGTCCATTAACAATTATAATTGATTAACATTATTCTATATGTATTTGTATCCAAATCCTTATTTAAATATGTATAACGCCATGTCTTAATTAATCACATTGTTTGGCATATTTTAATCATTACATAGATGTAATCTTTCGACAGTATTTGATATCATAATCATAATGCACGTATGTCCAACTTAATTATTGGAGTTAGACGTCTCTAAATCCAACATAAGCATCTAAGAAGACTTGGCAAGTGGGTCACTTATCCATGCGACGGAACGAAGGTGGGCTGCGTGGACCAGGAAAGGATGTGTTCCCACCAATGAATCCCACACTCAACCAAGTGGAGCTTGGAAAGCCCACGAGTGTGGAACCTCAACGGTACGTTGGATGGTTAGCAGGCGGACGAAGCACAGCTCAGGATGGCAGCTCCTCACATAGCTCGAGTTGGAAGCCAGCAAGTGAACTCCTGTTGGAATCCTGAGATGAACTCATGTTGGAAGCCCGAGCGAGCTCGCGTTGGAATCCAGTGAAGCAAAATCATGTTGGGAGCCATAGAATCGAACTCGGGTTGGAATCTCCTCACCCAAGATGTAACGGAAGCTCCATGCTTAGCTCGTGTTGGAAGCTCGACAGGCAAGACGGTTTTGGAGCTCGACGGATAACGTGGATGTGGACCAATGACGAACCAAGGAAAGCGCATGACGAAAGGACCAAGAGGTGGATATGTGGGACAAGCTCCCACACGAACCGATGGTGTAACGCCCAAATGGACCAAAACGATGGTGCGCCCAAGGAAAAAGACCATTGGCAGGATGGACGATGAGTGGATGGGTGAACGCTTAGTTGGAACTGACTCTTGGCATGGGCGCTAAGCAAGGGTGCACCCAAATTGTGGGTTGCACCCGCCCAAGCGTCAAGCCTATAAAAAGGCTAAGGAAAACGAAGAAGAGAGGAATCGAATGATTGTGAAGGCAAGTGGCTGGGCAACTAGGGAGGCTCTCCAAGTTCTGCAGGCCACAGAAGCACTTCGCACAGTTGGATCAGAGTTGTAGCAGGGTTGCAGAGAGAGAGTGCAGTTAGCTCGGCAAAAATGTCCACACTCATTGGGTCAAAATGAGACAGTTTAGCAGCAGCACCAAGGGTTGCAGACAGTCGACAGTCGCAGAGTTGGATGCCCACGGAGGGGTCAACTCATTTTCTTCTTTGTAATATTTGTAATTTCGGTGTGTTAGCTATTTGTGTGCATACCATGAGCTCTACTCGGTTCGGCAACTCCGTTATTGTAAATCAGATCTTGTGTATGAGAGATTTACAGGGTTAGCTAGTTGGACACCCCACCCAAGCTTGTCTCATGCTTACTTGTATTTCTGTAGATGAATGCACTTTGTTATTTACTTGATGTAACTGTGTAAACAAAGTTGCTAAGTAGAAATAACTTGTTAAGTAAACGAGTGTAGGAGATAAGTGTTAAATTGTTTAAGTGTTGAAATTTCTGCAAGTTTGGTTAGGTGTAGTCCGCTGGAGATTGTGCCCGAGTTGGCCACGCCCTCGAGAAGCTTCCAGGAGGTGTTGCACGTCCCGACAGACCATAAAAAAATTACATGAGTGTCGTAGATGTGACATATAATGATACAAATTTCCAACCAATAAATATCCTTTCCAGAATAGGGATGATGACCTCACATTTGCCCATCATTTTTTGTAGGAGCAAGATGTTTGGAAACTCAATAGCTACCGACCATTTGAGGGATGCAATTTTGGCTTTCCCTTTCAATCCCTTGACGTTTAGGGATAAAATATTCATTTAGAAACCCCTTCATGGGATTCCACTACTCTAAGCGCCCCAATTATACTAAGCTTCCTTCCTTGGTTGATATCCATTTTGTCCTTTTCCTTAGCATGAGACATTCTAGACCTCCTTCATACTTTCTAGTGCATAGATAAAGGAGTATCATCAAAATCCAATCCACCACATTCCATACAATGAGAACGAATAAGGTAAGGACCATGTGAATTTCCTTTGACACTTGGATACTAGATGGAATGTATAGGGCTCAACCACTGACTTGTTCTTCATTCGATAAGTTGATGATCAAGTTGCTTTCCACCCTATTATTTTTGGAAATATTAGGAACCTCCTCCAATGCAGGAGGACCTTACATCTAAACATCTCCTACATTTCGAGCAGAGTAGATGGACAATTGGTATCCTCCAGGAGAGTGAAAGTGACCACCCTCTTCTGCCAAATGTCCATCAACCTATCAAATCGACTAGCATTGATATCAATTCCTTCGAAGATATATGGAAAAGTATCCCCTCATACCCCACATGAGAAGAAGCTTTAGTAGACGAAAACCAGAAGTAGTGGCTTATGCATTGAAGCATCAACTAAACTAGCCACCTCCCATCGGTAAATTTTCTTACAAAAGGAGCAAGACAAGTCTGCTATTGCATGCCTATATAAATGGAAACAAACACACTGGAATGGGACATTAATGTAATTCAATTATTGTGTGAAGACAACATCGTTGACCACCATATCGATTGATTCGAACAAAACTGCACACAGATAAAATTCAAGCAAAATACGAGCAACCAACCTTGCTAAAGAGCGAAAGAGATCCACCTCCACAGCGAGGAATTTCCCGATAATATCACCAATTGCGTTTAAATCCTCATGAGACAAAAATTCTAGAGGAAGCCACAAGTGGACTCCCCATTGATCGAGACTACTTCTCCTTCTTGATTTCATTTTAGCTCGTTCCTTTTACATTGTGAAGACTAGAAATACCAAGTTGAAAAAGGCAATGTTTCTTTGATAGAACTCTTATGTACTCACAAACCTATAAGTATGCTTTTTCTTGATGCATGTGTTGACCGTACATAGATTTATCATTGAATGAATGGATTCCTCCACATACCTAAAGAGCACGTTGTGTTGATATTGCAACCACTGTTTGATACACTATGTGAAGACTAGACTAGAGAGAACGGCATCTGCAACCACAATGGAGTATTATCTTTTTTATATGCATATTGACATATCTTATTTAAAGAAATTTGCAGAGAATCAACCTCGATAATTTTGAGGACATTTGATTCACCTCGGGACTTGATAGTTTCATTTTTCAAGTGGACGAGGAAGAAATAAATGATGACGAAGAGGACTTGAAACTGCTTGTTCAAGAGATGAAGAGAGGTGAAGTTCTCATCCCACATTCAAAACTGGGGATATCCATCATCATCACTCAAGAACTCAAGTAAACCAACCATTTTTAGATACCATTCACATTCAAAATTGTAACTTGCACATTGTTATTTTTGTAAGTGCATTTTTGGTACTTGCATGTATTTTTTGTAAGTGTCAAAATTGAAAGGAAGATTGCATTGTACTTGGGTGCATTCTCGGCAAAGACCAACACCCTTCATTTTTCTAAGTATGACTTTGTTGAGTTTGTAAAAGGGAGGAGTCGCAAGAATCTCTTCACTATTTGAGTGAGTCTTTAGTTTCATTTTATTAATGGCGTGAATCAATTATTGACCACTCCACTGCTTTCTATTGTTGACAACATTGTCATGGTCGACAAGTCCACCCTCACTCACGTTCGAAATTGTGTAAAAAAATCACAAGACACATTTGAGTTTCTATGGCTTGATTCACAACTCCAACATGACGGAAATTAACATTATGAACTTGTTCTTGTTCAAAACAATCCTCTTTTATGTAATTCATAGTAGTGTCCTACACATGTTCAAATCAATGATGTCACTTTTGAAGCACATGATGCCACTTTAGAAGAAAAAGAAAATGAAGATGAATCTATGCATACATAGGTTATGTTTGCACTTCTCAATCCCATCATCATACCATGGGAAGAGATCACCCACAACAAGCACAGAAGCGGTTTTGGATACGTCAAGGAAGTAAGTTAACATTCTTGATTTCTCCAAGCCAGTCCAATTTCATAGTGTTGGGTTCTTAAAACACATCTCATCTTCATCTACTCCAGTTCATAGTTTCAAATGCCAAAATTATGATCAAGTTGACCATATGAAAGATCAGATTTTTTATCTTCACCCATGTAAGCGTTATGGAAATCATACCCACTCTTCAGACATATGCTTCACTTTGAATGAACCTACAAGAGAGAAGATTAACTACGGGTGGATCGCTTCTTGGCAATGGTCGTCAATATCCAAGAATATTTATATGTCATACCACAGAATCCGATATTAAGTAATGACACATCTTGCAGTTGATACATTCTCTTCTCCTCACCCTGTCCTTGATAGGGGAATGTCCGGAGGTCAGAAACGAGTGAGAAAAAGTGAGGCGAAACAAGTGAGCCTAAACCAATGTTAGATATCCAGAACCTTATGCTAGTTTCCAAATCCTTGATCTAGGCCACCTAGCCAGATTCATAGTTGCAGCACTGAACCAGAGTCAAAGCCATGTTCTGTTGAGCTCTAGATTTTGTGGTCATCCTAAAACCACCCATTCAGCAGAGGACTTCAGCGTATGCTATACATCATATGTTGGTCCCCAAACCACCATTTTCCATAGGAACCACCGATATTTTGTGCCAAGTTCCAGAGAGAACCTCTAAGAGAGAACTGGAGTTGTCACCAAGTTTGAGAGTTTGTGGTCAGTCTTAAACCACCCACTTAGTAAAAGACATTAGCTTATGTTGCTTATGCTATCGATTTTGGGTTGTGGTCAGCAAAAACCACCAATTCATAAACCACTTATATTTAGCAGAAGATGTCAACTTCTACTCGCTTACTTGGAAAATTTGGATTGTCAAGTTGGAGATGTTCATCCCTTTGGGGTTATCCACTTCCATATTTCAACTCTCTTTTCTTGGATTCATATACACCCTTTGAATTAAGGGGGTTTTTTTTGGAATCCTTTTCATCAAGGTTAGGTGGAGAATGTGACTAGTCATCAAGAAGTCCAAGATATGCCTTGGGAATATGAACCCAAGAGTCATTCTCATGTATTAATATGTACATATTCTTATGATAAAATTCACTTTGAATCTTAATATTCTGTGTGTTTTTCTGACTGTGAATTTTCAATTGCTTGTATTCCTATAGGGCATCTAACCATTTTCATCCCCAACTTGTGAAGAACTAGTGTTACCATAGATGTTTTAATTTGGTGACTCGAGATGTAGTGGGAATTGAATAGGTGATTGATTCAACCATGCTTTGTATTATTCCTCTCTGAAATCTACTTTTTAGTGACCTTTTCTTGATTTGACATCGCACTGGGGTGAAAAGGTAGATGGTAGATAAGTTGATCATCATTGGAATCTTGATTGAAAAAATATTGAACATTAAATTGATGATTAGTAAAAATAATGGATTTAGCATGTAGAAATAGTATACCAAACATTTATTAGAATCATAGCATTTTTTTCCAATAGTACACATGTAATCAACCACTTAATAAAACAAATATGGAATTAAGCAATACATTAACATTAATTCCATTGAAAATCCAAAAATACAATTAGTCAATGATACTTTTATTATGCCCCGAGGGGATGTCTAAAGGCAGTGCCAATGCAAGCCATTTTTTACAAGCATTTGGTGGTCTACGAAAGTTGCATTTTATTAACAATTCGTCACTAGGAGACAAACTACATATTGCATACACAACAATAAATTTGGATGCCTTGTTTTTCATAAATAACTCTTTGTCATTTGAGTGTTCCTCAAATGAAAAAATCGCACTAAATAATGAGCACCTACAACTATTTATGAACTATGCAATGTTCCCATGAGTACATGGATGACCATCGATATATAACAGGTTCTTCCTGTTAAAGTTTTTTGAAACGCAACAATTCATGCGCATAGTATACATGGAAATACTATGTTTGTATTTGAAAATATTCAAGTAATCATATCGACCATAAAGAGGACCACAAAATGGCATAAGTGTTACTGATTGTTTGGGAGGAACAAACACATGTGAAAGGATAAAGAATCCAATATTTGTAGCATCTATTTTAGACTTTGCGATCATGTAACTGTTACCACAATAGGAGAATTCAATCCCAACATCGGGTACAAGTAGGGAAAATGTCCAAGCGCCATACAAAGCGCAATTGTAACTAGTTTGATATTTACTTTGTAGATGGATGGAAAGAGAGAATTCATTGCTACCCTCCAACAATTGAACTGACCTTTGTCTATACTTGGATGATTTTTCTCTTAGCTCATACAACCTTTTGGATCTCCTTGTAGATATGTTTTGGGTAGTATTGATATCATACATTGGCTCCCTAGAACTCTCAGTTGACTCAACAAAAGGAGACGGGTTGGTTAATTTATGATGAAACATAGTTAATTTGGCTTCCAAATTTTCAAAGAATGAGCATATGGAAGTGTTCCTACATGTATTTTCTATTTCACTTATTGGATCATTGACCATAGTGAGGGGTATTAAACCATCAACTTTGGGTAGTCAGTGATTAATATAATGGGACAGTGTGACTTGCATAGGGTTCACCTTCGACTCTTTACATTTTGAACAACCACATAATATTGGGGTGTCATAAAAGAGATCAAGTTCACGATGAAGTACCATTGGTCCAGGATGGTTGTTGAATGATGGCATGTTACAGTTGTAGGGGTAAAGTAGCCTTCCATTTTCATCTACCATCTGCCTATAGTATGTCTCTCTAGATAATACCTTGTGTCTTTTAGGGAGTGATGGAATATCATGTACATATGAACTTGATCTAGAATCAAGATCCTACAAAAGGAAGTGCACAATTATTCAAAAGCACGTAAAAAGACAACATAAATTCAAATATATAATCAAATATAAATAAATATGCACTTACTGGTGATGGAAACGGAGAACTTGAACTTTGAAAGATATGTAATGAGATGGATTTTGAAGAATCAGCCATTTGATTTATTGTTATTCTTCCCTTGTAGTTGAGTGAAGAATACAATCAATACATGTATTCACTCTTTAAAAAATAAATTGGGAAACATGCTATGTTATGTTTTCATATATCGTAACCGATGCGCCAAAAAATTAATAGGTGCACTGGTGCATTTTAATAATAGATACGCACTAGCACACTATTTATATATGTGCACCAATAAAAACATATGCAAGCACCCACACAAAGGGAAAACCTCTGCAAACTATTAATTGTGAAATTTTACGCTAGTATTTTTTTGTCGTGTTGTGTCATCGGTGCACTTATTTCAAGAATACGCACTGGTGCAATATTATCTAGTCAGTGCACTGCTGTTTCAGAAGAAAAAAAAATGTGCAAATATAAATGTTGAATTTTACTACCGATTATATGGTGTGCTTGTATGATTATAGTGCACAAGTGCGATATTTTTTTGAATTGTGCACCGAAATCCATATTTCAAAAATAAAAATAAAATGATATGCATGTTTATCATCGATTGGTCAAAATATCAAATGAAAAAAACAGCGGTAATTTAATTTTAAGATAGTGAGATTATAAATAAAAGAAAATCATAATCCCTAAACATTTTGTACCCAAAAACTTTGAGGAGTGACTTATGCAAGAGAGGTTTACCAGGGAAGAATTTGGACAAAGATTTCTTTTAAGAGAAATTATGTAAGGGATCACCATGGACACGTACAACTTAGCAAAGGATACATTTCAATTAATGTTTCATTCATTAGAATTAAAAAATGGCATAAATTTTATAAGTTATTTGAAGAAAATAGAGAATATAAGATCTACATTCAATGTTGCAAACCCTTGTGTTCTTCTTCCTTTAGATTTATCTTCATCACTACAAACCCTAGGGTTCTTCTTGCTTTTCTTTTGTTTTCTATTTATTTTTCTATTTCAAAATAAGATTTTATTTTTAGTAGTGTAAACTTTTTGTTTATATGTATTATTGTATGGGGCTTTGGGTCGCTCTTGAGATGAGATCATAATGTGTTTCACTTCGAAGCTAACCAGTCAGGACCGTCCCCGTAAAAAAAAATTGAAAATGCTTACAAATTTTTCGGTCTGGATTTTACAAAAAGCATGCACCGGTGTGTTTATATTTCAAATATGCACCATTTGAATTTGTTTATTTAAAAAAATAAAAACCATTTCTAGTGCATATTATCCATAGATTACGCATTGTTTCCTTGTATCACGTATGGCGCATTGGCATGTAATTTTTGTAATGTGTGCATCGTTTGTCCCGAATAGATTTTTACCATATTTTATGATTTGTGTGTTTCATTATACAAGGTGTTCACTGATAAAATATGGCCCATAAAATATCATGGAATAAAAATCACAGTGAAGGGAGTGAGGGAAACACGTCCGACACAAATAACATGGTAAGTTTTTTGTAATTTTAATATGAAAGCAATATGTTGAAATTATTTGTATGTTTTAATGATGTATATTGCTTTGTGTGTCATTCAAAGCAAAGAATTAACGAAACTCTATAATATTGTTCATAATATGAGTGAAGAAGAGCAAAAAAGCTTTAAGAAATTATTGCAAACTAAGGAATTATGTGGATCAATAGGTGATTAACATGAGTATTTTATTTTACTTCTTACTAACAATGCTTCTCAAGAATAACTACTATCATGTTTCAAAGTCTAGATTTCAAATTTGTTGAATGTCATGCATGGACGGAGAGCGAGGAAATAGGATTCCCTAAAAAGATAAAAATTAAGAAGAATGTAAATAATGATGATTTGGTCATTAGTTCAACTGGAGTGGTGATGGAAGTTAATGAGAGGGAGAAAAGGTTTTATAAAACTTTGAGGTATATAGTGGAAAGAATGTATAGGAGTACTTTTCATTTACAGTATGAAAATCAATCCAATGACTCTAATAATCAGGCCATAATTAAACTACAAGAAGCGTTTATGGACTAGTGGGAATGAGACCAGTGAGACATGCAATGGAAAAAACATACAACAACAAACAATAATATTTTAAAAGGTATTACTAGTAAAAATGTTTTTCTTTAATATGTACATACTAGTCCAAAACATATTTTGTTAATGTTTCTGCTATGCTTATTTTCATATAAATATTTATCATTTTTTTTCATTTTGACTTTTGTTTCTTAGGAAGATTGCTAAATTCTAGAGGCAAAATTATGTGATATCCAAAATATGCTAGTAGGGATGTCAAAAAAAGTGTACCATGATATGTTCAAAGAAATGAACATAACCGCAGCACAGGGGGAGCCATCCCAACATCAACGTGCATCAAACATATGAAATCATTGTTTTATTTTTAATGTGCATAGAGTTTAATTATCGTATGAAATACTATTTTTCAATTGTTTTGTTGTTATAGAAATGAAAATAAAATGGCATCCACTTAGTGCATCATACAGCACGACAAGGAAAAAAACGATGATCGCAAAGTTTGTGAGTATTTTTGTTTTCTTGAGATTTCATATTTTTTGTGATTTTAATGTCACGTCCCCTCCCATCATACCAGTGCAATGGAGAGGACATGATGCTAAAAATGGGCATCTAGCCCCATGATTATTTAACAAAATTCACAGAATATAAAAAATACATATGCAGATGTATATATATATATGCAAGAAACACAGCGGAAGTAAATTATATTACACATCTAACATACATTCAAGATATTCATGATAGTCATCAAATAAATACATTACATAATTAACACAAGAGAGTACTTATCTTAAAACAAAGTAGTCCCGAGCAATTGGCTATGCAACTGCAACGTTCCACCCAACCATAGACCAGTTGTGCTCATCAATCTCTCAACACAACTGCCCTCCCCGAGCTGGGCATGATTTCTACAAGGAAAAAGGGAACAGCAGACTCACACATAGCCAAATATACACCAAAATCAACCAAGCCAATCTACAGTTGGATTTATCAGGATGCTAAGGCAATGGAAAGGAATAATTGCTAAGCTAGTGAGCTCATCCATAGAACTATGGATACCCTCTACAAGATCTATCTAGATTGGTCCCCACAATGCCTACACACCCAGCACAAGGAAGTATTCCCTTCACTACTACACGGTCCCTCAAACCATACCTTCCATTCTAGTGTTCTTCAAGGTGTGCATAGAAGAGTAGCCAACCCTTTTGATCTTCTTGAGAGGTTACCTTCCTCACTAGGTTTATCAAGCCAATTCTGGTCCACTTCCACTCCTAATTTCTTGCTCACAAGTTCAAACCAAAACAGGGATGCACATATCAGCAAAAATCACAAGTGTTGGGCATGAAGATAAACGTTTTGACAATGGGATGCCCAAAATGGGTTTCCATTAGTTTCATAAAAACATGGGCAACCAAGAAATGAAATGGAAAATGGGAAATCAACCCTGGGAGAGAAAAATCCTTTTCAGAAAACATGTATGGGCATTCAAGGGACAAAAATGGCCTCCATAAACCCCCAAATCATGACTCCCTTCCTCCTAGCCACTGTGCAATACAAAAACGAGTTCCCAGCTATGGAAAATATAGGAAAATGATGGAAAACGTGAAGGAAGAAGCCCCAGCTAGCTCAGAATGCGTGAGAGAGCAAAGAGTAGGGGTGAAGAATGGCTTTGGGCACAATTTCGTGGGTGTTTTCTTTCCCAAGAAGCCAAAATATGATTTCCCGGATTGATGGCTTGCCCATACACAAAATTGGATGCCATACCTCCCCATTCCCAAGGCATTAACTACCTCAACCAACTCTTGGAAGAATTAAATGATTCGGTGCATAAGTCGAAATGGGTAGTTGAGGGTTTGTGGGTTCATTCATTGACATTTGGCTTAACACCATTGGCTCAAGGGTTTGAATATTTCCCTCCCTATTCCTTGTGAAAATCATGTCCCCATCTCGTGTTGCATTGCATAGCTAGTTGTGGGTATTTCATTAAAATTCATATTTACATGATGTCATAATTTCTATTGTGCACAGTTAGCACAAGAACCATATGCATCGATTTTTAATTGTCGATACATAAAACAATAAATCGATGGTGCGGCCTTGGCCTTGAGCTCCTCACCATTATTTAATAACGATATTTACATAATTTACAATTTTAATGCAATAGGGTCAAAATCGGGACATTACAGTTAATATCATAATTAATTTAAAATTGTATATGGATGTTTTTTAGCGGGTGCAAACATATGGTGAAGAGCCATCCGATCATTTCATTAAATTTGGATTAAGTACGGGTTGTCAGTATATGTTGGGGTATAAGGGTTAATTGAACAATTTGTAAGTAGCTATATTGTTTTATAACATCCATTTTTTATAATTAATGGGACAATAAGAAAAATTTAGTTATATCTATTCTTTGTCATGGCATATGAAACTAATAGCAAACAAAGTATGGAGAGGAGCCAACAAATGATTTATTGAGGACTAGCATGAGGAATGCTTTCCAAAATATGTGTGAAGTTTATGATTCACTCATTGAACTGGTACGTTTTTCCATTTACACAGTCATGTATATTATATTATCTATAATTGTATATATGCTCATCACATTTTATTTTTATGCTTGTAGTTGGAACATGAAAATATGGAACGAAATAAATTCAATCAAGAAAGCATTTAAAATAAATCGGCAAGAATATCCCCTAAAGATGATGAAGAGATGAGGCATGGAAGCAACCCAAGCGACTACAGCACTTCAAGCGATGATTGATGATCAATACATTTGAATGTTGTTACTACAAGTTGTATATTTTGGAATTTTTATCTGTGAAAAACAAGCATTCTTTTCAATGTGGACATATCACCCCAATTGGATGAGGATAAGTAATCAATCATTGTAACAATGAAAAAATGGCATTTTGATTATCAATGACTTTTATGTTGTCCCGTATTTTTATTCTTATTTGTGTATAATAAAATGGGTTTCTTCTTCTACCAGATTGTCACAAAATGTTACATTATTGATTAAATATATGAATTATTTTTATAATTGTAACTATGAACAAAGGTGTACCCAACACGCTTTTCGAAACACAATAGTTAAAATATAAAAATAGATATTACTATAAAAATATTTGTTTCTCGAATAATTAATTTTGAAAATTTGTAAAAAGAAAAAAGAAAAAACTATATTTACATATTAGCAGCATGGAAAAATTCACCACAGCACCATACACAATATATAAAATAAATAAAAACTATATTTACATATCCACAACATGGAAAAACTCACCACAACATCATACAAAATCTATTTATTTCAACTAACTAGTGCCTTTTATTCATTTCCATTAACTAATACCTACTCAAATTTTAGCCATCGGTTCTCTTTCACATAATAAACATATCGGTTCTCTTTACATATCATACGCATTAGTGCTCATTGGTATAATATACGCATCGGTGCTCGTTGATATACTAAATGCACCGGTGTGTATTGGTAAAGTATATCGGTTATAACAATGCACATAATACAACATCTACACTAGTTCGTTTAAATATACAAACACGCTAGTGATTTAATAAAATATATGCAGCATCGGTGCATTTCGGACATCACACCAATGTTATTACAATGTACTAAAAGAATTGGCATGTGTATTAAAAAATACCAACCAATCTGTTGGAAATGAATGTATACACCGGTGTTGTCACTATAATGTATAAGCACTAGTGGCGATTATTTATAATATGTGCACCAGTGTGTTTTAGTTATAGAAGAAGCATTGGTGCACATTATAGAAATATAAAGCATCAGAACACCCAGATTTTTTTAGTTGTAGTGAATATCCATAATAACCTCCGCAAAAACCTCCACTACCAAAAACGGATGTTGTAGAGGAGGTTTTTTGGACAGTTTTTCCCAATCTTGTGACACTAAAAACCTCTTCTATAACCTCCTCTAGAAGGTGTTTTCCTTGTAGTGGATCATGTCATATTAAAATCTCAAATGACATGTCACAGTCATATTTAAATACATAGTACTTAACTCATGATCCAAGCTAAGGGTGGTATCACATCAACATATGGTTCCCATCATGTGGTCCACATCCTAACAATATCGGCATAATATAAATAATTTAACTAACAAATCTATATGATAATCCTTAAAATGTTGCAAGGGTAGAGTGTGGCCCTTTGCAATGACATTAACATATTGGACTCATCACAAACTAACAAACTTATAAATAGACCTTTTATAATATCATTTTGAACTAAAAAATTATCTATTGAAGTTTGACCCAATGCACATATGACCAAAGAATCCCATGTAAAGGGTAACCAATAGCTATGTTGTTGAGCATTTACTTGAGATCCAGTCTAGGACCCATGGTCGAGGGTTCATTAACACTTATATATGAATACATTAGGTAAGAATTTTTCATGACATGTACAACCCAAATGCAATAAAAACATATTAAGCATAAGTATGTTCCAAACTACAAAGAGTTTGTTTTGTATTTATTTACAATCGTGAGGATTTATAAATAAGTATGCAAGGTACAATCAATCCCTAAGAGGAGATACTAATGAGAAATAAAATCATCATACCCACTTGAAGATATAATTGAGAAAGGAAGACTTAATCATCAGATTAATATCAATTTTTATCTAGGAAAAAAATCATGTTCTCATTTGGGTACAAAGTGAATAAGAACTTACTTCATGAACTGCATCAAACATAGATAAATGTGAAAGAACGCAGTTCATGAACTACATCAAACATAGATAAATGCAATAAATGTATAACTGCAAAAAAATAATATAGAAAATGGGACATTACAAAATCGAAGTCATATTTACCCAAACCTAGAACTCAATCAAAAAACAAAAATAATCCCAAAGGGGTTGTATCCATTGCTGAAGAGCGAGGAGTTTTTCACTAGTGGGAAAGGTTTAGTTCCAATGAGGGCCGAACCTGGAGCCATGGGGGCACCTTGAGGTAGTGGTTGAACATGTGGTTCCACCCAAAGAGATTGTATTAAATGATCTCGTGACCTGTGGACACATAAGTGGGTCAAATCCCACCCCCATGTCCTCCTAAAAAAATTCAATTCTCGCTAGCTCACTTGGTTAAGGTGTGGGTCTCGTCAGCAAGGCGACCTGAGTTCAATTCCCCTTAGGGGTGACTTAGTTGGGAAGCGACTCCCAAAAACCCATTCAAGTTGAGGATGGTGTAGTCCAGGCTAGGTGCAATCCCCGGGTGATTTTGATGGCTTAGATGTCCCTGGGTCGTAGTTTCTCAAAAAATAGGCCACTCTTGCAAGTCAAGGAGATTTGAGCAAACAAAACAAAAAACAAAAACCAAAGAAACAAGAAGCATATGCCTAAATCCAAGTTAGATCAAAAGGAAAAAGCAGAGAGAAGATAACCAAACCCAAGGTTAGACTAGAACGATATGATACTAATGATGTGATTTGAAAACCACTTGAACAAATTTATATATTGAAGTGTGAATGACTTAAGAAATTATAAGCTTAGATAGATTTTACATTTAAAAAAGATAGCATGCCTTTCATAGCACATAGTTCAACAAGCTATTAAAAGTTAGCAACTAATTACAATAAGATATATAGTTATCTATAACATCTCAACTATCCACAATAATAATAAAATAAGTGTTGACAAACCACAATAATTTCATCGTATACTAATATATCACAAATAATATGAGCTACTAAAATATATTACAAATTTCCTATCACCATGACCTATAAACCTTTTGTAATTTATTCCTCTATTCATTTATCCCATTAAGGATACCCAACCCTAGTTTCTACCATAATTTTTTTTTTTACACACATGCAAGATCAACCTTATTGGTTACACACACACTTCATTGCTTCTGCTATATTCAAATTATTTTTTTTTGTAAAAGAAAAAATACAAAAACATCAATAAAACACCCAAACAATAAAAAATCTGGGAAATATCAATTATTGAATTAATTCTCATTAATTTTCTTGGTGGCACTCCTTATTGCCCATTTTCAGAGTATTGGTATTGATTCACCCATTTTCGTTCTTTTTACAAAATATATTTGTATGTTGTATCGCACTCCTATAATCTATGTGGAGTCATCATGAGTATTAATGAGATTTGCTTGTTGTCTATTTCAACTTGTCATCATGTTACATGAGTCTCCTCATGTTATAATTTTACACTCATATACATGGTCTCCAATCCAACCTATGAATTCCTCATCTCTAAGCCATTGAATTTGACATTTGGTTGTAGAATGTCAGATTGATTCATGGTCATTGACTAGGTCAATCATAATTTATGCTTCATAGAAAGGAATTCCTCACTCTTCTTCTCATTATCTAGATAATCTCCTATGTCAAGGTTTTAATAAATTACATTTGTTACTTCATGATTTACACCTCGTATTAGTTTCTAGGGACTCCATATTCCCTATCTCCATTGAACTTTTCCTTGTCGAAATTATCTCATTTTATTCTCAGGGATACTTTAGATACTTTCATATCTTGTCCCCCAACTACATCAGATATGGGAGGCCTTGGATTGGACAAGGAGAGTCATCATTTCTCTCTAAATCAATCATTTCTCACATGCTCAACTTCAATTCATTCTTGCATTATGATGACTTGTTGATTCTAGTGTATTAGTTGTAGTTGAAGATGTATGATTTTTATTAACATGATTTTGGATCCATCAAGTAGGATACACCCTTCAAGTGGTCCCTTGCATGTTTCAACAAGTATAAATTTATGGATATATAGAGTTGTATATCACCTCAAAGACTCCATCCATGTATTTAATCCATTTCCATGCTTATTTAAATTGTGTGTGTGTGTGTGTGAGAGAGAGAGAGAGAGAGAGATTTTCCCGTGTGTGTGTGTGTGTGTGTGTGTGTGTGTGTGTGTGTGTGTGAGAGAGAGAGAGAGAGAGAGATTTTCCCTTTCAATGACTCCCTACATGTGTGTGTGTGTGTGTGTGTGTGTGTGTGTGTGAGAGAGAGAGAGAGAGAGAGAGAGAGAGAGAGATTTTCCCTTTCAATGACTCCCTACATGTTCATTCCCCACACTCTCATGTGTATCCTTCTCCTACAATTCCAATCCTCCCGAGGCACCATTGTTCCATTACCCCTCACATATTATTAATTTCTCTTTCCCAATAATTGAATCTATCTTTGTACATGTGGAAAGAGGTTGTATATTATCTATCTCTACTTCTCACAAAAGAAATTTCCATTTCTCAAATGTATTTAGATCTAGCCTCTCCTATGATTATCTCATAATATGATTTAGTTCGATAGTTTCATGACTATGGGAATTCCCACCACATTTCTATAAAAATATTTGTATTTGGATATCCTCCATTGTTTTGCAATTGGTCTCTACATCCCTTGTTGGGAAATCCTCCCTCCTTAAGTCTCTCTAGTCTCTCTCTCTCTCTCTATCCTTCTCATTTTTTGGTAATTGGTCAAAGAAAACTTATGATATATTTCATTTATATACAAGATTATCCCAACCCCAAACATCAAGGGGTGACCATTAACACCATATTTTTCCTTTTTTTGGACATTCAAGTGAGCATAGATAGAAACATCACAAGTCAACTATAGCGTGTACATCATAGTTAATTAATATCTATACATACCATTTAGGGGATACCATGCGATGCCCATTTATAACAATACCCTCCTCCCACAAGTAGCATGGAGCATCCCTTTGATCCTTGCATGACTCATGTGGAAAAATCCCTAAAATTCATGCAAGCTCATATAAATAAAAGAAGATTCCCCTACAACACATAAATGTTTGGGTATAATGGTCAAATGATGGGAAATGGCATGTCTTCTCTAGGACCTCCCATCACTTCAATTAAACATTCAATTAACCATTGATGGGAGTTATTTAGCCATCAATTGGCATTCATGGAAAATTGAGATGGGCGATCCTTCTCCCATCCTATAAATAAAAAGGTTGTTCCATGCACTTACACATGAAAATACTTCAATTATGAAGGGTTATGTTGTTGATATTTCATTATAGAGAAATCAAGAACCCATGTTCTTTGCTTTATCTAGTCTAGTTGTATTTGATTTGCTAATTATTGAGTGGCTTCCCTCTATAGTGGCCAAATATATTTTCCTTCCCACAACATTATAAATATAAATAGAGTAATGAAGGAGTCCAAAATACCATCCCATGAAAACGTTTGGGATTGACATGTTGCAAATATACCCTTCCTAGGTGACTTTTCAAGTTTAATGGACTTTCCATTAGTTTATTATTCAATAGATTGTTGGTTTCTCCAATTTATGTGTTAAATGGTAGGATTTTCTATCCAATTTTCTATTAATTTTACTAAATTGATGCTTGTTGAGTTAAATTAATATTTGTGTTGTGCTCCCCCTAACATTTTTTATGATATTATTTTACACAATTAATGAAAATGGTGTTTTGGTAATTTTTTTAATTCAAAATTGTAATCCCATAGGTGGATCTAGAGACTAAGAGGCTCAACACCCTCACTCTCAAGATGAATGTGTACTATTGAAGGGTTTCTTCATCACATTTTCAAACACCATATTATATGCAACCATCATGACTTGAAAATGTATCCACCAAAACCCCAACTTGTTTCCAATCAACTTTTTCAAAGGGAGCATTGTTCTTTGTGGCTTCGAGGCACCACGCCTAACTCAAGAGATGGCTAAATTGCTTGCTTGCTTGTTGTGATGACTTTATACATGCTAAAACTAGAAAACCATGCAAAATGCATTGGATATGAGAAACAACAATGATAAGAAGAAGAAGGTTGTTGCCATGTAAAGAAAGCAAGATATGGGAGAAAGAGGTAATGTATAGACTTAAAGAGATCTAGTGTTTTATCTCCTAAGAAAGAACAAGAGTTACACTTCCCAAAAAAATTAGAAATTTCAAATCACTAAGTTGATGAGCCAAGGAGTATCACTCACTTTAGAATGTAGCTAGTGATCAAAAGTAAGCTATTTGAAAATCGTTAGTTTAGATGTAAAAAATCCCAATTGCTTGGTTGGGAAGGAAAGCAACTCATAAAGGTGAGAGATTTGTCTTTTGGAAACAAATCGTTGACCATAAAGCTCATTAAACCCCAATTGTTGTGTTTGGAATCCTGTTGGCATCCCAATCCAGTGATTTGTCTTTTCTTGGTCTAAACATTAAGGTTTTGGGCCCTTTTCTTAGGTTGGTTAGCCTCCTAACTTAGTAATTTTTCCTTCGTGACACAAATCATTGTCTTGGACAGCTAACTTCATGAACAAAATGCAGCACGCAATGGAATAAAACTTCATGAATGATATTAAAATTAATTTATCAACCCTCTTCCATGAATTACATCCCTTATTATTTGGAATGTTTATTTTCCATTGTTTTTCAATGATTTCCATGCATTTTTGTTACGTACATGGTCACATAGAATCACTAGGGATCCAACAAGTACCAACTTTCCAACCTATGAAATGAGGTTTGAAACTTTGTGTAAGCCTTAGACTCATCAAACCTCCTTATATGTGAGTTTAGGATCCAAATCAAATTCAAAGTATGCTTAATAAATAATTAAAATGAGTGATAATGAAATATGTTGTTTTCTTGGTTAGATAATACCCACATAATACCATAACTTCTTAGTCTAACCTCCTATCATTGAACTATATGTTATTTAGTCAAGATAACCAAAATATATTTTCAAAGAGTGGTGAGAAGCCCTATTCCTCCCTCCCTTGAGACAAAAAAAATTAATTAAATCTGAGAATCCAAAACTACCTTCTTCACAAGGAAAATTTTAATTTGCATTTTGATACCGGTAGTTTCAAAATTAAATGTCCTTAATTACATTGAATTCATATGATCCAAAAACATCCAAGTAACCCCTTTCAACACTCAAAATGAGATTTTGATGGACCACCTAAAATATGTACAAAGGACCCACATAGGTTGAAGTATAGGTTTCGTTTGGAGTGTTGTTTTACTGGAATCAAAGTTTATATATGCAAATTCCATCCCTGTTATATGGTATTTGATCTAGTTATTGATGTTGCTAAGATCCTCATCAAGGAATCTAATTTTACATTGTGAAGGAGACCTTAAGGTGCCAAATGCACCTACCATGAAAATTAGGCAAAATCTATCACTTCACTTCAAAACTTGTCCACAAGAGACTTCTGGTAATGGGGAATGAGTATAATATGCTTAGAAAAGTATGAAAACCATATCATTTCCTTCATGTTTCCATTTTGTGAATAATTACCTCCATGCTCGTTATTGTATTGGAAATACAATACAATATTATTAATCTTATGACACAACCTTGTGGATTGCATGATTATGATAACTTTGAACATGTGTCACTTGCACATTTTCGCTTATCAATTGAATGCTTGACCTCGTATATCATTTGTTGTTATTTGTTGATGGGCCATGATGCTAGCCTATTTTTCATTATCCATTGTGAAAACAATACATGAAAGCATGTTAGACCTTACAATTGCATAAGCCAATAACTAATGAATGCATCAACAAGTTCAAACATTCCTCTGCAAAAGAAAGGTTATGAAAAAAAAAGGTAACTAAAACTAAATCATGAGTAATCCAAACAAACAACACTATCATCAAGGCACAAATGAAATCTTATTAAATGAAATTAATCAAAATCATAAAGTATGACACAAACACAACATTGCACATTTGAAGATAAAGATCAACCTTTTTTTTCAAGAGGATTAAGTGTATAGACTTGAACTAGTTGAAGTCTCTATATAACACAAATCTAATAGGGAGTCTCACCGTATTCCTTGTCATGTTGAAAGTTAGGTTGTAAATTTAAATATAAGTCATTAAATCTTAAAAAGAGATATGTCCCCAACTTTAGAAATTATTAAATGTCTTTTAATACAGAAATCCTAATAATTCCTCCATCTATTACCTACTTTACTAAGAAAGGTACAAGCTCTCAATTTAAAATTAGGTTGTTGAATCTTGGAATCATTCTAGGTAAGAATTCGAGAGGGACCGGGTCCCTCCATTTATCCTCCATGTTGTTAAGAAAGTTACAATTTATCAATTTAAAATTAAGTTATGACATTGTTGGGAACATTAAGAAAATTAAGTTATGGAATTTTGGAATGGTTGGAAACACTAATAAGGACATCGTTCATCAATGTTATTCTTCACATTGAAGAGCTGCTATGCTGCAACACTAGATACTGTCATGAATCATACCTTCCTTATCTTGAGAACCAAGAATCATATTCCATGGCCACTTTTAGGGAGAATAAAGGTGCAACTAGGGGAGAATAAAGGTGCAATTGTAACAGTACAGCAAGTTTCTTGATGACTATAATGAATTTGAAGCTTAGTTTACATGATCTCATGTTGGATTTGCTGTAATTTATAGAAAACCAACAAACCAAAAAGAAATCTGGAAATTTTGCAAAGATTCCCATATGGTGTATTGTTAAAAGCATCACACAGCTAAAGCTAAAAACAGTATTTGATATTACACTTCTACTGTTTTCTGGAAACATATATCAGGGGTTAACAAATCCAGAGTTTATGCTCGTTCAAACTCAGATTTGGATAAAAAAAATGGTGGTGATTATATTTGAGATTTACACTTCTACTATTTTCTGGAAACATATCAGGGTTTAACAAATCCAGAGTGTATGCTCGTTCAAACTCAGATTTGGCTAAAAAGAAAGAGTGGTGATTATGATCCTTCAAAGGAAAATTCTTTGGACAGGCCCTTCCAAGAAAGATTGCAGACGAATGTTATAAAATGTCATAGCTTCAGGAATCAATGTAGAAAAGGGAAAAGTGAAAGGCAATCAGAGAATAAAATATGTGTAATGCAGATCGCGAACAATCCTCGAATGAACAGAACAAATTGCTTTTTCACGTATTCTAAAGTAATTGATTATATTCCAGTTAATGGGCTTAAACGAATGAAGAATAGGAATAAGGTTTTTGACCTATCGATTCATTTCTAAATATCAAAATATGTATTCCGATTGTCAACAGTGAGGATTGCTTGATATTGTATGAACAAGCTAGGCAGCATTCAATGAGTTTTTCAATTACTAAACGATTGATGGCATTAGTATATCCTCAATTAAGTGAGGACTACAGATTGGCTGTTGAAACCTGTCGCAGAAAGCTTCGAGGATTCATCCAAGGTATGCTTCATTCAACGTTCGTCTGGACCTTATTTGCAAGTATGGACATTTGTAAATTATTAGTAATATCTCTCGTATTGCTTTCTGGCGACAGAAAAACACTGCGCTCCCCTGATTTTACGACTAGCGTGAGTGTACATCTCTATATCTCAGTTAATTTGCTTTCTTCCTGTAGCTAAATGCGAAATTGTATAGTTATTTTTTTTTTAAACCATGGGAACAACAACCTCCTAAGGGTATATCTAACAACTGGTAAGTCAGATATACCAAAAACTTGTGACTCAGCAGAGGCCTAAAAACCCTTTATAACAAAGAAGAGCCTCTATCCTAAAGGCCCAGACCCTTTGTGCAGTTATTAATGTTTGACAATTTATTAATCAGGTGGCATTCCGCGGGGACGTATGACGCACAGACTAAAACTGGAGGGCCTTTCGGAACCATCAGGAACAAGGCTGAACTCTCTCATGCTGCGAATGCAGGACTTGACACTGCGGTGAAACTCCTAGAACCCATCAAAGAACAGTTCCCCATTCTTAGCTACGCAGATTTTTATCAGGTATGAAAACTGCAAATTTTTCCATTCTTAGCTACGCAGATTTGTAAGTATGGAAACTGCAATTTTTTTAAGTATGAAAACAGCAAATGTTTCCATTCTTAGCTACGCAGATTTTTAAGTATGGAAACTGCAATTTTTTTTGGAAGTATGAAAACTGCAACTTTTAAGTATGGAAACTGCAACTTTTATAAGGATGTAATCTTTTTTATTAGGGTTGATTAAGGTTTATTATAGCTCTATCTCTACTATATTTCTAAGTTTACCTACTTCTAAACTTTAAAGATATGAAAATTGCTATCCTTTTTTGTTTTGTTTTATGGGTTAAGTTGCTAAACTGATTAGATCAACACTTTAATGGAATTAGTTAAAAGCTAGCCAGAATTAACAGTTAAATGTTCAATTCAAATATATCTTAATGGTTTATTATTCAGAATTAAGTTGATATAATTTAATTAAAAAATATGAATTATATAATTAAATAAATCAAAATTTTAAAATAAAATTTAAAGAAATTTCAATTTTGTTTTTCTTATTTTTTTTATTATCTGTTTATTAATTATTGAAAACTTATTATTCACTAAATTTCTTTTTGAATCAGAATTCTAATATTAATGTGCTTTCTTCTTTCCTTTTAATAAAGTATCTATATAATTACCACAGCTTTTGGAAAAGAAAAATTCAAAAGTTGTACACCTCTCTTAACCTAATTTTTACAACAAAAAAAACTTTACCCAACTAGATATTTTCTTTGCTGAAATCAAAATTACTCTAAAATTATGTGTTTTACCATTTTAAAGTATTTCAAACAATTTTTTGTTATTTATCAGCATAGATCAATCTTAACTTGGGATCTATTATGCACAAAAAGCTTGCACTTCCAGAGATTTGATCCCTATTGATACAGTAATACAATTATATTAAATGAAATTATAAAAGATAAATGTCATCATCATTTTAAAAAAAAAGTGTAAAATGCAAATAGATAAAAAAAAAAACATGTAAATTGTAAAGAGATTACAAATATAGATAAATTATCAAGTAATTAATAAATCTATAACAATTAGTAAATTAGATAATATATAACATGTGGTTGAAATTAAGGAGAACTTCATATTTGGATAATGGGAATGTTGCCTAGATCATAAGCACTATTTAAGTTTTTAAGTTTTAATTAATTGGAATATATCATTTTATTTTGAACTTTAGTTTAAGGCTGACATTGAATTTTTTATTTTGTATTTTATTACTTTATTAAAGTGTCATGTGTCAAATCCAAGTTGACCACAAAATGACACTTCTCCTTCATAAAGTTGTAGAAAGCCTAGCCCAACAAGTATAAATAGTTTTTTGTAATTATAATAATTGTTGATGCATATGTAGAATTACATGCATTTAATATTGATATAATTGAAGGATTAAAAACTAGAGGTGTAACTTTTTAGGTGTTTAAAAAAAATTGAAGAAGTTAAAATGGATTTATGTTAGTTATATTTAGAATAACTAAATACAATACAATTCAAATAATTACAGGGACTAACTATCCTAAATATATCTATTAATTTTAAAGTAAAAATAATATAATATATTCACTAATATTTGTTTTAGAAAATTCTTAAATATTTATCCTGATTTATGGTTAGTAAACTATAGACCTAACCTCCTCTAACTTTGAGAATAATTACTTAAACTAACTCTTAAATTAATAATAATTATTATTTATCATAATAATAATTCATTCATTTTATGAAAGAATGTTCACTCCAGAACCCTATAAAGTAAAATTATGAGAGATCCCTTATATTGATATGTTCACTAAAATCTTCTTATGCAAATCCTTTAACTTCCTAAATTTATCCTCCCTAGTATTTCAACATAAATCTTCAATAGTATTTCAACATAAATCTGCAATAAAAACCCAAATCTCACTGATTATGAGAGATCCTTTATATTAACATATTCACTAAAATCTTCTTATGCAAATCCCTTATATTCCTAAATTTATCTTCCATATTATTTCAACATAAATATTCAAGAGGACCCAAATCTCACTGATTCTCCCATGCTGAGCTTTTCTAAGTGCAAAACATATGAATTTCATTTTCCATTCCAAACCCTTTCTCCATTTTCCCCATTTCCACTGACATAACCTAAACATCTCTCAATGAAATCATACATAGATGAAATGCAACTGTTTATCATCCAAGTATTCTAAATTCAATTATATTGTCGCTGTGAATACTACAGCTTGCAGGGGTTGTAGCCGTTGAAGTTACAGGAGGGCCCTCAGTACCTTTCCATGCAGGAAGGATAGTAAGTCTACCAAAACCTATATATATATATATGCTTGGTGTAGTAGTTATGACGGTATGCTTGGTGTAGTAGTTATAACGGTTTTGAATCCACTGAATCGTGCAGGATCAATATGACAGCCCTGAAGAAGGCAGACTACCTGATGCCACTGGAGGTAACGAGCATATTCTCTTAAGACAAGCTCAGTGATACCTTTTGTACATATATATGAAATGACAAGTTCATGTCGTGTGCATGAATTTCTGATATCAGGCTCCGACCATCTTCGAACAATTTTCTACAGAATGGGACTGGAAGATAAGGATATAGTAGCACTTTCTGGAGCCCACACTCTGGTAAGCATTGTAAAAATGAAAATATGTTTCGTATAAATGACAAGGGTTTTGAGGATTTGAGAATACTATTTCTATATTAAGATAGATTAATTGTAATCTCAGTCTTTGTAAGAATAATAAAAATACCGAAAATGCTTGTGTAAACTTAATTCCTTTTAAGATGTATTCAGTAATCCTTTTCAAAATGATGTTTACTCAATTCTTTAAAAATGTATTTAATGATTTATGTTCCAATGATGTTTGTAATAATGATTTATGTTCCAATGATGTTTGTAATAATTTAGAGCTATGTTTTTATGGTTATGATATTTTTATCTTTTCCAAGATAAAGTTAAATTGTTTATGGTTGGTTGGGTGTTACAACAAATAATATGTTCTCTTATAAAATCAAAAAATTAAACCAGGTTAGATTTATTTTAAATTAAAATCTATTCAGCACCATGGGAATGGGAATCCAATTTATAGGTGGTGTAAATTTTTTTCAATATAAAGGAAAAGAATTACACCTCAAAAAATTAGATTCCTCTAATTCAATTTAGTTCATAAAAGAATTGAGAGCCTCGGCATGAATAGAATCTATTCAAACACAATTACCATCTTGAAATTGTAAACAGGTTTTAGATAATTGAAAAGGATTTAGTTTCAATCAACTATGCCCATTGAGGAATCTGGCTTCCTTTTCCCTGAACAGAAAAAAATGAGCTTCTTGTTTGATGTTTTATATCCAAATCATGCAAGAGTTATACTTGTTTTTATTTGCAGCCACACTTGATGCTTATGCATACGTTATGGGAACTATAACCCACATTACAAAAGAATAATATGTCTACTCATAAAATCAAAAAATTAAAACCAGCATAGATCCATCTTAAACTGGGATCTATTAAGCACCGTGGGAAGCAAATTTTTTGAGGTGTAAATTTTTTTAACATCAAGGGAAAAAAGTACACCTCAAAAAATTAAATCCTTCTAGCTCAATTTAGATCATAAAAGAATTGGCTAGATAGACATGGATAAAAACCTATTCAAACACAATTACCATCATAAACAGGTTTTAGATAATTGGAAGGAATTTATTTTCATTCAACTATGCCCATTGAGGAATCTGGCTTCCTTTCCTACACAGAAAAAAATGAACTTGCTTAATGTTTTATATCAAAATCATCCAAGAGTTATACTTGTTTTCATTTGCATCCATACTTAAGGCTTTAAACCGGGATCTCATATTCATAAGTTTAATCACTAAGCAACTTACCTCCGTGCCACATATCCATAATCTTCATAATAATTGCTATGGATTTACTTGTGGTGCTGTGTTTCTTATGACAGGGAAGATGTCACAAGGAGAGATCTGGCTACGAAGGTCCATGGACGAAAAATCCGCTAATATTTGATAATTCCTACTTCAAGTAAGACCTGTAAAATTAGCTTTCCCCTTACTTATCAGTGGCGCATTGGGTGTGTGTTAATCTCTAATGGTTGATAACTTGTACATCATCAGAGAAATATTGAATGGTGAACGGGAAGGCTTGATACAGCTCCCTTCTGACAGGGCTCTTTTGGAGGATCCTATATTTAGTAAATATGTCCATCTATATGCTAAGGTACAGTAACTAAATGCTCCAAACTAGTTGTATTCTTAGATTTAATATTCTCGGTGTAAAATGAAAATTCTTATTCAGATCACATTAATTTTGCAGGACGAGAATGCATTCTTTGCTGATTATGCGGAGGCTCATCTGAAGCTTTCGGAGCTTGGGTAAGATTAGCTGTTTTGTTCCAAGTAATTCGAAATATTTAAGCCTTCTTGAATTCTAGTAAAATTTTTGACAACCACAAACAATAAAAAATGCAAAATCAAAAATCCATGTAATCACACATTAAGTTACATACCTTTCAACTCCTAGAAGCAACCAAGGGTTCGAGGCATATACCTGTACAAGAGGTATTAAATTAGCATTCTAGGGTCTCCTAGATGTGAGATTATTCAAATCTTACAAGGATTGTTCTAGTTTCAACTGTTCACCAAATTTTATGCATACTTATCATAGGTAAGCCAAGTGTGTCGGACCACACTAAACCTAGGGTTTGCAAGTGTGTAGTGTGCTTATTTAACAAACGGTATATGGAGTGTTAAACTACATAAAAAAAATAGTTAGGTTTAGAACAAGTAAAGAGAAAATCTGTACTAGAAAAGCCAACTTCTTACCAGTAAAGAGTATGGTTAGAAGAATGTCTCTTTAACCATTGTTATATGATGATTTTTAAATATATTTCTTACATTGGAAATAGGTTTAAGTATTAACAATGTCATCCCTTATCTTTTTAAATGAGGCTTGAAACAAAGGATCCCACATTATAATAATATGTAAAATTCCTATATCTATCATGATAAAGGTTGGTGGTTCATTTGCATGTTTGGAGGTTGGTGGGGAACATTGAAGAGTGTACCAATATTTATGAAAATAAGTGTTTCGTTAGTTATTGTTGGAGTCAAGTTTGTTTCTCTCTAGTACATAGTAATACATAGTAGTAAATACCAAAAGTAAAGGTACATAGTCCATGAGTTATAGTTGGGATGTAAAGTAAATAGTGAATGGTATGATTGTGTAAATAACATTTCCTGAAATCAGTTTTCAACCACCATGGGTGATAGGGATAATAAGCATAGTTACCAAGGTGGTGAGGTGGAGTGTAACATCCTCTTGATTAATCCTCATGACTGCCAAAGTTGCAATGGTGAAGGTGGGATTTTTTTAGGTATGCAGAAAGACAACAACAACCATTAATTTGAAGTTGTAGTAGGAAGAAGGATGTTATTGTTGTGTTTTGGATATATTGTTGCTAGAAAGATTAGGGTTTCTATTTAAAAACAGAAACAATGATGGGAGATCCCTCTTCTAGCAATGATGGAGTTTAATCCCTCATAAATAAGTGATCTATTTTGAATTTGTCAGCAACTTGGAAAATTGTTGAATCATAGAACATGTGAAAATGGAGTATTTGAGTCTTCACATGCAGAGATCCCTACTCTACCCTTGATAATGAGTATAGAGTTTCATGGTACTTGCACACAGACAAAGGCAAACTATGTGGACTTTTGGAACTTGGAAGATCTCTTTCTAGTTGTAGTCAACGGTTGTGTTAAGAAGATGTGGTTCTATATAGTAGAATTATTTTGTTGAGAAGCATAAGTGTTCTCTTAAGCATGCCAAAAATGCAGCACCCTTGCTATGTGAACAAACAAAACTCAACTATGAGTTTTTAACCACAGCCCAAGAAACCATCTTTACTCTTGACCTTTCATTAAGAGAATTCCACACATACTATTAATCATAAGCCAAAATCAATATGAAAAGGTTTCCCATGAATTGCTTTCCATAAGCCAATTTATGAGAAAAAGTACTTCCCTCAAGTCTTTTGCTCACAATCCACTCACCTTGTAAGGGAGCGCCTATATCAAATTCAACAATCAATTGAAAAAGTGAAAGAACTTGATCAATCCATTAAGAAGATGCTCAAGCATTATAAACCACCATCTTTCACTTACCACCCTGAACCAAAATGAATAACAAAATTACAAGGCTATAGCCTCCATACCAAACAATGAATCATTAGTGGCTTCAAGAATTCATACCCTTCATATCTCATTCTAAGAGTCATAAACATATGCACTTACAATCTTCTTGCATACGGCATTTATCACATCAATACAAGTTCAAGGCTTTTCTTCATCATCACACCATATAATCATGCAAGTTTAAAATCCCTATCTTAACCAAGGTATTTTTTAAGGATTATAATAGTATAGTTAAGTATAGTATTCTAGGGAATTATTTTGGATTGAAAAAAACATATATATAGATAGGTAGGCGAATATTAAATATGAAACATACAATTTACTACTGAAAGTTGTAAATTTTAGCAAATATAATGATTAAAAAACACAATTTTTGTAAATATAGGTGATATTAGAGAATAAAAATGACCAAATAGCGAATTTATTTAAAAAACAAAACCCAAAAAATAGTTAATTGGCAAAATTTCGCTCCTAAGAATTTCTCTGATCTTAACGCCTTGCAACTTACGTCATCTTTCAAGTCACACAAATACTATCATCATGAACATCACATAACAAAACTTAGTAATATAGAGGCTACATAAGAAGCCAACATTTCAACTCATCAAAAGTAGTTTTGTTTGAATTCAATTACAAAAATTCGATATATCATAGACTCGCAACTCTGTGCATCTCAACATCACTACAATATGTTCAATAATACTATAGGCATATAGATGTGTTCAGTATATGAGTGACTATGGAACGGAATATAAAATTACATGTTTCTCTATGTTGGAAAATTATAATTATTCTGGTTGAACTAATTAGTTGTACAAATCCAAAGCTTTAGATGAGTTGTGTTGTATTTACATTTATTTGTCTTCAACAAAGACAGTGATTTAATTTTTATTGAGAAAATGAAAAATGCAAAGTGGATATTAAAGTTTATATTGCAAATTAAAACAAGTGGCAAGCAATTGTCTATTAGGTCCAAACCTTTGAAGATGGTAATTTATTTTTTAAAGAAGTGGTGAGGAATTGTCACTTAACAAAGAAAACTTGTTCATTTTGTGAAAAAACATGGCTTCAAGCAACAATAACCTTGCACATCCATAGATCCCCATTATCATGGTGAAGAATTACGAAGTTTGGGTGATAAAAGGGAGGATATTGTTGCATTCTCAAGATGTTTGGGATTTTGTAGTTAATGGGTATCCCTAACTAGTTGATCAGGTAATCGAGAAAGCCTTAACAAATGCCCAAAAATAGCAGTTAAGAGGGAACATGGAGAAGAATGCAAAAGCATTGTGTCTCATCCAATAAGCCTCAGATGATAGTATATTTCCCAATATATTTGCAGCAACTTTCTCAAAGACATCTTGGTACATTTTGGAGATAAAGTACCAGAGCATTACTAAGGTAAAGATAGTAAAATTGCAAAATCTCATAAAAGAGTTTGAAAATATAAAGATAAAGAGTCAAAGTCAATAGATAATTTCATGACCTAAGTCATGAATGTTGTAAATCAATTAAGAATGAATGGTGAAGATATTCCATCCAGAAAGTGTTAGAGAAGGTTCAAAGAACCTTGTCCAAACATTTTGATGCAATTGGTGTAGCCATTGAAGAGTCTAAGGACTTGAGTAAGATATCAATAGAGGAGCTATTAGGAGCCTTTCCATCCCATGGATCAAGAATAAACATGAATGATTATTCCTCTTAATTAGAAAATGCTTTCAAAACCCAAGTTTATATCTCCAGCGACAGAGGTGGGAACAACAAATGCATTGGTTAAAGAGATGGCAAGGATAATTCGAGCAAGAAATAAAACCACATCAAATCCTCACAATTGAAGGGAGAGCATCAACATGATCTCATAGAAATAATGAAAGTGGTAGAGAAGGATCTTAGACCCTTGTCCAAAAAATTTGATGCATTTTTTGTAGCCATTAAAGAGTCTAAGGATTTGAGTAAGATATCAATAGAGGAGATGTTGGGATCCTTTTTATCCCATGAATCAAGAATAAAAATTGATGATGTTTCCTCTTTAGAAAATGATTTCAAACCCCAAGTTTCTATATCCAAAGGCAGAGGCACGAGCAACATGAGCAACAAACACATCGATCTAGTAGATGGAAAGGACAATTCAGAACAAGAAATAAGACCACATCAAAATCCTCACAATTCAAGGAGGAGAAACAATAGAATCTCATAGAAAAATTGGAGATATTGTAAAATTAGTCACAGTAGATCTAATGAACAAGTAACTCAATCACAATAGATGAAACTCAGAAAATATGGTGTAAATTGTGCAAAAACATGCATCAGTGCTCTATAATCCCAGTAAGGGTGAAAATACAATACAATACTGTCACAATGAGTGAGCAGTTTGAATTGCCTAAGGACGTCATTCGAATTAATTGAATGTCATAGCTTGGCTCCAACTACGATTCCTCATCATCAATCAATGGTGGTCATCAATGCACAAGAACCAGTCATCCAGGTGTCAATCTGAGTCTAACTAAGTGTAACTAGTGTAACTAAAGTGTGTAGCACTGATATAGGGAAGAAGGCTCAGTGGAGGGCGCATGGGAGGCTAACTGAAGTCAGAACAAGTCATCTAGTCAATCTGGAGGTCCAATAGAGTGAAACAGTTAGTCAGGAGTGAAACTAGCCTCAAATCAAGGAGAATCAGAGCTAAATGAGTGTAAACTGAGTGGGTAGGTGAGGAAGTGCACCCTTCTCTGGCAGTAGGTGAGATGTGGGCTCCTTCATGACTAGGAGGGCTAAAACTCCGAGGATGGAAGCTCCCCAGTGCTAGAAAGAAGTGGATAAGGTGCTGGAGGAATCAACCTGGTGACTAGGATGCATGTAAAATGCATGCAAACCCTAGAAGTTGCATGCAAAACCCTAACAATGATGATGTGGATATCCGAACAAGTATAATAAATACAAAGTCAAGTGTTTTTAATGAAACAAGCTAGGTCATTATGCACATGAATGTAGGAAGAAGAACGTTGACATAAGAAAATAGAATGAAAAATACCCTAACACCTATGAAAGTAATGAAAATTCATTATTGCTTACTCGTAATGCTGCACACAAAAAATTCCAGTGATGTATGGATTATAGATAGTTGGTGTAGCAATCATATGAAAGGAAACAAAAGGATAGCTACAAACCTGGATGACTTAGTAAGAACTAAATTCAAATAGGAAATGGAAATGTTGTCAATGTTATGGGAAAAGGACTGGTTAACATTTTGACCAAACTAGGTCAAAAAAGGCACATCCCAAATGCTTACTATGCCCTAGGTTTGAAACATTACCTCATTAATGTAGGATAGCTTACCCAGAAAGAGTACAATGTTATATTTAAGGATGGTGAATTTTCAATCTTTGACAGGTTAATTTCCAAAATTCAAATGTCAAAAAATAGGATTTATCCTCTTGTTATAAATCATGGTAGATAGGATGCTTCATTTTCCCAAAAGGAAACATGTTTAAATCAATCTTGGTTGTGGCATCTTCAATTTGGTCATTTTCATTTTGGTGGTCTAAAATTATTACAAAAGAATAAAATGGTTAAAGGTTTGTCTCCCATTCAATAGACAACTAATTCATGTGAGACCTACTTTCTAGCAAATCAACACGGGGATAGCTTCCCTAAAGGAGTGTCCTATAGAGCCAAGGCACCTTTGGAGCTAGTTCAAACATATATGTGTGGTCCAATGCAAACCTAGTCACTAGGAGGAAGTTAATAATTCATAACCTTTATACATGATTACAGCAAAAACATTTAGGAGTATTTTCTTTTGATGAAATCTAAAACTTTTGACAAGATCAAGGAATTTAA
This sequence comes from Larix kaempferi, assembly GCA_027924585.1. Taxonomy (NCBI): domain Eukaryota; kingdom Viridiplantae; phylum Streptophyta; class Pinopsida; order Pinales; family Pinaceae; genus Larix; species Larix kaempferi. The sequence goes on from BSBM01000198.1 coordinate 2,889,501, forward strand.
GGATTTTGTGGAAAAGAAAAGTGGCCATCATAATGAAGTGTTAATATCTGACAAAGGAGGTAAGTATGAATCAAATGACTTTCAAGAACATTGCAAGAAACATGGAATCACAAGATACGTTACATCAAAGCATACACCTCAGCATAATGGTGTGGTGAGAGGAAAAACAGAACCAACATGAACATGGCCCAAAGCCCAAAGCATGTTGAAGGAAAAACATTTTCCAAATGATTATTGGGAGGAAACAATAAATTTCTGCGTTTATCTATTGAATGGATCTCCCACTAAAAGTGTTAAAAATAGATTCCCACAAGAAGCATGGATGATTTTGAGTTGTAGTGTATCCCATTTTAGATTGTTTGATTGTGTGGCATATGCTCATGTGCCTAAATAATTGAGGAGAAAGTTAGATGAGATAAGTGAGAAATGCATCTTCCTTGGGTACAGTCTTAGGGAATTCATAGCAAGTGCATTCATAGAATATTAAAGAATACCCCTCATTTCACTAGATATTAAGGAATTCCTCCAAAAATGTTTTTTGAACCTCTCTCCCAATATAACTTTCAGTTTAAAAAAAAAAACTATTTTTATTAGATATCCTAAGTATCCATTTTTTCCATGACATTTGTTACCCATTTTTATTTTTACCCTTAGTATGGTTCCACGGCACAATGTTTATAACCCCTAAGAACCTTGTAGGGTGGAATAATAAATCTTAGTGAGAAAAAATATTTAAAGATAAGTAACAACCCCTTGAAAACACAGCTCAATTTCATACATAGTCACTCAATTGAATTCACACCACATTCACTCACAAATCATACCTATTCAAACACCACTTTGACTCTAAACACAATTGGATTAACACCACCTTCACACATAGATAATACTTATTTAACACTAATCTTATTTCACACACAGTTTGATTCACACCCACTTTGAGCATAGAGTACCTATCCAAACCCCCCAATACCCTATTCAAGCCCCTTGATACATAATTATAAACCTCCCTAATATGTGTGTGTGTGTGTGTGTGTGTGTTTAATATATTAAAAGTACCCCTTGACCCTTATATACTAGGCAATATATTGCTTCCATTTTTAGATTATTAAATCCCCCAATATCAACTCATGTGTTATTTCCTACTTAGTGAACCCCCCATACATACACTAAATAATCTAGGGCATACAAGTTTTATAATCCAAACACCAAGAAAATCATTATGAAGAGATATATAGAATTCAAAGAAGAGAAGCATGGGACAAGAGTATATATGTAGGACCATAACTATTGGAGCAGCTATACCTCAAGAAGAAGAAGAAGCAGAGGAGCAGATTGAACAAGTTGGAAAACAAGGTTCACGAGCACAATCGCTAGTAAGAGGTACTCCAACAAGGAATCTAAGAAATTCTTCTCAAGGTCAGTCATCTAGTCTAGCTAGTCATGTTCTAATCATATCCTCATTCCATGAGTGAATCTAACCCAACTGTCATTTTTCCCTTAAAGTATAAAAAGACAAGAAGTTTAAGGGAAATTCCGGTAGTTATTTATAGAAGTGATCGTTAATTAGATCTAATGGTAGTTGATCATCTGAGATCTATGATGGATGATCATTTCAGGCTGGAAGATGCTTGGTGGTTAAAGGTTTCCTTTGCGTCTAAAAAATATGAGGGTGGTCTATCGTGCTAGATCTATGTTGGGAATCATTTTTGGGAGGAAGGTGCTCGGGGGATAAGGGATTCCCTTTCTCCTAAAATGAACAATGGGTCGCCATGTGTATAGGTGGACCCCCCAGTCATATCATTCTCGAGAAGTGTGTAAGGAAAATAAAGGAAAAAAGGATCATGGTGCAGAGTAAGGTGACATGGAGGTTGGTGGAGAATGACATGGATGCATTAGGGAATTACATTTCAAACCCCACTACTACCTCAGAAGACACATGTCAGTATCCTATGACATCAACAAAAAAATTAGAAAAATATTAAAAAAATGGAGCTCAAAAATTGTTTTGGCCATAACAAAAGCATTTTATCTTGGAATTCAATGAAACCAATAGAATTTCAACACCATTAAGGAAAACTAAAAAATTGCTAGTGAGGAAAATGGGCCTATTCTACATCGCTTTTTTAGGAATGGTGAATTAGTGGTTTTTGAAGGTGCATAACCAATGACTGTAAGGGGGCTCTGTTGGGGATTAATTTTTTATGGAATATTCATGGTCTAAACACACAATTAAATTTCTTGTATTTTGAACAAATTCCAAAAGGTGTGGATCCGAGGTGCAAAAGATGGCCAAAATCCATTATTTGGGTGTGTAAAAGTGTGATTTTGGAAAATTTGGAGGAAGTAAAAGTGGCCCCATATTTCAAAACCAAAAAAAATTATAAATTCACTATTTTACCTACTTACCAAATGAACAAAATTGTTTAGAGGATTTTTTCCCAAAAATGCTTAGTTTGGTAGACAATAGTTTCTTCTAAAAATCCCAAGTCTTGAGGAAATGCAAAAGTTAAAAGCTAACAATTACAAAATTTAATAGAAAATATATTGTGTATTAGATCATATATTTAAAGGTGTCTAAGTATTTAGAATCTTATGTTCTATCATTTCTTCATATAAAAAAAATCAATTTCTTCATATAGATTTTCTTCGACAAGACTCTGAAGTTGGTCTCCAAGATGAAGTGTAGCTATAGGAACAATGCAAAATTGGGTAAAATTGCAAATGTTGGAGAGTTGCAACTTTTAGATATGAGCACGGAAAAGAGAATGGGTACAATCATTGGAAAGAGTATCAGTAGGAGGATAAATAATAAAAAATAGATTAGAATTTAGTGTGTTATATACTCTCATAAAATTGGACAGGAAAGGGCCTTTGGCTATAATTTGAGAAAAATGCCAAATTAATAATTTCCATAATCTTATATATGTATAATTTTTTTATTGAATTTGGAAATAAATTTTAAATAATAGATTTGATGTATGAACACATCGTAGATACCAGGTGCATCCATTTGCTACAGGTTACAAGTTTACATGAGACACAATATAGAACGGAACTGAAGAAGTGAAAATGGGAGAAAGGGAACTTTCATACAGTCTAAAAGAAGAAACCAAAGGTCGGGATATCAATGTGGGGAATGAGGAAATTGATTCCAATGGGCACATAGTCAACATTCAACCAATAGAGTCGGTGGAAACCATGAAAATATTGAGGATGGAAGTGCAGAGTTGTAGAGTCAATAACAAAAGAATGTTGAAGGCTCAAGAGAAACAAAAGCAGTTGAACACCCAGCTAACGTAGAGCTTGAATTTACCATAGGGGAAAATGCAGGTTGTTTCAACCTCATTCCATGTGAAAGAATATAGATAACATTCCAGAAAGAGATCCCATGAAATATCCAAACATTCCAAGAATGATACTAGGAGTCCTAGACATTATGCCTCACCACCTCATGCAACCAGAAGGTCCTACTCATTTGAATTTCGAGCAGCCCAAAAATGTATTCATTTATACATCATAAAATATTACATTTGAAGAAAGAGTTGCAAGGGGATATTAGGAAGATTAAGCCACCCACTTTTAATGGTGAGGATAAGAAAGGACAAGATGATGAATCTTCCTTGTTGGGGATGGGGAAATTCCTCCAGTTACATAACTACTCCTCTAATATGGAAGCTACAATTTCCATTTACAAATTGCAAGGAAAGGCTTCCAATTGGTGGGATCAACTAATCCAAGTAAAGCATATCAATGAAAAGGAGATCACATTGAAGTATTTCAAGAATTATTTTCAGCAGAAGTATTTATCTAAACATTACTATGAGAAGTATATTGAGGATTTTTTTGAACTCGCTAAGGGTGGAATCATGACTATGGAAGAGTATGAAAGAAAAAAAAATTGAATTGCTCAGGTATGTCGGGTTCCTTAAAGATGAGAAGGGAAAAATACAAAGTTTTTTTAGTGGATTACCTTCATTTTATAGAGATAAAATTCATCTTGATGAACCTAAGACTCTTGAAGAATCAATTCGAAAGGACAAATGCATGTATGACCTAAGAAAATAAAGGTTGATTCATAGAATTTTTGGAGAGATGAGAAGGGAGACAAGCAAGATTAGAGAAAAAATGGATTGAAATCGCCACTCTTCATGAACCATTCAAATTTGTATCAACAAAGCAATCCAACTCAGCAAGAACCCAAGATGGTATAGTCTAGAGGGAGAGGATAAATGAAGAAACACAAGTTTGGGGATGTGAAGGAGATCATATATACATATATTTTACTTCTAAAGGAGATAGAATGAGGACTATGCACAACAATATTCAAGAAGCAAGTATAGTGGAGGACGTGTCAAGAGATATTCCCATAATGTATGCAACCTTAGATAACATACATACAAAGCATTATTCCAATATGATTGAGGTTGAAAGTAAGATTTCCAATCAACCTATTACCATTTTAACTAATTCGAGGGGCAAGTCATAGTTATATTTCTCTTATTCTAGTTGAAATATTTCAGTTAAAGAAAATTAATCATGGTTGGTTCAACTGGATACTGTAACCAAAATCAAAATCAGTGAGATAGTAATGGGTTGTCCATTTGTAATATACCAAAATCATATATTTGGTACACTAGCTCCGAAAACTCAAAACTAGGCCAAAGAGGCTTAGGTTCAAGGATGAAGGAATCTTGGGGCACACTTGGGAAGGTTACTCACCTCTATTCTATAGGTTCTGCAATATTTTTTAGTTTTATGCATGATTATATAGGTTTTTTCAGACTTCGGAGAGTTTGGGAATGATTTGGGAGGATTTGGAGGGAGTTTGGGGAAGCAAGACAACACAAGGTCACGATTTCCAAACGGATGAAAATAGTACTTAGGAGACTCTATTTTCTGCCACTTTAGATGGATTCTACAGATTCTTTGGTTTCTACATCATCTTTCAAAATGTCGTTTGGATCTCTAGAGAAGAAGATAGGGACAAAATAGTGGAATCTAGTCGAATTTGGCTAGTGAAAGAGAAAGGGCGAGAAACGTGGCAATGAAGGGTAGGGTTTTATGAAGGTAGGACAAAATTTCTATAGTACATGGTTGTAGGTGGTTTGCACTTATATCATATAGGTTTGGATTCCATACACTCAGCATTTGGCACATTCGGTGGGTATGTCATGCACAAGATGGTCCTAAACCACATAGTTTCAGTCACTGGGACTTCTGTGGAAACCCAACAGCTCATGTGCTTCACAAGATATATCTAGAATCATATTAGAACCCCAAACTACTACATAAATGGTTGGGAACATAAACTAGAGTTTTTTTGGCTTTCAGGAGGTATTAGGAATAATTTCACCACACTTGGACTGCTCAGTTGAACTACTTTGGAGGTGACCAAAACGGTACCTAGGCGTAATGAATTCTGAAACTATTTTTGGGTATGGTCTATATGGTTTTCCACCTACCTTCGTCACTTTAAAAAAATCGAATTGGATCTTTGGATCTCACGACATGTCTTAAACAATAAAACTAGTCAAAATTAGAGGGTGATTCAGCTAAGCAGTTTTCCAAATGAGTTATAATCACACCATAGGGCATGATTTTATGTTATGAGGGTAGTTTCAGGTTTTATTTCATCTTATATTTCCAAATGTACCTTCAAATCATGAAATAGATGAGCAGAAGTCAGTCTATGAAAACCAAAACCAAAACTAGTCAAATATGCTAGTGCATTGAGCATAGGAGAGAGAGAACATTGGAAAAGAAAGAGAATTTGCACAATGGAACTGAAGATTTATTTTTATTATGTTGCAGAGAACCCAATTAAAATAGAGAGCTACATCTATAGCCTTCTTGGCTCATGGATCCCACCCAACATCTCCTTCCAACTCACACAAGAAGAAAAGTATCTCTAGATTTGCAAAGACAAAAGGTGGAGTATGATTCTCCAACTACAATAGATAGATAACATAAGAGTATTGTAGATTATATGCATATCAGCTCTACGAGAAAGGATGAATGCCTCCCTCCTTAATCATGGTTGAAAAACGGGAACATCTCCCAATTATGTGCAAGGGGAACATCACCCAAGCATAGAATTGCACAAGCAACTCCTCAATAATTTTCATCAACACAATATCCAACCTTTGCTAGTGCGCCTTGATGCTCCTTTTAATCTTTTAAAGGCATCCAATACCATGGACATCCCAAAACCATGGACTTATTAGTTAGTGGCCCATAATAGCTCCACCACCTTCATGAGTGCGCCCTCCAACCTACTTGGCCTTCATAAATGTGCCCTTCTAACTTCCTCCATCACTTCTAACTAACTTTAACCACATGAATGCGCCTTCTAACTTCCTCAAGCAACTCTAACCAATTTACCCTCATTTGGGGAGTTGGTCCAAAATCTTATCTTTTCCTCCACTACTTCCATTATTATTTTCCCAACTTATTCACACATGCCTTATCCTTTCTAACCAACTTCTTCGAAGCCCTATTTGACCCAATCCATTCACCAATAATTATTATTTTTCATTTTTGGACCAACATTCGCAAAATAAACTTGTGCAAGATATAGTTGGCCAATTATTTCCCAATTTATTCCCAAATTAACAATTTTTGCCTAGTAATTTGAACTGGGAACCTTATCTTCTTCATGTGGCTTAACTATGTCCAAATAATATTTAATATTTCCTTGGACCATTAACTTAGGTAATATTTCTCCTTTACCCACACATTTAATAATTTTAATGTTTTTAACCTAGGTGACTTGGCCAAAATAAAATAGCGAAAATTGGGAACATGACACCATTAGATATGAATGGAATCCATATTGTTTCATATTTGAACATAATTCCTCTTGGTTCCTATGATGTTCTTATTGGTATGGATTGGTTGGACGCACACCATGTTATTTTGGATTTCCATAACAAGACTCTCGCTTGTCTTGATGAAGAATGAGAGTAGAAGATAATGAAAGGAATTCCCGAGGCCTACTTCCATCAGGCAGATTTCAGTTCTGCAGTTAAAATGGTGTTTCGGGAAAAGATGTTAGTTGTATGTATCTCATCTAGAGGATATAGAAAAGGGTAAAATCCCCACCTTGGAATACTTTCTAGTATTATAGGAATCCATTGATGTGCTTGAGGAAATACCAGGTTTTCCACCTAAAAGAGATATTGATTTCTCTATTGACTTGGTACCTGGAGTAGCCCCAATTTCCAAAATTCCATACAAAATGCGTACACATGAGTTGAAGGAATTACATATGTATATAAAAGAGATGTTGAAGAAAGGATAAATATACCCAAGTGTATCTCCTTGGGGAGCACTTGTACTCTTTGTAAAGAAGAAGGATGGAACACTGAGGCTTGTATTGACTTTAAATAGTTAAGCAAAGTCACTATTAAAAATAAATATTCTATGACCATAATTGATGGCTTGTTTGATCAATTGAAGGGAGAAAGAATTTACTCAAAGATAGACTTGACATCAAGTTATCATCAGGTGAGGATACAGGATGAAGACATCAACAAAACAAATTTCAGAACTAGATATGGTCCTTATGAGTTTTTAGTACTTCCATTTCGGTTAACAAATGCACCATCTACCTTTATGTGATTAATGAATGGCATATTTAGGCATAATTTGTATAACTTTGTCATTGTATTCTTAGATGACATTCTTATTTAATCAAAATCAAGGGAGGAGAATGAGGAGCATTTGAGATTAGTATTGCAAGTGCTAAGAGAGAATCAATTTTATGCTAAGTTGAGTAAATGTTCAGTTTGTCATAAGAAAAAACAGTATTTGGGACACATGATATCTAAGGAATGGATAGCTCAGTAGTTCTAAGGATTATTGTAGCTATCATGGGATGGCATACACCCATAAATGTATTAGAGGTAAGTTCATTTATGGGATTGGATGGATATTACAAAAGAATCATAGAATCCTTCTCAAAAGTGGCACATCCAATTACCTCATTACAAAAGAAATGAATCAAATTTGAATGGACACCACAATGTGAATAAATTTTTCAGTAGCTAAAGAGATTTCCTACTTGTACACCAATTCTCAAAATTGTTGATCCAAATGAAGATGGTGTGGTATATGTAGATGTTTATAAACAAGGAATTGGTGGAGTTCTTATGTAAAATGGGCGTGTGATCTGTTATGAGTCCAGGAAGCTGAATGAACATGAAAAAAAATATGTCACACATGATTTAGATGGTTGTTATAGTGCATGCCTTAAATATGTGGAGACATTATCTTATGGGGAATAAATTTTAATTAAGTATTGATCATAGTGGTTTGAAGTACCTACTTGAAAAAAAACTTTAAATGCCAAGCAAAAAATTGGTTGGAATTCATTTATGAGTTTGATTTTGATATCAAACATATAAAAGAGAAACAAAACAAGGTTACAGATGCACTCGGTATGAGAGTGTAGAACTTTTGAAGAAATGACTAAAACACTTCTTCAAACCCTTGTTTCACAAATGACTTAATATTTGTCTGAGTTATTTAATGACTGAAATAATTGAAATAAAAGTACTCAATGAAACATCCACAAATAAATATCTGTAATAAGTGAACACTTGAATTTAAGCCCAATGCCCAGGGAAAAACCTCAGTGTGAGGAAAACCCAGAGAGATGTATTTTATTATGCTGGAGCAAAACTGAAATTTCTTTTACAAAACTCAGAAATTTATACTTCAAACAACAAACTCACAAATGCATAAATTACTTATCTCTGCCCTCCTTTTCGAAAATTGTGCAAGCATAAATTAATACCAGACTGTCCACATGTGTGAACAAACTGAATATTTCTGGGAAAATGTGTCATTGTACGGCCTGCAAACTGACATATTGCACGTCCTGTAAACTGACAAAAAATCTGCAATAAATGCACATGGCAGATCCATATTGTACGGATTTGTCCTCTGTTGTACGGATTTCAGACTGTCTCATAAAACGTGTCAGATCTGTACTGTACGGATTTGTCCTCTGTTGTACGGATTTCAGACTGTCTCATAAAACGTGTCAGATCTGTACTGTACAGATTTGTCCTCTGTTGTACGGATTTACTGCTGTCAGACTTCCTCAAAAAACATGCCCTCTAATTGCTAGAAATTTTTGTGGGTAATTGTGTTGTGCGGATGCCCTGTACAAACTTATTTGGCCACCTTGGCAAATGTGCACTTTAGCTTGTGAAGCAAATGCTCTTTCTCTCAATAAAAATTGATCTCTCTATTGAGTCTTGTGTTTTGGCTCTCTTCCCTAGGTGCATTATATAGATGACTTTATCCTCCTTAAAACCCTAACTAACTCAAACTTAATTTTGAATGGATAAGATCACTTTTGATCTAAGGGTTTACATTTAATGCACATTAAATGTCATTTTTAATCATTTAATGCACAAATACATTTAATAAAGTCATTTCACTTTTAAAACATAAAGTCACTTTTTATATTTCAAAAAGTACATTTCCTAGGAAAGATAACTTATGTCCCCACCATGGTAAACACAAAAACACGGAAAAGGACCTTTCTCTTTATAAATTTCAACACTCCCTCTTAATGAGGGAGGTCCCAACACAATCACCTTGACCACTATCAAGAGCTTCTACTAAATCTGGAAGCTGATGTCAAAACATAACTGGATTATGCTCATCTTCTCTGTGATGGCTGAGTCTTCCTCTAGTGCATCGCTCCCCATCTGAAGGTACCATATGTGGATCTGCATCATTTTCAGAATCTAATTCGGATAGCTATCCACCTAAACTTGGAATTATTACCTCTCCATGCATAAAGTAAAGTTTTTTTTTCTATTCTCAAGTAGAATAGTATTATCTGAGTTTTATGTCCGATAGAGGAACACATTTCCTCTTTTGATGAGAACTCCATACCCATCATCGTCCAATGATGATATATAAATTCTGTTGACTTTCATACATGGGACAAACAATACTCCGTCTACTTCAAGAACTTCTCCAAACCTTAGTTGGAATTTCACAGTTCCAACTCCTCTGATTTCTACTTGAGTACTTCCAATACCTGTTCCAACAAAATGTCCTCTGGCTATTTCTTTTATCTTCTAAAAACTTCCATATTTCCCTGTCATGTGGCTTGTTGATCCACTATCAACTACACTATAGTACTACCGACACTAGTTTGTACTAAAACTAAAGAGAATTCATGTTCAAATTGGGAATCAAAATATCCCATATCTGCTGATGGTACTCCCTCTTTTTCTTCATTCCGTTTTCTTTCAGACACTGACTAGCATAATGACCATTTTTATTGAAACAAAAACAACGTACCTTACTAAGGTATTTTTCTTTCTTTTTCCATTTTCCCTTACCTTTAGTTGCAAGAGCAACATTGTCTTCACTGTTCCGAGTGCCATTTTGGAATGTCCCCTCTCGGGACTCCTCTTGAACAAATTCATCCCATAACCTTGTCCAATCTGGAATCCTTTCCCTGGAAACTACTCCTTGCACAAAAGTGTGTCACTTTGTAGTGAATCCATTAAGAGCATACCTCACTAGCTCTACATCATCTACTTTCTCACCTGCATCTCCCAACTCATATCTGACTTGAGTGATTTTAGTGAGATAAGAAGATATTATATCAGTATCTGTCATCTTGGTATTCCTCGGCTTATCTATGATAACCATCTTCATGATCTGGTTCTTACTCTGATATAAGGTACATAAATCAATCCGCATTTCAAATGAATATGTCTTACCAGTGACATGAGGTATCACATGGTCCTTGATAGAGTCCAAAATAACCTTTGAGCTTTGATATCCTTCTTATCAAATCTAGTTTTCTATGTGGGATCCATAGAAACTGTTATTGTAGCAGAAGCTCCAACAACATCCCACAATCCTTTCTCTTTGAAAAATATTGTGATATGCTCCTTCCATGGACTGAATTTTACAGCTCCATCCAACCTATCTTCGTACCTTAATCATGTTGATGCCATGACTCTTGAACTGATAATGACTTAATGTTCCCCAACAAAACAAATGTTCTGCCCAAATGTCTTGACTTCTTCAAGAAACCACAAGTTTCATAAACTTACAGATTCAAGCTCTGATACCATGTAGAACTTTTGAAGAAATGACTAAAACACTTCTTCAAACCCTTGTTTCACAAATGAATTAATATTTTCCTGAGTTATTTAATGACTGAAATAACTGAAATAAAAGTACTCAATGAAACATCCACAAATAAATCTCTGCAATAAATGAACACTTGAATTTAGGGCCAATGCCCAGGTAAAAACCTCAGTGTGAGCAAAACCCAGAGAGATGTATTTTATTATGTTGGAGCAAAACTGAAATTTCCTTTACAAAACTTAGAAATATATACTTCAAACAGCAAACTCAAAAATGCATAAATTACTTATCTCTTCCCTCCTTTTCGAAAATTGTGCAAGCATAAATAAATACCAGACTGTCCACGCATGTGACCAAACTGAATATTTCTGGGAAAACATGCCATTGTACAGCCTGCAAACTGACATATTGTATGGCCTGCAAACTGACAGAAAATCTGCAATAAATGCACAAACTATCTTGGAAAACGTGCCAGATCCGTACTATACATATTTTTCCTCTGTTGTACGGATTTACTGCTGTCAGACTTCCTAGAAAAATGTGCCCTCTAGTTGCTGGAACTTTTTTGTGTAACTGTGTTGTACGGATGCCCTATACGGACTTCTTTGGACACCTTGGGAAATGTGCAATTTAGCTTGTGAAGAAAATGCTCTTTCTCTCAATAAAAAATTATCTCTCTCTTGAGTCTTGTGTTTTAGCTCTCTTCCCTAGGTGCATTATATAGATGACTTTATCCTCCTTAAAACCCTAACTAACTCAAACTAACTTTTGAATGGCTAAAATCACTTTTGATCTAAGGGTTTACATTTAATGCACATTAAATGTCATTTTTAATCATTTAATGCACAAATACATTTAATAAAGTTATTTACTTTTAAAACATAAAGTCACTTTTTATATTTCAAAAAGTACATTTCCTAGGAAAGACAACTTATGTCCCCACCATGGTAAACACAAAAACATGGAAAAGGACCTTTCTCATTACAAATTTCAACAGGGAGTACATGAAATGCATGCTACAACCATTAGCATGTGTAAATCATATTTAAAAACTAGAATTATTTAGGATGTTATCTTAGATGAACATTATCTACAAGTAAAAGAAGGATTGTAGTAGGAAAATGCACATTAGACATGTGAAGGAAATAGGTTGAAAGATGATGGACTTCTTATGTATAAAAATAAATTTTATGTTCCTAAATCTGTTGAATTAAAGAAATTGGTAATGAATAAAATGCATAAGATTCCATATGTAGGACACCTTGGTTACCAAAAGACAATTGTAACAGTGAGAAATCGATATTTTTGGCTAGGAATGAAGAAAGATATTGTTAAGTATATAGCTAGGTGCATGGAATGTTAAAAGGTAAAAGTGGAGCACGTACATCCAACGGGTTTTCTATAGCCAATACCAATACCAAAGTGGAAACCGGATGTGGTGACCATTGATTTCATCACTAAGTTTCCTAGGATAGTGAAGTAGCATGATTCGATCATGGTAGTGTTGGACAACCTAACGAAGGCTTCCCACTTTATTCCAGTCAATTCAACCCATAAGGAAGCTAACAAAGCAAAGATTTGTATCAAGGAAATTGTTAGGTTGCAATGGATACCAAATGCCATTATTTCAAACAAAGATCCAAAGTTTACTTCAAACTTTTGGAAAGGTTTATTCAAATGATTTGGAATTAATCTAAATTTGAGTACAACATATCATCCACGGATAGATGGGCATATTGAGAGAGTTAATCAAGTTATTGAAGATATGTTGAGGATGTATGTAATGGATTAGCCATATAAATGGGAAGATTACTTGTACTTGGTGGAGTCTATTTGAAGCCTTGTATGGTAGAATATGAAATACTCCAATCAGTTGGGACATTCCAGTAGATAGAATAGTAATTAGGTCGGGATTACTTAAGGAAATGGAAGAGTAGATTGTAAAGATAAGGCATAATCTAAATACAAAACAGGATAGACGGAAAATTTATGTCAACAAGGGCAGAGTGGCAAGAGAATTCAGGTTTCATGAATGTACATGTGTACTTGAAAGTTAGTTCAAATAATATTTCATTGAAACTCATAGTTTGTCCTAATCTAGCGCCCATATATTGTGGGTAGTTTGAAATATTAGCTAGGATGGGACCTATTGCATATGGGCTTACATTGCCTACTTGCATAAAAGTGAATAATGTATTCCATGTGTCTTTATTGAAAAAGTTTATACTTGATACTAGCCACATTATTGATTGGGATATGATTCAGGTGGAACTAGGAGGATATATTCTGGTGCAACCAATGCGCATCCTTGACTGGAAGATTACACTGCTCAAAAAAAGAGTCGTAGGGTAGTTAAAGTTACGATGGGTGAATTATGGTCCTAAATAAGCACTGTGGGAATTGTAGGATGCGATGCTAGAGGAATACCTGCAACTATTTTGAAAAACAAATTGTAAAATTTTGTGTGTGTACATAGTGCATATATGCACCAAGGAAGGTGCATAGAACAGGGTATTTTTTAAGGATTATAAAAGTATACTTAAGTGTAGTATTATAGGCGATTATTTTGGATTTTAAAAAACATAAATATAGGTTGGTAGGCGAATATTAAGTATGAAACATACAGTTTACTACTAAAACTTGTAAATTTTGGCGAATATTTTGATTAAAAAAACATATTTTATGTAAATATAGGCTACATTAGAGCCTAAAAATGACCAAATAGCTAATTTATCTTTTGAAAAAAGGCCCAAAAAATAGCCAACTGGCGAAATTTCGCCCCTAAAAATTACCCTGGCATAGAATATGGTCCTAAATAAGCAATGTGGGAATTGGGGGATGCGATGCGGGAGGAATACCTGCAACTATTTTGAAAAATTTTTTGTAAAATTTTGTACGTGTACATAGTGCATATATGCACCAAGGAAGGTGCATAGATTAAGGGGGAGTGGAATGTAACACCTTGTTTTTTACCCCAAGATGTAGATATGATGTAATTATGTAAAAGCTAGAAGCCATATATGAATGATATAAGATGACTAAATATATTGTAAATGTTGTATATACTTTTTAATATAAAAATCCCTAACAATGGAAAGTGGAAAAGGATGAAGAAGAGATGAGGGGATATGATTCCACAAGTGGGGAAGTGAGAAGGGATAATGGGTGATAACCCTTGCTAATGTCCTTAGATTCATTGTCTTTTTTAACCAAATTTCCTTAATCGTAGTTGAGTATCACTTTAATTAATTATGGGATTAGTTATCTTTTAAGTGATTGAAAAAAAGAGGGGAAAGTGGTCACTTCTGGGAATACACTTGGCAACTCATAATAATCCATATATCTTGTTGGAAAATCATTGAGACATCATTCATCCATTCATTCAGTCTAGAATTTGGGGAGATGATCATCCATGCTATGGTATCTTTAGTTGGAAAACCAAGTGAAGACTAGTTTTTAATAATCAATCATGGTAATAAATGCATATGCATTTTCTGAATGGTTAATTAGTTAATTATTTCCTTAGTCAGTTCCATTGTTAGATAATTATGATGGAAAATCAATGGAATTCAAATTATAGAATTGGGATTATTGGTATAGAAGTTAAATTTAAGTACCCCATCACCTCAACAATGTTACAAAGGTGAATGGGCACATTACACACAATTATAGGAAAATAATTCTATAATATCAAAACACTATTGTGGATGCCAAAGGGTTAGGATCCACTAGATCTTTGAGAATTCTTGAAGCAATTGGATATTTATAGAAATTGTCTATAAAATAGTATCAATAAGAGAATATTAAATTTAAGAAGAGGGTTGTTTAATTGAAAGATACTTTGCATCATGAACCCCTATTCACATAGCCACTTTCTATTAGAGGACCTAAAGAGAGTCTAAAAGAAACACATGAGACATATTCCAAGACCAAATTAGCTCAAGGATTACTAGGTGGAGCTAGGAACATTGTTTCTACCATCATCGTGGATAAAATGGTTGTGCATTTTGAGTCATGGGAGATAGTTGATTGATTCCTTGTAATTGCATAAATAAATTGTTCTTTGAGGGAAACCTTCAACACTAAATTAGAAAAATATACTAGTTTTAATGAGATCTTTGTTTGGACGTTCATTAAAAAATTCACCAATATGAATGAGCATAATAGGAAAAATAAGAATCTTGTATGAAATAATAGTATGAAGCAAGTGAATAGGCTAGTAGAATTCATATATTGCATCAATTAATTCAACAAGTGGTATATTTGAACAAAGAAGAAGCTAGATATTTCTTAGAGTGGTTGATGTTGTGAAAAGATGGAGTGACCATCCATCATAAAAAATGACCTCTAACACCTATACAGGGACCTCTTGTGATAGTTTTCGCTTTCTCCTTTAAGTCTTGTTGATTCATCCCAGAACATTTTTTTACATAGTTCCATGCATACCTTGGATGTTTCAACCCTACAACATCAAGGGAGGCTCTATGACAACTAGGTAAAGGGAGGAATCATCCACTATAAGGGAAATATGGTATCTTGAATCAATTAATCATTGATATGATTTTATGGTAGTATGTCTAGTTATGAGAAAGAGAGAGAGAGAGAGATGTTTTGTCATTTTAATAAGAATCCAATAGATTCTAATATCCTTTAGAAAGAGAAATTGAATGATTAACTAAGCAATGGAATGACCTAAAGGAATAGTTGTATATTTGGTTAGTTTTTGGAGAGGCGAAGTCATATAGAATAGTCATGTCATGTGGTTTGAATTAGTATCATGTATCTTAGAAGACTATACCACAGGTTTTGGAGGCCATTTATGCATGTTGTGGATCACAAGGTAGTACCCTATTAGGAATCTATGCCACACTTTCCACCAAGATAATGGGTAGGGTTAAGAAGTTTTAAGTCATATTTACTCCATTAATACCATCCCAAAGTGTGTTTGGGTCATTATGGAACCAAAATTAAGCATCCTAAGTGATTTTATACCTAGTGGGGGGTTTTCACTCCCATTAAATCCCATAAAGATATGAATTACCTAGACAAATTCCATGAGGCTTAAAGTATGCCAAATCAATGATTGAGTGCTTTGGACCAAGTGAGAGAAAATATCCAAGGGTCCTATAAAAAATTTATATATATATATATATATATATATATATATATATATATATATATATATATATTCATCTATGATTCATGCATATGTAAGATAAATAAATAAATAACATAAGCATACTCATAAGCATAACAAGCAAGAATGTGGGGATGGTGAAATAGGAAATATTAAATATTGTGCAAGTAAAAGGTAGTAGATCAACTATGTAAACAAAAGTGGATATATTAGGAAAATAAGTGAACAATATCACTATTAGTTAAGCAATATAATTATTAAATTATTAAATTAGAGATAAGACACTCTAATCACTACATTAGCACAATAAAAATTAGAACATGAAGTAAGGCATGAGTAGGTCTATTGATAATAATAGAAAATATACTATGAAACATACAAAGGTTCTAGGTAATTTATGTATTTTATAATCCCACCCAAGCTAAGAAATGAATTTCCCCAATGTTTTATATTTAGAGAGGACCTTACCAAACAAGGGTTCAAGTCCTAGTTTATGTTATTCAAACTAGGCAATAGCATTTTATTAATTAAGAATTGAATGATTATTAATCAATGAGAATTGTATGTCAAGATTCCATTGTGATGATCACACTTGATCCCTTATGGTTGGAATAACATGGTGATTTATCCCCTCTAGGATGAAATCTTGTCTAGTTGGTCCCTACTCACGTTTTTGATCCAAATGGAAATCAGTTATCTATAGAGCACCCAAGGAGAGAGAGTGACTAAGAGGGGAGGAAAAGGAAAAAAATGAGATTTTTCCAATCATATCTATGTAAGTGGGAAGGGGGGGGGGAATGAGATTTTCCCAATCATATCTATGTAAGTGAGGGGGAAGGAAGAAGAGATAAAGGAAATCATGATTTTGAGGTAGGAGGTGACTAATTCTAGAAGGCCCAAGTCGGCCCCATAAATGTCTCACATGGGACAGGGCTTCATTCAAATATGAAACACCATGAAAGCGCGAATAGCATATTAAAACTATCAAAATCATCTAAAACTACTAGAAAATGCAAAGGGTAGTAGGTAACCCTTCCTTGAGTGTCTAGATAATAGGGATGAATGAGTAAAGAGGAAGGAATTGAAAGAGTGCGGTAGCTAAGAAAGGTTCTCATGAGGTTGCTTCAGCATCTTATAAGAAGTGAAATGTAAGGCTATTAGAGGATTCCAAACTATACATATAGACCTTAGAGATGGGGAAAGAAGTGTATGATGCTTCAAAGATGTTGGGAATTGAATGGAGGAGACCAAGGATTATACCTTGAATGTGATCTTGGGGATATGAGATAAATGGGAAATATCAAATCGAATATAATAACTCTTTACTCTGCAAAATAGAAAGATCTCACCCTTGAAGGTGTATGGAACAACCATCATTGAAAATATCCATGAATGTCAAGGATGATTTTAAATTGGCCAAGTCTCCTAGGATTACTAAATAATGGGTGCTCATAGTAATAGAGCCAAGGGATAAAGGGATCTCATGAACAATCTTGAGAATCTTAGCCTTAAACTTGTTGAAATCTTGGAGGGTCTAAGGACTAAGAGAGAAGAGGGTATCTCAATATCATGGAAAATAGGATGCACTATGATTTTAAGGATGTATCCAAGGTCAATAATAACTCAATTATCATGAAATAATTACTATAGTCCTTGATAAAAAATGGGTTGACCATATTAGCCCTTAATTCCTCAATGGAAGTGATATAAGGGGGGTCAAAGTAAAGAGAAGGAGAATGATCTTGTGAAATTTTGGAAGATATCTTTGTTGGGCCCTGGAAATGCCCCGTTTTTACCACACCTATTTCATCATTTTTCCCTGTTATACCCTACTTTCATAAACCATACACATGCCTTTTTCCAGATCAATCAGCAATCCTGACAAGGCATAACTCATTATTGTTTCATTTAATCAATGCCTAAGATTGTTATGGTTATGAATTCTAGCCTTCGATTTATGCTAACTTGTTTTGATTTCATTAAGTTAAGATCAAAGAACAGGTGTATTAGCCGCAATACCTTCGGAAAGAATCACACATGGTGCCAGTTGTTACTCTTCAAGATTTGACTCCTCATATTCAAAGGGACAGCGCATCTTTCCTCGTGAAGCTATAACAGGTCTTCGCTGAAACATAGCATTGTTGCAACAGACAGGACGCCTCCCAATTGGTTAATCCGTTGATCCGTTGACTGCCAAAGTAACAGCATCCTTCATGTCTAATGGCCTCATTCAATATGGCTGTAACAGTTTAGTTGTAACTCTGCAACAAGAAGATCAGAGATCTTCATTGTTGCACAAAATTAGTGGATCATGAACTGTATTTTTCATGTATAAATATGGGAAGGCTTTCATAGTCTGGGGTTGGTTAATTATCATTTTGTACGGGCTGTAACAGAGAACTGGGACTATGGATTACCATCTTTAATGAAGAGCATAATTATTCATCTTTCTGTGTCTTAATTTGTGGTAGTTCACGGCATCTCTGTTAGAAGGCCAGGGCCCGCCTTCTCACAAAGATTGTTGAGTTAAGTAGGTAGTTATATTTATTTCCTGTTGTGTGTTGTGGAATCACATTAGGCGTATTACTGATAGCTGCAACAGAGAATTTACAATAGCATTCTTTCTTGGTAGTTTATTATTTGCATCCTGAATAACTGCAACTGTGTGGTGTGACAGTCGACTGTGTACGTTAGTTTGATTAATGCATGTGTGTTCAATTTAGCTGTTACAGCCAAGCTCAGCTTCAATCCTTTTCAATCATTTATGATTTCTAGGATTTCCAATATTTATCAATTTAGAGTTCAAGCTTATTTTCTAATTCTGGTTGTTGTTGTATCTTTATTGAATTCATTAGTTTAGGCATATTGTGATTGAGTTACAGTAGTTGCTAGATGAATCATTTTGGTAAAGATTGAATATTGTAGTTTGATAATTATAGGATTTAAATTCTTGCAAAAGTAATCTAGTTCATTTCTATTCTTAGATCAATAACTGCTAGGTTGATTTCTATACGAAGGTAGTTGTACTTTGAATTCCTAGATGTGTGAGTTAAATTAACTTTCTTTATGAAATGAGTTTGGCTGAGCAAATAGGTAGGATTATTAACTCCATTTAGTTAATCAACTACTTGAAATGTTTATGCATAGATTGTGCTTATTTCCATTGAGATAAAAGACTTCCCTGGGTTGACAATTTATATTGAGCATCCTGTGTGTTAGTTGTAATTAATTAGCATATAGGGTGACCAACATTTTGGCGTCGTTGTCGGGGATGATAATTGATAGACATAGTTAGCAGTTGGTTTATTTGATTTCATTTTGGTCTAATCATTTACAGTATGCATGAATACAAGAAAAACAAATCGGGAACCCCCTTTGAACACTAACACTGCAAGTGGCAGAGGTCGAGGTCGTAACGCAAGTCTGGGAAGACAAACATTTATCGACGATATAATTGCTAAAGTTGATTCTTCTACCAGACCACCGTGGACGTCTACAGGAAGAGGAAATTTTTTTCCTCCCAATCTTGAGAATTCGGCATCAACGGTGGAGAAAGCAACAGGACCATCCACTCCCAGCGCAGAAAAGAAACCTCCTGAAGACAAGGGAAGCGTTGTGGGTGAACCGGATAGAGAGGAGATTTATCATATTAACGGGACCAGAGTTACTAAGGAAGTGTGGTTGGAACATCGCCGAGAAGCAGAGGAAGAAAGAAGGCAAGAAGAAGAAAGGAGGAAAGAAGAAGAAGCAAAAGCAAAGGAAGAACGAATAAAGAAGTCCATTGAATTTTGGAACAACATGGCTAACAGAGAACATGAAGGGGAGAATGAAAATCAGGAAAACCGGGAAGAAGAAGTGGAAGATAATCATCCTGGTGACACTATGGTCACATTAGAACTCCCTGTCCTCTAGACACCTGGATCAGCTCCTATGAAAAGCATCTCACCATCAGTTCTCCCGAATTTCCATGGTAAATCTTCTGAAGATCCTAATGAATTTCTTTTTGAGTTTTATATCCTCTGTCGCAGTTATGACTATACCTCTAATGCTCAGAAGCTGAAACTATTCCCAGCCACCTTGAAAGAAAATGCTCTACACTAGTTCAAGAGTCTAGGTCGTGAGACCATTACTACCTGGGGCCAAATGAAACAGACCTTTCTTTCTAAATATCAAGAATATTGTAGAACTAGGGATAGAAAGGAAGAGTTGTTTAAAATAGTTCAGAAGGAAGAGGAGAGCTTGGAAGACTTTGTGGAAAGATTGTTGTACAATTTACAATGGTCTGGCCACACTGAGATTGGAAAATATGTACTCAAGATTATCTTGCTACGGGGAATTAGAGAAGATTTCCTTGATATGTTGAATTTTTTGGGGAAAGGGGACATCTCAAAGGAACCCTTCAAAAAGATCATTGAATTATGTCAAAGGTACTCAAGGGGATCCTCTAGAACTAACAAGATAGACAAACATCGAGATCATGATGTATTTACTAGGACACAGAAGTCAGCTAGTGGAGGAGCCACTCGAGCAAAAATAGGCAACTTACTGGAGAATTTTAAAACTGATATGATGAGTTCCATTTCCTCAGAGTTAGATGTTTTGAGAGAAAAACAAAGGAAAGAAGTAGAAGATCTTACACTCGATGTATTTTGTCCTAA
Source organism: Larix kaempferi (assembly GCA_027924585.1). Classification (NCBI taxonomy): domain Eukaryota; kingdom Viridiplantae; phylum Streptophyta; class Pinopsida; order Pinales; family Pinaceae; genus Larix; species Larix kaempferi. Next base: position 2,910,429 of record BSBM01000198.1, read on the forward strand.
ATGTAGGAAAAAGCACCCACTGAAAGAATGCCCGTTGGACAAGGCAGAGCTATGTAGGATATGTGAATTGGAGCATGACACCAAGGAATGTCCTTCATTACCCAAAGTCAAGGCATTTCTGCAGGCATCCACTTCAGATGTGGAACGGGCTTACTTTATTGCACAGAAGAAACCTTGGCAACCTCGCAATAAAGGTATGAATCCAGATCCATCAATTTTCTTGAATAATATGAATGGTATGAACAATATGAATACACAATTCCCTTCACATTATTCTAATAACCAGTGGCATCCATCTCAGAACCTAATGCAAAATCCTAATTCTTGGACACCATGGTCACAACAGTCAAACAATCAAGCTCCCTGGAATTCCAACTGGAGAAATTCTTACCAAGGAAATAACATTCCCCATCACCAGACTCAGTATCAACAGTACCCTCTTCAACAGTATCCTCACCAACAATATCAACAGCCACAGCTGCAATTCCAAAACAATGTCGTGCCTATGAATGCACCACTTCGGCCACAACTACCCGCACAACCTAACCCAAACCTAAATAATAAATCAATTAATCAGTTTGAGACTTCCAACATGCCTGCGTATTCCATCTCCCAAATTCCCTGCAATGATATACAATTACAATCAGGGAGGGTAGTGGAACCCATCATCACTAAGGATGTTCGATCCCCAGTGACTGAAACTGGAGTGAATCAGCACTATGAGAATATGGTTCATTCAGCAATCCCCATCATTGAGGATGCTGACATTCCTACCGAAACAATAGCTGAAACTCGGGAATTAACACATGATGAAGCACATCCTACACAATTGATGAGAGAGCTGCCATATCCTGAATGATTGGCCCTGGATAAAATAGTGGAACAACCTCGATTCAATCTCTTAGGAGAATTGAAAATTTTGTATGTCAAGATTCCGTTGTTACAAGCCCTCCATGATGTGCCCATTTATGCTAAGACTGTTAGATATTTATGTGTCAAGAAACCAAGAAGAAAACCTAGGGATCCTTCCACTATCCATGTATTGGGAAAACTTTCTGAATTAATAATGGGGAAGACTCCTGTGGAAAAATATGATGACCCTGGAAATCCTACTGTTACAGTTCACATAGGAAACACACAAATCCCCAACGTATTGGTAGACTTAGGCGCGGCTATTAACATTATGACCATAGAAACTGTGAAGAAACTTGGACTCACTAACCTTCGGCCAACCCTTACCATTTTAGAACTTGCTGACAGATCAACAATCAATCCTGAGGGGATCCTGGACGACCTAGTAATCTTTGTTGACTCATGGGAATACCCTGCGAACTTCTTGGTGTTACAGTCGAAGTCTCGGTTGGGGGGACACCCGTTGATTCTAGGGAGACAATGGCTAGCCACAGCAGATGCCTATATCAACTGTCAGTCAGGATCCATGACCATCTCAGACGGGACTAAGATCAAAATCCTAACCTTATACCCTCTAGCTCGATCGAGCACAGAAGCTGAAACTCCACTTTGGGTGGATTTGGAGGAGGAGGAATTCATTCAGCCATTACTAACGATTGGGAGAGCCTTAAATTTTAAAGATGAAATAGAGGATGATACCATTAATAGTTTCATCAGTGAGCCCACATCCATCAATAAGCATATTTACCAGATTCTTGACAATACATTAGATGAGAAAGAACAAGAAAACATTACAAAAGAAACTCTAGTCAGTGATGCCAGTATAATTCAAGTTCTCAAAAATTCCAAAAGTGTCCCAGTATAAATTGAGCCAAGGAAAACATTGAACATTAATCCAAACCTTGTGCCCAGTGAGCTGGAACAGCTGATCACTCTGTTGAAACAACATATAGGAGCTTTCGCTTGGGAGTACACATACATGAAAGGTATTCCTTTTAATTTGTGTACCCATCACATTTATATTAAGAGCGACTCCAGGCCAGTGTGCCAACCACAACGAAGGATGAACCCAAACCTAAGGGATGTAGTGAAAGAGGATATCCAAAAACTTCTGGAAGCAGGGTTTATATACCCAATTCCAGACAGTGAGTGGGTTTCTCCACTCGTGATTGTGCCAAAGAAGAATGGGAAATGGAGGGTCTGCATGGATTACAGATAATTGAACAAAGCAACACAGAAGGACCACTTTCCCTTACCTTTTATCGATTAGGTCCTTGATACCTTGTCTGGGAAGAAGTATTTTTCCTTTCTGGATGGCTTTAGTGGCTATAACCAAATCCAAATTGCTCCAGAAGACCAAGACAAAACCACTTTCACCTGTCCCTAGGGCACTTTTGCATACAAGGTACTTCCTTTTGGGTTGTGCAACGCACCAGCCACATTTCAAAGAGCAGTGATTGGAATCTTTTCAAAGATGGAAAACAACTGCATGGAAATTTTTATGGATGAATTCACTCCATATGGTAGTTGTTATGAAGAAGCATTGAAAAATTTAGAAAAGGTCTTGAAATGTTGTGAACAAAGCCAACTCTCTTTAAGCACTGAAAAGTGCCATATGATGATGAGCAAGGGCATAGTTCTAGGGCACTTCATCTCTTCTGATGGTATCTAGGTAGACCCATCCAAAATTAAGGTAATTGAAAATATACCAACTCTTGGAACAAAAAAAGATGTACGTAGCTTCTTAGGGTATGCTCGCTATTACAAAATATTCATAGAAAAAATTTCCAAACTAGATTCTCCTTTGTTCACCTTTTTGATGAAGGATTCACAGTTTGTTTGGAATGATGCAGGCCAAACAGTGTTTACTGAACTTAAGAAGAGGTTTTCTACAACACCCATCTTACGAGGGCCCAACTGGGCTCTGCCTTTTCATATATCTTCAGATGCTTTAGACACTGCCATTGGAGCAGTTTTAGGACAGCAGGAAGGTAATGCCCCATATGCAATTTATTACATTAGTAAGAACTTATCTCCTGCTGAACTAAACTATACTGTCACAGAGAAAGAATTCCTTGCCATAGTTTATGCAATCAACAAATTTAGACACTACATTACTGGATACTCCACTTTTGTGCACATTGATCATTCTACCATCAAATATTTAATGAATAAACCAATCATGAATGCCAAAGTTACTAGATGGTTGTTGCTGTTACAGGAATTTGACATCACAATTATTGATAGACCAGGGAAGGAAAACGTTGTTGCATATTTTTTATCTCGACTTACTGACAGTGATGACAATTTACAAGTCGAAGATTCCTTCCCTGATGAGCATTTGTTTGCAGTATCAGCTCATTCCCCATGGTATGCAGATATTGCTAACTTTTTGGCTGTAGGTAAGCTTCCAACACATATGTCGATGATCCGGATCTTGGGGGTTGATACCCGGAAGACTTGAATGCCGAGAGAGGAGGAGAAGAGATAGCTTCAAAACTGAAGCGAACAATGAACCAGCTATGAGAAAGAAAAAGTAGTGAGATATGGGCTATGAATAGCATAGATGGAAAAACATAGAATAAATATGCCACATGGAGAGGTAAGGCTCAAAGAGGATTCTTTGAGCCTCACCTCTCAAACTATACTAAGAAAGACAATCATAACCAATACCCCACTAATAACTCAATAAAATAAGAGAAATGTAGGATAGAAACCAAATGAGTAACTTGTTATCATGAGAAGGCTTGCTAGGCCTTTATATAGCATTATTACAATGTGTCTTGAGGCCATACCATGGGCCAAAACCACGTGCTACCAAATACCATGGATATGAGAGGGTGGCCTCTCCATTTAATGCTTTTATGTTAAATGGGAGAGGTTGGCCTCTCCATTTAATGCTTTTATGGCTTATACATCCGAATTTAGACCATATGCCCCCTAAAATTCGGATCAGTCAAAGAGAGAAAGATGAAAAATCATACAACAGAGTGTTAGGTATTGCTGGATTGATGGACATCTTTTCTACACATGGCTTGATTTAGAAATAAAAAGATGTGTCAGAGAAGATGAAATTTTCAGTATCCTTAAAGCTTTCCATGATGAGCCCTGTGGGGGACACTTTGCTGACAAAAGGACAGGTCATAAGGTTTTGAGAATGGGTTATTTCTGGCCCACATTGTTCAAGGATGCAAAGAAGTATGTTCAGGAATGCGATAGCTACCAAAGGATGGGCTAGCCCAACAAATTAGATTAAATGCCTCTGCAGCCACAGCTCGTGGTTGAGCCATTTGACAGATGGGCTCTGGATTTCGTAGGGCCTATCAACCCTCCCTCAAAACAAAAATTTCACATCTTGGTTTGCACATATTACATGACCAAATGGGTGGAAGCTATAGCCTTGGTCAAAGCTAATGATCAAGTTGTAATTGATTTCCTATATGAAGAAAGTTTTACTCGGTTTGGAGTACCTAAGGAAATCGATACAGATGGTGGACCACAATTCGTGTCCCACAAATTGGAAGCCCTGTTATAGAAGTTTCACATTTAGCACAAAATAACCTCGCCATATCATCCACAAGCCAATGGCCAAGTGGAAAGTTTGAACAAGGTCATCGAGGCTATTTTGACAAAGACAGTGAAAAGTCATCATAAAGATTGGACTGAGAGACTTCCAGAGGAACTGTGGACCTATCGCACTACATGGCGTAACACCACTGGTTTTTCCCCATATGAATTGGTGTATGGTAAGAATGTTGTTTTCCTAATTGAATTTGAAATCAGAACTTTGAAAACAGCTGTACAAGCAAATCTTGATTTATCAGAAGCACAGAGGAACTAACTGAATCAGCTCAATGAATTGAATGAGAAGTGCACAGCCGCAATGCATCAAATAGCTTTGATCCAATAGCAGCGCTCAAAATGGCATGATGTATTTATAAAGAAGAAATTCTTTCGATAAGGAGACTGGGCTCTGTTATATGATTCTCAGTTCAAGAGGGATTTCAAAGGAAAACTATGCACTCATTGGTTGGGTCTTTATCAGATAGATCGATTATTTGACAATGGAACAATCCGGTTGATCACCATTGATGAAAACAAGACACCATTATTTGCAAATGGTCATCGGATGCGATTGTATCACAAATCGATCTCAAAGAATGCTTTCATTTCACATGTTGTAGTTGATCCAAAATATCAATTAATGCCAGGGTAGGGATTTTTCTCAACCCCTGTGAATTTTTAAGAACGGCAATATCCACACATAATTTGTACATAAATAATTTACTTTTCTTTCTGTATTTTATTTATTTTTCCCTTTACACTTGATCGGGTTTGTTTTGAAGAATTGTGTGCGGGAATTAATTTGAGGAGCAGCAATCGTGATTGGGCCAGATGATTGCAGACACCTTACATTGTTTTCCTGATCTAATAAAGCTCTTTGAAGAAGATGGATGATTCGTTGGCTTTCAGCGGCCAGCTGAAAAATTTCCCTGTTACTCCATTTTGCACAGTTGCGACTCCCTACCTTGCTCATTTTTCCAATTTTCGCAGTTGTAACTCCACTATTTCCATTCACTTCACTTTTCCAGCAGCTGCAACTCGGCTACTTTTTCCCATTCTTCCAATTTTCACAGCTGTAACTCTGTTATTTTTCATCCCTTCCACTTTTGGCCAACAGCTGCGACTCCGCTACTTTTTCCCATTCTGCCAAGTTCTACAGCTGTAACTCCGCTATTTTTCATCCCTTTCGCTTTTTCTAGCAGCTGCGACTCCGCCATTTTCAACCATTTTTCCAATCTTTGCAGTTGCAACTCCGCTATTCTTGTCTATTCTGCCAATTTTCACAGTTGTGACTCTGCCACATTTCGCCGAACTCTACTCAAGTCTTCATTCCTAGTTCCTCTTATTCATCAACTGCAACTCCGCTAGATTGTCTACATCCTAGAATAGTCTCGCCACTAATAATTTAACCAGGCTCTAATTTAAATGATGTCTCCACATTTCCAATTGTAGTCTTCCAAGAACGAAGAACATTATTGGGCCGTCTCGCTTATCCATCAGCATGAATGTACTTATCAGCCTAGTTGGCGGTGGCCAACTCAACTCAGCACATGCGTATTTTACCAAGGATGCGACTGTGAAATATAATGCTATGGTAGAATGGCGGCGCGAACATTAATCTTGAAGGTACGGGTTCTAACTATAATCATGATTAGGCATCTATTGACGTCGGAAGCAATAATGGATGTATTTGTCATTCATCCCTCTCACCTATTCTCAGCCAATCAACTAAACCAAAATCATGTTTAAGTTGTTACCCGTACTTATTATGATTATGACCATCATTCTACCCGACTTGTGCGATAATCCTGCCACGGATTTTATTCCAAAACTAACTGTGCCACCTTTCAGGAAATGCTCAATTCAAACTTTGACTATCTATCAGCCATGTCTGCATGTAGTCAGCTTGACGTTTGAAACTGTAACTGGTGTATTTGCTAAAATATTGCGCAGAAGTTCAACGGTATGGGTATCCCTGTGAGATATGAGCCTCTAACAATAGAATCACTATATAAGAATGAGGAATTCTTTGTTATCTTTCAAGAAGCGAGGTGGATGGATTATTTTCAATGCTTGAATGGTTTTCATGAAGAAACAGCCCTTGAATTTTCCAAAAATATTACAAGCACCCATTCAGAGGTTTGAGGTATCTGGTTAAATGTTTCAGAAGCAATCATGGCGGAGGTAACAGGATTGCCCAGAACCGGGCAGCGCTGGTTTAGTCGGCAACGTCATCATCTGACTGCAACTAAGGATTTACTGGCAACAGGAGAGAGTGTTCGACCACGGGGCAGAGGAACACCGTTGGAGACTCTTCTGAGTCCTTGGGATCAATTTGCACTCTTCTTGAAGAAATATATCACATGTGAAGGGAGGTACAGTGTTGTTTACATTTATGAATTTTTCCTCCTATCACATTTATGTCATCGTAAGCTGCTAAATATGCCATACTATCTTCTTAAGTCCTTGCAACACATGGCTTATTATGCTAAAAGAGCTCAACACCCCTTATCATCCGTCTCAAATCATGGGCTAATTAAACTATTAATCTTATGGGCCCTTGCATACAACAAATTAACCTGGGGACAACTTCTGGTTCGCCCAAGGGTACCTCGTGAATTTTCTACAAATATAATGGATGAGGACTGGAGTTCCTCAAACTCAGTTGGGGGGAGGATTGGAACACCAGAAGTTCAATTGGAGGATGAAGAGGAGATAGATATAGAGGATGTTGAAACTGGAGCAGCTAAAACTAAAATGGAAGAAGAGGAACATCAAGCAAAAGTAGTAGCAGGAAGCAATCTAGAAGCACTGAATGTGGCATCCTCCCCTGAAATAAGAAGAACTTTGATTCAAACGGAGGGATTTGGCCCTGTTTCTCAAGTGATAAGAGTTTATCTGCCTTAGAGGAGAAAGGAATGGTTAATGAGCAAGGGCCAGACGTCCAGCCCAACGAAAAAGAGAAGAATCGAAACTGTTACTGCAGTAGAAGTAGGTCATTTGAGCGGGGTAGATATTGGAATTCCCATCTTAAAACCCCGACCACTTGCTGATACACAAGAACTTACTGTAGAAAAACCTCAATTAGAGAATCTTCTTTTTGAGAATGAGCTGTTAAAGGAGGAGGTACAAGTGCTTTGTGCAGAAGTAGAGAAATGGAAGGAGACATGCAAGAAGTAGGCAAAGAAGTATGTAAATAGAATGGGGGAGGCTATAGACCCACCAAGGAATCTATCTTCCATTTGGAGGAATGAACGACAGAAAGAAATGATATGCTCGGAGTGTGGAGACATATTTAATGTGGCAGGGCATAAAAGTTATAGTGCTGGACTTAGCGCTACAAAGGTATGCAGGAGCAAAATAATCAAAGGAACTATTCCTAAGCTCAGTCTCATCGTTTTGGGGACATTGAATCGACTCAGTAGGCTAAACGAATCAAGAAATAGGACGTTGTTACACAAGAACCAACATCCTCAATTTTTATTTTTTTGTTGAGAACACAACTCAGATAGAAGACGCTGCGATGGAGATACAGGGGAAAGATGTTGTTACACAAGAACCAACACTATTGAAAATCTGCTAAGTTCCAACATAGGCTAAAGCTGCTAAGGGTAAAGGGATGTTGTTACACAAGAACCAGCATTTCCAATGATTAATTGTCAAAGCGGATACCTTCAACTTATCTGCATAATATGAACGAGGATCTGATTAAGAATCAAACTAATCAGTTGTTGCATGACATGCAAATGGATAGTTGGGGGGATGTGTTGGTCCTTGGAAATGCCCCTTTTTTACCATACCTATTTCATCATTTTGCCCTGTTATACCCTACTTTCATAAACCATATACATTCCTTTTTCCAGATCAATCAGCAATCCTAACAAGGTATAATTCATTATTGTTTCATTTAATTAATGCCTAAGATTGTTATGGTTATGAATTCTAGCCTTCGATTTATGCTAACTTGTGTCGATTTCATTAAGTTAAGATCAAAGCACAAGTGTATCAGCCCCAATGCCTTGGGAAAGAATCACACATGGTTCCAGCTGTTACTCTTCAAGATTTGACTCCTCATATTCAAAGGGACAACGCATCTTTCCATGTGAAGCTGTAACAGGTCTTCGCTGAAATAGAGCATTACTGCAACAGACAGGACGCCTCCCAATTGGTTAATCCATTGATCCATTGACTGCCAGAGTAACAGCATCCTTCATGTCTAACGGCCTCATTCAATACGGTTGTAACAATTTAGTTGTAACTCTACAGCATGAAGATCAGATATCTTCATTGCTGCACGAAATTAGTGGATCGCGAACTGTATTTTTTATGTATAAATATGGGAAGGCGTTCAGAGTCTGGGGTTGGTTAATTATCATTTTGTACGGGTTGTAACAGAGAACTGAGGCTATGGATTACCATATTTAATGAAGAGCAGAGTTATTCATCTTTCTGTGTCTTCATTTGTGGTAGTTCACGGCGTCTCTGTTAGAAGGCCAGGGCCCTCCTTCTCATAGAAATTGTCGATTTAAGTAGGTACTTAGATTTATTTCCTCGTGTGTTGTGGAATCGCATTAGGCATATTACTAATAGCTGCAACAGAGAATTTACAATCGCATTCTTTCTTGGTAGTTTATTATTTGCATCATGAATAACTGCAACTGTGTGGTGTGGCAGTCGACTATGTAGGTTAGTTTGATTAATGCATGTGTGTTCAATTTAGTTGTTACATCCAAGCTCAGCTTCAATCCTTTTCAGTCATTTATGCTTTCTAGGATTTCCAATATTTATCAATTTATAGTTCAAGCTTATTTTCTAATTCTGGTTGTTGTTGTATCTTTATTGAATTCATTAGATTAGGCAGATTGTGATTGAGTTACAGTAGTTGCTGAATGAATCATTTTGGTAAAGATTGAATACTGTAGTTTGATCATTATAGGATTTAACTTCTTGCAAAAGTAATCTAGTTCATTTACATTCTTAGATCAGTAACTGCTAGGTTGATTTTTGTAGGAAGGTAGTTGTACTTTGAATTCCTAGATGTGTGAGTTAGATTAGCTTTCTTTATGAAATGAGTTTGGCTGAGCAGATAGGTAGGATTATTATCTCCATTTAATTAATCAACTACTTGAAATGTTTATGCATAGATTGTGCTTATTTCCATTGAGATAAAAGACTTCCCTAGGTTGACAATTTATATTGAGCATCATGTGTGTTAGTTGTTATTAATTAGCATATAGGGTGACCAACAATCTTGTAAGGGGCATTTTACCATGAAACATATCTATTTAGGTAATGGCATATTAAGAACATGATTCAATGACATCTAAGAGGTTTGAGAAGAAAGGCTCTAGATGAAGGAGGGGAAGGAAGGATAGGTGAGGATATTGGACCAATAGAAAGGGTACGGGAGAGGAAAATAGGGTTATATATCATTTGTTCTCTAAGAGGTTGTCCCTATCCAATGACATAGTAGAGTGCACTCATTATCAACCAAGCTAAGGGAAGGTTCTCACATAGGATTATCTAGGGATGACTACCCAATGAAAATAAAGGATGTTATCAAGGTCAATGAGTTTGGGAAGGGATTTTGATAAAGGGTATTCTCTTTTAGGATGGGAACTTTGTCTTAGGTTCATTATATTTTATGTTTTATTATGGTATCTTTGTTGGTTGTGGAGCCTGATATTCCAATCTCAGAGATGTTGTTGTTCAACCGTGTTGTACCCCAAGTTTGGTTATGATCCCGGCACGCGCAACAGGGGGTCTGAGGGCAGCGCCCCCGAAAGAAATTTTTTTTATGGGTTGGTTTTTCGTCAATAGATTACGGGCCTATGGTTTTGGGTAACCCGTGGTATTTCCCCTATAAAAGAAAAGACATTGTAATACGGCTAGGGTTGATGGATCAAGTATTGTGTAATGTAAAAGATCTCTGAGATCATGTAAGAGAGACTGAGAGAGAGTGAAGAGGAAGTTGCAGCGGATGTGCTGCGGGTTGTATCCCTTCATTTGTTGGATGGTATAATAATAAGGACTGGCAATTTCTGTGTGGACGTATCCCATCTTGGGTGAACCACATTATATTTGTGTCTCTCTTGTGATGTGTTTGTGTAATTTATATTTGCATCTTGTTTATTGTTATTTCTCTGTGATCCTATTTTTTTAACAATCTTTAATATCAACTTAATAAAAACTAGGTTTTCAATGACCCCTTGAGTTGACTCAAGATAGTCCAACACTGCTTTGTCTCTACTCTCTTGGTTTAGGTCCCTTGTGAAAAATATTGTAGAAAGAATCTTAGGGAATTTATGATGTACGATTATGAAAATGTGTATATCAACGATTTATGAAATTTGAACAAGCTTCCATATATTCTTGCTTGAGTCACATATGGGTGAACATACCATAATCATTTGGCTTAGGCATGTCAAAGTGTTGGCTAAACTTGTCTACTAATAGGCTAAGGTGAAAATAGAGTAACCCTTTAGGGACATGAAGGAACCAATGTATACTTAGCTTCTTTGAATTAATATAGGAGGTAGGGTTTGTATAATAATCACCAATGAGCCGATGCTTAAGATATCTAGGGACTAGGTAAAAATAGAGGGAAACATCAAGTGTTTGTTTGAAACTTAGCTAGTAGGTAAAGCAGCCATTTGAGATGTTAAAGGGAAAAAGGTCCACCCTTTGGTGGGTTGAGGGGTAGGGGTAAGCTCACCTATGAAGGAGAAATCCTTAGGTGGGAAGTGATCATTTTCTCTCTATGACATGGCATGAGAGGATGCTCACCTATTTTCCTTAGTAGATGGACGAGAATCATGTTGGTAAGGTGGGTTATAAGGCCAAATGTGCTAACCTTAAGACAGGTCAATTCCTTTACATAAATTGGTATTTACACCAAGGAAGGATGAAAAATAATGAAGCAAGAGGGGATTCTTGTAGTGGATATGTAGTTCAACATGCTAATAGTTATAAGTCAAACAACCTCCTTCATGTAGGGGAAAATGTCACAAGATGGTTTTAATCATCTTAAATAGATTCACTTACCACTTAATTTTCATCTTATCAACAATATTATAAGTTGACACCTTTTAAACGACTCTTATGACTATATGTAGGTGCACAAAATCCATGTTCACTTATTTTTTATATTCTCATTCATATTTTTTTAAAATTGATTTTTTAATGATAATTTAATACTTAAATTGTATTATGCAGGTGGAGGCGTGGAAAATGGTGTGCATTTTGGTGTAATCCATGTATAAAGGCTACTTAGTTATTAAAATTCTAAATCATGCAAATGCATTAACTTATTTGAACTATAAGAGTTCTCCATGGCATGCTGGTAATATGAATAAAATACATTTATAACATCATTTTTGGTATAGTACCGGAATATTGTAAGAATTATTAATTTTGTATTAAATTCATGAATATTGTTTATTTTGTAACTAATTTTTTTAATAATAATCAAAATCATTAAAATTTAAAAAATAAATAAACATGATTTTATGAATTTAATAAAAATTTATATAAATCATTTTTTCAAACTAGTAAATTCTAATCAGCATTCTTAAAAAAAATAGATTTTAATTGAGTTTTATTATTTAATATTGTAAGAGATTCAAAAAGTGAAAGTTATATTCTTTAAAGTAATTCATGGTTATTTATTTCATACTTATTTATACTCAATTTTATTAAAATTGGACATTTTGTATATTTTAAACATTACTCTCAAAGTTTATTTTTGTTAAACTCTTATATTTCATAATTTTATGATATATAAAATCATGTATTGTAGAACCTGTTTTCTAATTTTCCCTAAAACATATTATATTGTGATTTTTATGTTTAATTTTTAATGAAAAAAAAATTATAGCTATAACTTATATAGAAACTTAAACACTTTTATGAATTTCTATAAAATTTCATTAACCATCTACCATACATATTTGTATGGAAATTATAATGTCAATACTTGGATGTACTGAGAGTGCCTCCTATCATGATTATTGATTATTATTGTAAAACCTGTTTTCTAATTTTCCTTAAAACATATTATATTGTAATCTTTATGTTTAATTATGGCTCTAACTTATATAAAAACTTAAACACTTTTATGAATTTTTATAAAATTTCATTAACCATTTACCATACAAATAAGTATGGAAATTATAATGTCAATACTTGGATGTAGTGAGAGTGCCTCCTATCATGATTATTAGAATGCCAATATGGATGATATGTGGGTGATGAATATTTTGGTTTTCACAGATAGGGTTTTAATAAGCAAGTCAAATAATGCATATGCAAATCATGATTCCTAAGCAATTGGGAATCCAATTCAAAATCCTATACCTAGGAAATAATAATAACAAGATCATGTCTCGAAAATACAAATACGAGAGATATATATTTATTAGGACAGGAATATTATCAAAAATTATATATTTATCAATGGGCATCTTGATGGTGAAGTCTATCAGGGAAGACTTTATAAAAACATAGCATACAGATCTATAAATATAGAGACGAAACATGAGGAAGATAAAAGATTAAATTAATGATATATTCTATAAGGACGGAATTTTTAATGCCAAGGCCTGAATATCTATAAGAATATATATAAGACTTGAAAGGAAAAATGTGTTAAGGTCAAAGGATATAAAAAAGGATAGATCAAATATGGATGGAAAACCTATAGATTTATAGCCAAAGAGACCAAAATCAGACGAAAAATGTGATGTACTTTATCCATCAAATTAGATAAATAGTGAGATAAATAAAGATAAACAAAATCAAAATCCCAATATTATGGTGCAGAATAATTGAACTGAATAAGGAATAGATGTGTAACAGAATTAACTTCTTGTATTAAGATGTTCAAAACTAGAAGAAATGTTCACATGCCTCTTAAGTTTAGGTGACATTTCACTTGAACATAGCTCCAATACAATATTTATCGACGAATCAATTCATAGCCTTCTATATCTTTAAATAGGATTCCAAGATCTAAAACCCTAACTACTTACCATGGTCAAATAATTAATAAGTCCCAACTTCCTAGTGGACCTTAATTAATAGGTGTTCCTTTTACATTGATTGTCAACTACTAACTACTAAGCCTTATTCAAAAGAGATGGTTATACATTACCTCACTAAATCCTAAAGCAAGGAGGTTAGGGTAGCACCCAAACATGCCCTCCCCTTTCAAAAGCAGTATTGTGCTCAAGGTTGAAGTAGCGGAAATTGCTGCAAAATCCTTGATAGTTCCCATGTTGCATCTTTTAGTGGCATATCTTACCACTGTATCAAAACTTATTAGATTACACACCTGCACAATTGACATTCCCTATAATCCAATATTGTTTCTGGATAGAGACAAATGGATCCTTCCTCATCCAATATAGGTAATCTAGTATGCATTGTGCAATTTGATTCTACCACTTTTTTTTAGACAATACACATGAAATATTGGGTGAATCTTGGATTGATCCAGAAGAGCAAACTTGTAGGCCACTTGTCCAATGCATTGGAGGATAATGCAAGTTCCATAGAAGTTTTAAGTGATATTTTAGTGAAGATGAGTCTTGAGGGTTTTTTTTTATAAGGTTTGAGTCGAAGAAACACCTGATCCCCTTATTCAAAGGAATACTAGAAGTGATGTTGATCTACCTATTGTTTCATTCTATTTTGAGCCATAACCAAATTTTCCTTAAGGGTGATGAGAATAGCTATTTTTTTGTCAAGGGTGTTGTCCATGGTTTGAACCTTGGAGGCCGTGCCCGAAAAATAGGAAATCACCGACAAGTTATTTTGGTCATACACTACTTCATGTGGTGTTACCTACGTGGATTCATGATAATTGGCATTTTACCACCACTTGACCAGAGAAAGCCATTGTTCCCATTGGTGCGGCATGCCCAATGAAAAACATCTCAAATAGATTTCCAAGCACTTATTGATTACTTTTTTCTAACCATCTATTTGGGGGTGATAAGCTATGTTGAGATTCAATTGGGTACCCTGAAGTTTAAATAGCTCCTGCCAAAATTTGGTTGTGAAGGTACTATCCTAATCAAATACAATAGAATTCAGCATGCCATGTATCCTTAAAAAAGTGGTCCATGAATACTTGTCCATGAGGGATGGTGTAAAAGGGTGTGATAAGAGACAAAAATGAGCATATTTAATCAAGCAATCTACTACCACCATAATGATGGATTTGTTTTATGCTTTAGGAAGCCCCACAATAAAATGCATAGAGATGTCCATCCAGCTATGGTTGGGAATTGGAAGTGGTTGCAAAGCATTGTGTGACTTCATTATTTCACCATTATGATGTTGATAAGTGTTTCAAGCTACAACAAAGTTGTGGATGTGTTTTTTCATGCCTTCCCAAAAGAATGAGTGCTTAATTCATTCACGACCTTTTTATGAAATCTCGAGTGGCCTACTGTGGTAAATGAATCTAACTCCTCCAAGATTCGTTGCTTATAGGTCGAATATGAGGTGAAAAATACACTCCTTGTACCAAAGGGTATTTTGGTGCCATGTATACTGAGGAAAAGGGTTTGGGTTTTCTTGAAGCTATTTGTTGAATTTCCACATGGTGTCCTTCGCCACCCATTCTTGATGTGCTTCATTGAGCCACCCTAGAACAAGTTCAGATAATGCAAAGAAGGAACACTCCTCAAATTCCCTAGAAAAAACATCTACAACCACATTGTTATGGCCCTTCTAATAGATGATGTCACAATCATACCTTAGCATCTTAGTGCACCATTTATGTTTCTCTTGTGAGGAGAATATTTGTTCCAGGAAATATTTGAGACTACGATTGTCAACATGATCTAGAAATGTAGTCTGGTTAAATATGAGTGTCATGTCTCAACAACATGAAGAATAGAAATCATTTATTTTTCCTAGGTGGACTTGTCCAAGTTCCTCTCACATAGTTTCTTACTAGTAAATGCTAACGAGCATCAATCTTGCATCAATACCACACCCAAGCCATGGCCAAAGGAATCACACTCTAAGATGAAAGTCTTACTGAAATCCAGCATGGCTAAAATGAGTGTATTGCACATAGCATCCTTTAGGGTGGAGAAGGCCTACTCCACTACATTAATAAAGTGGAAGGAAATGTTTTTTAGCAATGATGT
Organism: Larix kaempferi; assembly: GCA_027924585.1. NCBI lineage: Eukaryota > Viridiplantae > Streptophyta > Pinopsida > Pinales > Pinaceae > Larix > Larix kaempferi. Next base: position 2,926,067 of record BSBM01000198.1, read on the forward strand.
GAGAGGGGCTACAATCTTACCATAATTTTTCACAAACTTATGGTAGTAGTCGGTAACTCTAAGGAACCCCCTCAATCTCTTGAAACTTTTAGGGAATAGATAATTTTGCATAGATTCCACTTTCTTGGGGTCCACACATACACCATCATGACTCATAATATGGCCCAAATATTCAACCTTAGTCACCACAAAAACAAATTTTGATCATTTCACAAATAACTAGTGATCTTGCAATAGTTCCAATGTAGAAGTCACATGCTCAAGGTGGAGTTGTAAACCAAGATATCGTCAAAGAAAACCAGGAAAAATGATGGAGAAATGGGAAAAATATACTATTCAAGAGGCTCTAAAAAGTGGATGGTCCATTGCATAGGATAAAGGGAATGATTAAAAACTCATAGTAACCCTCATGAGTGTGAAACATTCTTTTGGGTATGTCAACCTATTTCATATTGATTTGATGGTATCATGAGCAAAGGATGCGTTTAGTGAAGAATTTGTCTCCATGCAGCTCATCTAAGAGATCATCAATCATAGGAATAGGAAATTTATCTTTGATTGTTAACTTATTGAGAGCTCGAAAATCTAGACACGTGTGCCAACAACCTTCCTTTTTTAGTACTATAACCATAGGAGATGAATAAGGGCTGGTGCTAGGATGAATGATGTTGGCCTCCAACAATTCTTGAATGATTTTTTTTATTATTCTTTTAGTCAAAATGGTGGCAATAAGAGCGTACTTTGGGAGGTTGACTTCCCGGAATTAATGGAATACCATGGGCATGTTCCCCACGGGGTGGTGGTAAACCCTTTGGTGGCTCAAAATCCTATTTATATTGGGAGAGAACCTGTTGCAAGTTAGGTTGAACGTACTTTGTGTGTGTGTTTCCATGACCTGGATGGCATTGAACTGGGCAATGATAGTCAGGTGGGATTTCTTCAATAATTTGTCCATATGGTGGGAGGAGATAGTTTTAGGATAACTTGAGGTAATCCCTTTAAGATGATGTGTGTGCCCATCCTACTAAAATATGATAGAGTGCCTTAAAATCCATGGTTACAATTCCTAAAGTCTTAATCCATTATACCCCCATAATTATATCACAACCATATATGTCAATAGAAGCTTCTGTTTTGAGATGATAGTTGGAGTTTCAAATTTCACAATGACCGCCATATTTCATCATAACCCCATTTGATATCATAATTTGTAAATTGGAAATAGGGAGGATATAGAAATGGGTTTCTTTAGTCGCTCGTCACTGAATGAAATTATGGGTGATGTCACTATCAATTAATACAATGAATTTATGGTGCTTGATGTAGCCGATCAAATCCAATGTATGAGGTGTGGAAAAACATGGTACATCATGGAGTGAGATGTGGATTTTATCCTTGGGAACTCGCATATTGAGAGCATCTTCTAGGGGTTCCATAGTATCATCTATGTCTGGTTCTGGAAAATCCCCCATGGTTTTTTCCTTGAGGGGATAATGGTGGGATGCCTCTATTTGGAAAAATTTATGTTCTTTGCAATTATTCCCTTGGAAATATTTTCCATCGTAATTATAGAAAATTCCAAGGGGTTGACATTCGACCATGGCGTCTAGGGTAAAATTTTGGATTTATAAGCGTAGTGTGGGGGAATTATTAGTAGTATTAGCCAAGGGAGACACTATGCAGATGGGAAAGAAAGGGTGTTTGGGTTGGGCATTGATCACCATTTCATATTCTTTTTCTCTATCACAAGATTCCAACCAAGTGGATGGATGCTACATAATACATGGGCTCAAATTACCTCCCTGGGGCCACTGATGAAGCATTATGAAGAAAAAAAAAGGCGGGGGGGGGGCCTTATGTACAAATTGCTAATTTTTTAAAGGTGGTAATATAGTCAATCAACATGCCACTTTAGCATAATTTGGTCATTGGCCCAGTTAGTGAGTGTCACAATCAAAATGATCATGAAGGATCTTCACAAATTGGCTCCAAGGGACATAACAATAATAATATTTCTAGTACCATCACCACTATTTCCAACATTCTGAGTCTAAATATAAAGCCATGATTTTTAACTTATGAAGACTATCCTTAAATCCATGGAGAGAAAAATAATGTTTCAATCATTAGAGAGATTTTGAGGTCAAAAAAGGGCCTCCTAAGAGATGTACTACAAAAATATGAAATATATTAAAATATTATGAATTGGGGGTTTTATGGGGTAGGTATATATGACAAGTCACCTCCCACACTATTTTCTATGCACAATATAAATAACCATGGTTGAGTTACTTTTCAAAATTCACTAGAAATAAAATTAATAAAATAAGTCTACATTGATGTGACTAAGATTCATTGTAAATTCCCAAAAATGTATTGTCCTTTAACATTTATTTGTCTTGAACTTGCAAATGAAATTAAATAATAAAAAACATTTTTAAGAGCTTTTTTTTTAAATTTTATGTTGACTTTTTATATTTAATACTTTTCTCATGAATTTAATAATGTAATTTAATTGGGAATTTATTTACATGTAAAATGTCAATAATATTATTATAATCCACATTGCATTATTATTATTATTATTATTTATTAAATCTATTATTATTCTTTATTAGTTTGACATTATGTTATTAAATAGAATGGAGTGAATATATAATTTAAAATTAAAAACATAAAAATGATAATATATTATTTTATAAAAAAATGTGAAAGGACTTTCTTTATGAATTAAGAGTACTTCACTTGAAAATGACAATAATATTATTTTATGTGAAAGTGTGAAAAGACATTCATTATGAGTACTTTACTTGAAAATAACAATAATATTATTTTATGAAAAGACTATCATTATGAGTACTTTACTTTATGACTTAAAAGTACTTACACCACTACCTTGGTTAACTATGTGTTTTCATCCACCATAGAAAATTTGACAAATAAGCATTCTTAACTCATGCAATGCCACCTCACCAAGGGGGATGATGTCATCTACTAGAATGTGATTGGTTGTATTTTATAGTACATTTTCTTTGTTTTGAGGCCCTTTTTTGACCTCAAAATTTCTCTAATGTGGGTATCCCAAGTCGATGGGTCAAGCCATCAGATTTGCACATGTCAATATTCAGCAAGAAATGCCATGATTTTTTATCCCCATATGAGTGAGGTTCGGTTTTGGGGAAGAGAGTTTGAGATCCCTACTCTTCAATGAAAAATTATTCATTAGTTGGAACATTGAATTTTGGATCAAATCTTACATGTTCAACAATAGTATTCATCACATGTCAATGATTAGCCAAATTGTTGTTGTTTTCAACCATAGTGAGTGTGAGCTAGTCAACTAACTGTCACAAGGGGGTGAGTTATTGGTCAAATTATTTCCTCAAGGACATGGCCACCGATGTCAATTATTTAATGTCTTGCTTATAATATTGGTTAACTACCTCTGTGTGGATCTAGTTGTAGGTGTGTACCATGGAAGCTGAAAAGTATGAAGTCCAAATGGAGAATTATCAGTCCAAATAAAAAGGGTTATGAGAGATGTAGATCTATCCAATCAGAATGATGTAAGGATTCTATTGAGTTAGGTCTTCAACAAAGGTGTCATGGGTCCACCCAAAAAGGTTTGTTAGAGATATATATTAAACCAATTAGCGTGATGCAAGGATTCTTTTGAGATATGTCACAAATAAGGATTCTTTTGAAATTCATTTTTTAAATTTTTTTAACTCTAAAAGGAGTATTACTCCCTATTGAATATTATTGCACTAACAAAAGCCCCAAATTCCTCCTTGGTGCAAAGATGTAGGAATTTTATTGACGACACATAAAGGATAGGGTTATTGTATTGATAGAATGCCCAAATTCCTTATGGATGCAAAGATGTAGGAATTTCACTAAAAAATTACATAGATGAGGTTTTCCAAGTTCCTAAGGATAAGGAATCACCAGGTGTTATATCTCTCTTATATACATGCAGGGTCTAATAGTATTACTCATCCCAATCTCTCAGGTCTCTAGCTAAGGAGGTTCAATCATTCCCTTAGATGTACTACCCAACTACCCAGTTGTGTAAGTGTAATATCCTCGATCGTTGTGCTTGGTGCCACTATAGCAACAAGATGGTCGATCGGATTATCTACAAATAGTTTTAGGTTTCCTAAGGGACTTCTAATATACCTAAGGGTACGTGGAAGTGATATTCTATGTGTAGGTATTTTCTAATGTAGAACTACTCAAAGGGGTACCAACAAAGGTTACAATGGTGTCCAACAAACATGAATAAGTACCAATTGTATTATTTGTGTGTATGCTTCCCCAACCATAGTTTTACTTGTTCAAAAAAATAGAGATAAACAATTCCAGAATCCCAATGTTTTAGTACAAAATAAATAAACAAGAAAATAAGGAATAGAAATGTAGGAAAATTAACTTCTTGTATTAAGATGTTCAAAACTGGAAGAAATGTTCATGTGCCTCTTAAGATTGGGTGACCTTTCACTTGAGTAGAGCTCCAATATAATATTTTTTTACAAAGCAATTCATAGCCTTCTAGCTCTCTAAATAGGCTTCCAAGATCCAAAACCGTGATTATTTGAATGGTCAAATAATGAATAAGTAACAACTTCTTAGTGAGCCTTAATTAATAGAGAGACCCATTTTACATTGATTGGAAACTACTAACTACTCAGACTTGTTCAAAAGAATGGTCGTACATTACTTGACTAAGTCCTAAAGTAAGGGGGTTAGGGTATATCTAGTCTGTAGAAAATATTTGCATTCATTAAGATCTACAATAAGAGCCACTACTTCATGGATTATAGACTGTATATAAGCTGACCGGTCTAATGCACCAATGCCCGAGTTAGGGTTATCTGAAATTGTTTCTATTTCAATATAATATTCAATCCATTTATTATCACAATAAGAATACATTTAAAGAATTTCATAAATTGAAAATTCAAATTGTATTAACAAATTTTATTGAAATTTTATTTTAGGATAGATGCCTATTATAATGTCTTTAAACACAAATATCTATCATTATACAAGAAAACCTTTAGTTGGAGAAGAATAAATGGAAATAATTCAAGTGGAGTTCCCTGGTCCGACACTCTTGTACACTTCAATGCCCCTTCGATTAGTACTACATCAAACAAATACACATATGGATTCAATCTTCCATGTACCCACTATGATATCATAATCTCCCTAGCCACCTATTATTATATCATTTAACCTCCCTTACATGAGTATTCCTTGGGTCTATGCCAACTACCCCTCATTATTATATTTTTCTCTTTAACTATCTAGTGGGTGTATTTATTACCCACCAATTACTACCAAGTGGACCTTATACCATGATTATGGCCACATTACATTAATATTCCCCTTAGGCACCTATATTATATTATTTATAATCCCTAGGTACATTACACTCTCTATGAACATTGTTGACTCCAAGTAAAAGTATTTCCATTCTACAGCCACCTAACGTTTGTCCCAACAAATCTGCCATCAAGATATAGAGCATTGGAGAGAATCGGTAGTCCTAGAAAATTCCTCTTGCACTTTGAAAATAAGAATCCAATTGGCCATTTACCAAGGGATTTATCTAGGGCCAACAAATGCATGCTTTGATTCATTAAATGAATTTCGATGACAATCCAAAATTCTTAAGAGCAATAAAGAGGAATTTATGTCAAACTCTATCAAAATAATTTGCCATATAAATTTTAACTACCATACATATTTATTACATGGATGGCCTCTGGAACCATAATGATGTTTTCCATGATTTTTCTGTGTTTGAAAAAAAACCCTGTTCTTCAAAGATTATTCTTGGAAATAACGAGTTGAGATGACTTGTTATAAATTTTGTGAGAATTTTGTAGGAGCCATTACACATAGAAATAGGTTGGATTCTAACAAAGGATGTGGGGTTATTTTCTTTGGGTATGAAATAAAAAAAGGAGTAAATCATGCCCCCCTAAGCAAGCCATGTGATTTCAAGAATTGAGCATGTTGCGTAGATCAATCTTCATTGTCTCCCAACGTTCCCTATAAAATGGATTGTAAATCCATCTTGACCCAAGGATTTGTTTGTATCAAGATGTCATATGGTTTGGATTACTTCCTCTTTAGTGATTTCTCGAGTTACGTGTTCATTATTCTCTTCCATGATAAGATAAAGAATGGCTTGAACCATGTTATTCCAACAAGGGTCAAGAGGCAATGGACCTTCCATGTATAACTCTTAAAATAATCATGTGTTCTTGTAATAGGTACTCAAATTTTGATATTGTTAGGCTATTATTAGTTAGTGTTGTTACTTCTAGACTTATTGTTACACTAATGGACTTTAGGTTGGTGTTAATGTAGATTGTTGGGCTATTCCTAGTGTTGTTATTGATTGTTAACCTTTAGGTTAGTGTTACTCCCTTAGCCTCTAGACTTAAGGGTATTGTTCAATGTTCAATTCATATTTGATTCCATAGTGAAATATTTAGCCTACCATTGTGACAACTACAACCTAAATCAACCTAGACGCTAGAGGGTTTGTAATTATTTTACTATTTAAATTATCTGAAATGGATCAATATATAATATTTTGCATACTTGTAGCTTTCAAGGTTGAAATATTGGATGAATTGGCTTGCAGGGCCCATTTTATGAGAAGGACTCATTTTACAGATTTGGGGCACAAAACCTTTTGAGGCCTGTTTGAGGGACTAAAAATCATTTTTTGGGTAAAACAACCCATTTCTAATGATATGGGACATGAGGTGATTCTACACTCTAATACATTTCCAATGGTCCAAAAATTGCCTCAATCAGAGTCTGTATGCAAATATTATGCCTCCTGCAAGTTGACCTATCCAATTAACCACCATGGTATCGAGTGGATTCCACGTCATCTCTCCTTTTTCACACATGTGGATATAGTCATGTGTGGACATTCAAGAAAATTATAGAAGGACCAATACCTTAACCCTAATCAAGAGTTAAGGCATGCAAAAAACTTAAAATTAATCCTCGACGGCTAGGCTATGTTAAATGTCAGGTCACTAGAAGAAGGGGAGCCATTCTTTTGATGTATTGTATTGATCCGTAGTTGAGAAATAGCACGAGAGTGGATGTTAGAGAAGAACATAGGATATAGGAGATCATTTAGTATCCATTCTAACCGCAGATTCGTTGGTAACTCCATAGAGAGTACCATTTGCTCTGTATTTGCAATTTGACATGAATAGCAAGGCATAGTCCTCATTTGTAGCTAGGTTTTTCCCCATACTGGGTTTTCCTAGGGTACAGCTTGTGTTATTGTGTGTATTATGTACTTATTTTCTCTAGTTTCTCTTTCAGTTCCATTGTATTCAGTATTTTATGAAATTAAATTAACACAATGAACTAATTTGTAAGATCCATTGTGATGAATTGATCCAATGGAATATCCACAACAGTTTATAGATCATTAAGTAAATATCCATCTTTCCTTCTCCCTTAAGGGTAATTTTTGAAAAGGAGAGGAGAGCGATATATATGATTTCTTGATTATTAGGATTCTATGGTTCTGATACCATGTAATAATTTCTACAAGCCAAGATCTTGAAACAGAGAAGTCCTCACTAAAATATTGCTCAGAGATTAGCATAATTGAGAATAAAAACTGAAGCAAAAATATGTGAGACTAAACACAAATAATTTCAATTACATAATTATCACATTCATTAATTAGATTACAATTAATAATACATCTCAGTAGAAAAAATAGAATGCCTTGAAGTCAAGTTGAAAAGCTCACAAAAGGTAGGCTTACTAAAAGCTAAAAACCCCCCTAGGTGGAAAAAACACTTTGCAAATCAATCTAAGGCTCATGAATTATAAAAAGTAGTGTTGGAATCTCATGAGTGAAGAAAAAGGAAATTCATCATGGCTTTTGGAGAGAAGAAAGAGATGGAGGGCGAGTTGGCCAAATAAGGTAGTTGCCAAGTCAACCAGCTTTATACTTATCCACTTAAAAGCAGAAAAAGCAGGACAAAACATTCTAAGGAAAGAAAGCGCACTTCCTAATTCAGGACAGCCATAAAAGCAACAGAACCTTATCTAGAATCTACCAAGTGAACCCCTGTGGATAATTATGGCAAGTGGTGGCATAAGATGCCAAATTGAGGCCAACTACCTAGTTTAAACCTAGGAAATTAATCAAAAATTATTCATGTATCATATCCTAAGTCTAAAGTGGGTTTTTAATGTTCCAACACCCCCCATCCTGACTTAGAGTGATTAAATTATGTGTATGGACCATGAACAAGGCTTATGGTCACCCTATTACAATCATTATGCCCATATAAACTAAGGAAATAGGGAAAAACCTCATGGGAATAAAACCCTCCCTCAAAAAATGGACATGTGCACACCAAAAATTAAGTGCTCCAAACTCAAGTAGGTGTAGACATTATCAGATGTCTGGAGGTATAGTCCTCTTTGGAAGAAGTGTATCATGCTCCAAAAACATGTGCTTGAATTCTTCATCAATGGATGCAAGCGAATCTGTAAGCTTTATGAACTTGCTCTTTGAACAAAACTTGATTAGAAAAAATCCATGAATATGGAAACCATTCTAGAACTTGAAATTCGAACCAATTTAGGTAGGATCATCTCTAAGAATGTGTAGATGGTTCCTTGAGATCTTCTTTGAACCAGCAGGGGTGAGATCAAAACCAAAATCACCAAGACATGTATGAGACTTGAACTCAAGCGAATGGTAGTGTCCTCCATATTCAATGCAACTCTAAGAACATGTGACAATGATCAAATAGGATGAAATAGGAAGCATGTGATAATGTAAAGCGAATGCATTAGATCCAAATTATGGTCTAACCTCCAAAATATCTAGTAGATCATCATTCTGCACACCAACAAACTTATGTGAAAGAGAGGATTCAAAAGCCTCTTCGGATTCTAGAGCATAAACTAGTTTATCTTGCTCGGAATTTAGAATAGAATACTTATGAGAGAACATATGAGAATGGATGGACATCTCTTCAACAAAATCAGCTCCATATTTTGTATCTTCTTCATCAACAGCATCAAGTTGCGCACCAGAAGAGGATGTCTCTTCAAATTCAGGAACTAGTGTTGAAGATTTTGCAGTTTGATCTTCATCAAGGACAACTTCTTCAAAGAGGGTTGAGGCTAAGACTTCAGGAGGGAGAACACATGAGTAGGTGTCAAATTAACTCTCCATATTGCTGATATGAACCTCATTGTGCTTTCCAAAGACTCTATCCAAATTGATCCATATATCCTTTGGGTATTCAGCAGAATCAATAAGGTAGCGCATGCTTGGAGAAAAATCTAGACACATGGATCCAAGCGCTCTGTCATAATCATTCAGCCAACCATATTTCTCTTCTGAGGATTCAAGCTCTACAACAGCTCCAATAGACACATCAAATAGATCATGTCCCTTTAGATATGCGCTCATCTTTGGCTTCCATTCAACATAATTGAATGGTGTAAGAGGAGGAACTGAATTCGAATCCATTGGAGAAGTACATGCAAAACAAACTCTGAAACTTATACTGGAAGACTTATATGAATATAAGATATGAGCTCATTTAGATCTGATACCATATTAGAATTATATGGTTCTGATACCATGTAATAATTTCTGCAAGCCAAATCTTGAAATAGAGAAGTACTCACTAAAAGATTGCTCAAAGATTAGCATAATTAAGAAGAAAAACTGAAGTAGAAATATGTGAGACTGAAGACAAATAATGTCAATTCCATAATGATCATGTTCATTAATGAGAATAAAATTAATAATACATATCAGTAGAGAAAATAGAATGCCTTGAAGGCAAGTTGAAAAGCTCACAAAAGGCAGGCTTACTAAAAGCTAAAACCTCCCCCTGGGTGGCAAAAACACTTTCCAAATCAGTCTAAAGGCTCACGAATTGGAAAAATTAGTGTTGGAAGATCATGAGTGAAGAAAAAGGAAAGTGATCATGGATTTTGGAGAGAAGAAATATATGGAGGGAAATTTGGCCAAATAGGACAGTTGCCAAGTCAACTAGCTTTATCCTTATCCATTGAAAAGCATAAAAAGCAGGACAAAGCAGGAAAGCGCACTTCCTAATTTAGGACAGTCATAAAAGCTGCAGAATCCTATCCATTATCTACCAAGTGCACCTCTGTGGATAATTATGGAAAGTGGTGGCATAAGATGCCAAATTGAGGCCAACTACCTAGTCTAAACCTAGGAAATTAATCAAAAATTATTAATGTATCGTATCCTAAGTCTAAAGTGGGTTTTTAATGTTCCAACATTGAGGTGATGACTACCAGAAACCACATTGGTTCTACAAATAAATCAGATAGGACAAGGGAGATCTGTATTCATTATAGCTTGGAACTTCACTATACCATATTCTAAGTGAGTTGGACTAATTTTGGTGGATGAATGCTCATGTCTTGCTGAAATCCACTTATCATTTTATCCACTCTGTCGAGTTTTCATTCCTTTATAGAATGGTTATATCTATGGATTTAAATAGGATATTCATTAATTATATAATATTGTACTTTTGTCCAACCCATTCACCTTCCATATATATGTGTACCTCCTCGATTACCAAATTGATATGGACCCATTATTATATCTAGGGAACAAATCAAAATTATTGATATGGATTTAAAATGTAGGAGGGATTGTGATTGTATTGTCCATGTGGAAGGTGTATTTATATATGAATGTGTAATATGTATAAAATAAAGAATTGAGAAATAGAATAATGATATTCCATTACAATAAACTAAATTTATACAAAGATGATGTTATAAATTAAAATTACAATGGATGTAAATTTATGAATCCTTTAGTATAACCTTTATTAGATGCAAAGTTTCTCCCAATGGAGGTGATGGAAGAGTACAATACTAAGCATATCAATCTATGCATAAGGCTCTTTACATCTCACTAAATTTGTTACCATGGATCAAAGTCCTTCTAAATGTGTACCTACCTAGTTACCATATTGATATGAGCCCATTATTAGACCTAGGAAACAAATCAATTATTGAGATGGATTTAAACTATAGAGGAGACTACAACTAGCTTGGCTGTGTGGAAGGCATATTTATCTAGGCATGTGTAATATATATAAACAATAGAGAATTGAGAAGTAGAGTAATAATATCATATGACAACATACTAAATTTATACGAAGATAATGTTATATATTGAAAATTATAGCGAATGTGAATTTATGAATCCTTTGCCGCGAATGTGAACTTATGAATTCTTTGCCACGAATTTGAACTTATGAAGCCTTGGCCATAACCTTTAATAGATGAAAAAATTATCAAAGAGCTTTAGTACTTTATCTCAAAGAGGGTTTGAGAGGTAACATTTTGGCATGGTTTTCGGGGATAAAGTCTATTTCCTCGATTGGGTAGATTTGTTATATTGATATCATTAATGCTTACGCATATGGTGACTCCATTGAAGGAATGAATCCCTTGTTCTTTAAGAACTTTGCAGACATTGTTGATTGTTAAGGTGAGAACATTCAACAATCTTGAAGGCATTTAAACCTACCTTGGTGAATCCATATCATTGGTATGAGGTATAACCATTTTGTATGTTCAAATTTCATATCAATTTATTTGAAGTGAAGTGATATGGCACCATGATCATTTCATGTATTATACCCCTCTTTTGATGTTACGGAAATTCTTGGGTACCCAAATGAGCTCCCTCCAATATGGGAGTAGATTCCAAAGTTTAATGGGGATATTAATTTTTATGCCCAACATGTGGCATCATTCTTGGATTTTATTTCAAGGTTTAATATAACACATTAAAATGTTTTAATGAAATTATCAATGCTTTAATTAAATTATTTGTATATTCCTTGGATGGAGATCCAAGAGCTTAGATCAATAATCGTTTTAGGCCAAGGGAAATATCTTCTCTTACAAGTTTGATCCAAGTATTCCTCAAGAATTGGGACCCTACCTATGAAGAAATTCAAGATGATGAGATTGACGAATATTTTGGTGAACCGCCTTGTAACACCATTGAAGACCGTGCACATCAAGAGCATGTTGATAAGAAGGCTCTCAATTTTCTATGCCATAATTCTATGAAGACAAGAATTTGGTAAGCCATGATCCTCAAATTCTGAAGTTAATGATGTTTTTTAAAGATTCAGAGAGGTTTGATTCTGCATATAAGCCCTTGGAGATTGAGGAAATCCCTCATGTATTCATCTCCTCATATGAAGAAGAAGATTGCAATCAAGAGGGGGAAAATATTGACACTTTCTTGCACATTGGTGATCATTTTTTGGATATACATTGTAAGAAATTTTGGAGATACAACTTGTGACACTAATGAGCATATTTTTAATGCCAAACTTGCAGAATTTGGAATTCTTGGACATCCTAGCAGAATGGAGGTAAATGTAGAAAATTATGTGGATATCTTAGAGCCATTTTTTATGAAGAATGATGTTTTATTTTAGCTTATGAAGCATGTGTATGGCAAGCCAAGTTCAGAAATTTTCCACCCACATTGTCTCATAGATAGGGGAGTTTTTTGCAATTCAAATTGTATTATTTCAATGATGAAATTGCCAAAATAATTCAGCCATCATTTCTGTCAAACTTTGATGAATTTAGGTATGAGAAATTAGCATTAACGAATTCTTCTATGGGAGTAAATGACATAGGGTTTGATGGACTTTATTGCTCAAATTTCCAACCACTTCTTGTTTTCCATGTTGAAATTTGTATGGGGCAAAAAAAAATTCAATTTATGGTTTGTTACAGAAATTTAGTAACATAAAAAACAGCAACAAGCCCTGAATTAGGAACTAAACTTTTTTTACAAATCTGAAATGTTGTGCCATAACTCAACTATATGTTTATTTGAGGGAAACCACAAATTGTCTTGACTTTTTTTTGTAGAGCCACCACAAACTTGGTTGTATGAAAATGGGGTCCATGGAAGCCAAGGAAGTTATTTTTTGAAATATGAAGATCAACCTTCTAAGAGGCCTTGTTGGCAGGAAATACTACCCTATAGTGAGGAAATGGACACTATCAACTTAAGGGGGTGACAGGTAAGCATATTAATTGTATTACAGAGATGTTTATGAATGGAAATAGATTAGAGACTTAGAGAACATACCTTATGAACGAAGTTTGATCCTAGCTCTTGTCCAACCTTGCGCTCAATTCTCAAGTCAATCTCCCATTCGATAAACCTGCAACACAAGTACCTTTCTCAGCGTGTCTTGGCCAATATAATAATGATGAAATAGAACAATGATTCAAACATCAAGCATTAACCAACATGATCCAAATAAACACATAATCCAATAAGTACTTGATTTGGGACGAGAAAGATGTTTCAACCTTTTATTGTCAAAAGCAAATGAATGATACAAAGTATACCTGACTTTGCAGCATGCTCATGCAACCTGATCCTGGGTTCCTGCTCTTCTCTGGCTTGGAAATCTTCCAACATAACCTCCTCCAATACAAGCTTCTCTTATGAAAGAGTCTTTTCATATCTCTCATGTCTAACCCCTCTCTTTAATCCTCCTTGTATTTATAGGACAAGGGAGGCAGTTCAGGTCAAGAGGTGGTTGTAGGGGAAGTTGGAGAAGTTGGGAAACCAACTGAAACTAATCCCCATTCGTCAAATTAATTATTTTTTGATCATATTTGAAGGTGTGCGCTACTATTTCACAGTGGAGTAGCGCCCAGGGCGCAACTATAGTGTTTTATAACAAGTGTTCACCACTTTTTAGATGTTGTGTGCTAGTCTACTGCATAGGAGTAGCGCCCATGAGAAGGTGTGCGCTACTATTGTACAATGGAGTAGAGCACATGCGCTAGTTTATTAAGATAGAGTAGCGTCCATGTCTCAAAATGATGTTTTTTAGGGTTTTGCCAGCTTGCAAGGAGGTGGAGTAGGTCAAGGTGTCATCTAAGGTCATCATGCTCCTCCATCCAAGTTGTCCTTTTGTGTGATCAACAGCTCAAGGTGATCACGGATGGAGAGGTGCAAATTTGACCTATAACAAGCCTATGATGCATCATGAAGAGTTTTGGTGAAGGATGGATTACCATTTTCCTATTACAGATTTAATATCAGCCCTATCTAAGAAATGATAGAAAATTCTTGTGAAAGCACATGTCAACTTCAACATATTTTTTATGCTCCTGTCCATGATCTCATGACAATTTTTAGCCACAATGTTGTGTATGCTCCATTTCATATTTACTTGATCATTTCTTGTTTTGATTTGTTACCAAATGCAACGGAAAGTATGGAGCGCTAAGTTGGCTTCATTTATGTAATGGATGGAGCGCTAAGTTGGCTTCATTGGTTGAATGATTTCACCTAGCCTCTTGCTTTTGTTTATACTAGAGGTAGGAATAGGATGAATAAGCTCTTGAGTGAATTAGAGTAGAAAGAATAAGCTCATTAATTAGTTTTTTGAGCATTATCATGGACTTGTGATGTGGTGCTTTGTGATGTGATTTGACCTACCCCGACACATGTTTTCTCTCTTCTTATGACACATTCTAATAAGCACATCCAAAGATTCTAAGGTTCCCATGCACTCTTATTTAGAGTACATGTCCCCATGCTGGAGTTAGTTGTTACCCTTCATATTGCATGAGGATTGCATGTGTGATTCTTATCACACAATTCATAGATTTTCAAGTCAGTGGCTTCATGAGGATGGTACTTACATTGGTTGCTTGAGCACTTTGGATTGGAGGAGATTCATTTCTCCTTTGTGATAGATTTTCATGGTTGGGTTCTCTCTTCATGGTTGCATATTTGTGGTTGATGGTTCAACATGCTAATGAGTCGTTTATGGTAATGTGTGCTACTTCATGTGACTTATATTTTGCATCATGGTATTTTGCTCAAATGGTATTACTCGTTGCACATATGGTTCTATCCCCCCAAGGGGTTGGATGATAATTATGATGAGGATTATGTGGGATGATGTTTCATCTTATTTGTTCAACACCCTAGTACTTACTAATGAATTTCCTATGGTTAGGGTCACATGTGAGGAAATCCCTTCATGCATTTCCCTATGTTCGCTTGCTTTATTTTTTCCTTAGGCTCATATTGATGCCACATTTGTGGAGGTCACATATTATTATTTTAATGAGCCCAACCCTTTTTTATATCATGATGCACCATGCCCATTACTTGGAACTCACTCCATATTATTATTTTAATGAGACCAACCCTTTTCAATATCACGATGAACTTAGGCTATTCATTGGAACTTATCATGGTGGGCATATATTTTAAGGAATTATCTATTATAAAGTGGTTGGGTTCATCCCCTTATGTTAAACTTGGATGTCTTATATTTGTTTTCAAGTCAGAGGTTTGACCTCCACAATTGCTTTGATCTACCCCCTTGGGCATTCATATGTGACCTGTCGACTGCAACTTGGGGGGGCATACCTTTTTAGTGAATCCAGGGTCCTCTTGTAGCAATCAACCGTTAGCCACCTTGCTGAAAGAAACATCCATCTTGTGCATCTACGCACTTGGACTTGAACTTGTGACCTCTCAGAGTCCCAAACGATTGGAGGAGGCTGGACAAATCAATTCACCTACAAGCCTAACCCATGGATGTCTTATATACTTGTTAGGGGAGCGATCCATCTCTTGGATACGTGAAGTCACACATGGGTCATCCCCTTATGTTAAACTTGGATGTCTTATTTTTTTTCAAGTCAAAGGTTTGACCTCCACAATTGATTTGATATATCCCCCTGGGCATTCATATGTGACATGTCGACTGTAAGTTGGGGGGGCATACCTTTTTAGTGAATCCAAGGTCCTCTTGTAGCAATCAATCGACGGCCACCTTGCTAAAAGAAACCTCCATCTTGTGCATCTACACACTTGGACTTGAACCTGTGACCTCTCGGAGTCCCAAACGACCGGAAGAGGTTGGACAAATCAATTCACCTACAAGCCTAAGCCACGAGTGTCTTATATACTTGTTAGGGGAGTGATCCATCTCTTGTATACATGAAGTCACACATAGGTCATCCCCTTTTTTCATAAGACCTTTATGATAGCACATTTTTTTCCAATGGAATAAATAGCAAAAAACCATATGTATACTTTCTTATAATTCATGGATGATAAACAGGATAAATTGATGACCATAATTACATAACCTAATCCTGGGAGGATTAAGAGATTCAAACTCATTACCACCCCTACCGTGGGGGGAGAAATCTCATTCCCAACGCCAAACCAATTGAGTTAACCATTGAAACTCTATGATAACACATATGTGGAGGTGGTTTAGTATTATTCAAATGTTGATGGGAACATCCCTTATACTTAGTGTGTAGTTTTGAAATCCCCATGTGCACATATGTCAATTATTATATGGAAAGGCTTATTCTTGAAACGGATTGTTCACATGATAAAGGATAAGAGAAGACTTCATACCTTGGGCTCACGAATTTTCACCTTAGTACATAGTCTTCATTTATCACATGGAATCGTCCCCTTTGTCACTCCATCTATACAGTGCACTTGGCTACATACATTCCATGGAGTCATGATGAGATGAGGTGATCGTGGACATCTTCTTGGCTCATTATGGGACAATAAATATGTTCATGCCAAGTTATTCATGCATGTCATCATGGAGATGATGATGGGTCGTGGGTTGACTTTTCATTACCTTGGTCCATGAGCATTTTGGAGGATGGGTGGCACCTTAATGAAGTTGCCTTTCAACAAGAACATATATTATTGTGGAGGGGGTCGTGAAGTCTTCACACATTTAGCTCACGGGCTTGTACTGTGGGGGAATGGCACACTTGTGACGTGGCACACGATGGTTGCTTTTCAATATGGCTACTGCCTTCAAGCATCTTGGCAAATAGATCCACGGTTTTGTTGTAGAGGAAATATCCATGGGTGCATGAGTTGATACATGGTTACGAATATTTCTCTTTTAGAGAAGTTTAAAATTTTCTCTTTAGACAAGTCTAGAAATTCAATGATTGTGTTGTTTCGTGAGTTTTTGATCGGAATTCAACAATTAAATTTTTAATAAAATTAAATTTTGTCTTATTCAAATTGTGTTTCTAAATGTATAAATGAATTTAGTGCCCTCAAAAATTTTAGGAAACTCAAATTATGCAAGTTTAAACATTGTTCTTTGAGATTTTTAAAATTTCTTCAAAATTTTACCCAATTCCATGCGAAAAATATTGTCAGGAAAGAGCGAAATCGTCGAAATTTTAGGCTACACGTTTCTCTTTTATGGTGTGACTTGGTTATTTATATAGGCGTCTCACTTAGGAAAAAAATTTATTGCACATTTATTTGAAGCTTTGGGTGGAGTGATTTATATTGGAGGTCTCTTGTACACATATGATTTGATAGGTTTACTTGGTCATCTAGTCACTTTTGGAGGATATGCTTGGCTAACCACCTCATTATTTTATTATTGTTTGACTTGTCATGGGAGTTGCTTACAAACTAGCATTATTTTATTTCTTTTCCTTTGAGAAAAAGTGGATCTAGACCACTTTATGCCATTATTGGATAAATTGTTGAGAAAATAGTGGATCCAAGAAAACAAATAATGCTTATTTATTGTTGAGGAAATAGAGCTCAAACCTATATAAGAGTTTCCTCCCTCCATTTAATCTATGTTGTATTTGGTGCTAAAGCCACTTGAGCTTGGTTGAATATTTGTTGGATGTGTATGGAGGATCAATGAACACTTTGTGGGTGAAGACATCTCATAGATATTTATGAGCTCTTTTGACAAATGCTTATGAAGTAATGAATTAGGTAACACCATTCCTTTTTCTTTTATGTTATTAATGGACGGTTGTTTAAGATTGCATGTTTCTCTACTCTTTGATTAATGTACATATATTCCCTTCCTCATAACCATAATCATCATCAGTATTGGAGTTTATCTACACTAGTAATCTCCTTAGTTGTAGTTTTGTAGTTTAGGACCACAATGAAATACTTGTTCTGGAATGTGCGTTTCAGCGCCAATTACCATTATTCCTCATTAAGATAGCATCCCATTGAGCTTTGATTCGGCCTCATCTTCCCAATGAAAAGACACTAGTCTCTGGTCCACTCATTTATTTAATTTCCTAAACATTATCAATGTGTTTTACTAGAGTCATATCTTCATTTTCACCTCGGACTTTCTTGCACAAGCTCTAGTAATATTATCCTACAGAAGCCCCCCTTGAGTTGGAGGAGAGTCAGCCTAAAATGTGAAGAGGGATTATGAGGTGACATTGGTAATCCCTCTTAGGTCCTCCAAAGTCTCACTTGAGCTTTCCGACTTTATCTCAAGAAGTGAGAGTTTGAGAGATAACACCAAGCATATTAACCTTTAGATAAGCCCCTCTAGAACTCACTAAATCTGCTACTATGGATTAAAGGCCTTCTAAATTTAGTTCATATTTAATTATATAGTGAAAGCTACAACCTAGTACCTAAAATTGTGAAAGCTACAACCTAGTACCTAAAATTGTGAAAGCTATAGCCTAACTCAACCTAGGCTCTAGAGGGTTTTTTTACTTACCTTGCCCCATACCACATTATCCTACATGTGTAGGAAGACTTGAGGTTTTTCGTCATTGGCCATAAAAGAAAAAATCCTAAATGTGTTTATATTTATTTGAATTTTCTAACACTCATCATTTTGATTATACCATAACCAAAATTAATCATCTAGCAATGATTTTAATACTTAGGATTTATCCACATTGTAATTGCATTCGACAACAACATAACCCATGTACTCATCTCTTAAAATCCTATCCCACGATTTTGTTTGTCTCTTTGCACTTGCAAAGATGTCTATGGGTAGAAAAAATTATCATAGCAAAGGTATAAAACTAGCAATTAGCTTAACGCTAGAATCAATTATTTTGTTTCTACTGCAATTCCAACAAATTTTGTAATTACGACAATTTGAAATTCCTTGAAAATAATTAAAACAGTAAACATGGAGGCAACGAGTCTCACACAAGAATCTGACCCCAAGGCAAATCCTAGATTTTCGTTATGGCAATATGTCGAAATCCTCGAAAAAAACTCTTAGGGATGGTTCATACAAATGGTAATGCAGTGAATGCGAGAAGGTCCAAAATTTCTCATACACTAGGGTTAAAGCCCATCTCACAAGGATGACTAATATTGGGTGATGGTATGCCAAGGTACCAATGTAATTGGAAAACCTAAACCAAGTTTGAGTCCCAAAAAACTCCAATTATATGAAGATTAAAAGATGTCACTATTAGGAGACATAGTAAGGGACATCTCCCTATCCAAGGATTTACATTTAAGTCTTTGTTGTCATCTAGACAAGTTGTTTTGACTAATAAAAGGCGTGCATTGGAGTCTATTGAAGCCATTAGAGCAAATTTGGGGTCTAAAATGGTCCTCGTAATAATACGAGCCACCTTGTAAGAAAATGAGCCACCTCATAAGAAAAAGAGCTATTAAATTTAAGAACCAATAGAATTTCAAGAAAAGAGACAACCATAATGGTTGGCATTGCATATTTGACATTAAAAAACTACTTTTTAATTCATATTTTCAACATATATCCCTGTCTTTTTACTCAAATTTCGAGCGGGAGCACTCGTTGGATGTGGAATCAAATTTTGCATCCAACGAGTACCCACATTGCATACTTTTGAAGGTACGCCTCCCACGAATAAAGAGAAATACATCAAAAAAATGTGTTACTCCGTTTTACTCAAATTTTGAGTGGGAGCACTCACTAGATGCATAATCAAATTCTGCATCCAACAAGTACCCAGACTGCATACTTTTGAGGTACACCACCCCACGAAAAAAGAGAAATACATCAAAAAATGTGTTCAAAGTAACACATGTTTTTGATGTATTTCTCATTTTTGTGGGGTGGGGTCCCTCAAAAGCATGTAGTGTGGGTACTCGTTGGATGCATAATATAATTCCACATCCAGCGAGTGCTCCCACTCGAAATTTGAGTAAAATGGCAAGGAGATATGTTGAAAATATGAGGAAAAAAAAGTAGGCTTTTTTTTTTTCTTTTTTCCTCCAAAACTCATAAATATTAATTTATTATTTTCCTTAGGAGGCCCATTTTAGACCTCAAATTTGCTCTAATGAAGGTGTGGGATGTGTATATTGAGATCTCTAACATATATCATGAGATCTACAATAGGTCCAATATTAGTCTCATAAGTTTAAATCCAATTGGGATTAAACTTCAATTACTGAACCATTTACTATTAGAGAGGCAAATCCTATCAAGATTGAGACCAAGGTCAAAATTGAATCATTAAATGGTGATGTAGATACAAGAAAGTTGGACAGTTGATTGATATAATTAGTCATAGCAATCTTTGTTCTTTTACGATCCAGATATTTCAAGCAAAACTCATCGCATTTTGTTCAAACTTCAAATTCGACAAGTTATTGCCAAGTTTTCTAAAGTTATTGTTTATTTTTGCCAAGCTTTGTCAAATTTATGTTCCCTAAATTTTTTGAATTTATGTTTCCTAATCTTTTGATAAGTTGAGTTATTGTGAACTTTTACTCTAATTTTTGTCATCTTATTGAGTTGACTCTCCATTATGGGTTTTCCAAGTTATTTCCAAGTTTGAGCCACGTGTCTTTGAGTACACTCAAAAGCCAATATTGTCTTCACTTTAACTCAATTATCTAGGGTTTCCTTCATCCTCTTCTAGGCATAAATATCTAGTGCCTTTTTAAAAATGTGAGGCTAACTTTTATTTTTAAGTGTTTCTCCTTTAGAGTTGCTTTTGTAAATACTGTCAATATGTTTGCAAGTACAATATGTAGTACTAGCTTGTCCAATATGTCTATGGGGTCCAACATAGGCCAATAGGTGATGTCTAAGCAAGATCTAACATTTCTAAGCAGACACCAACATGAGTAACATGGATAACTAGCTTTGTGACCATTGGACCAAAATCCAATAGTGATAGGAAGATTTTACCATTAAAGGAAATTTGAGATCTAAAATGGGCCTTCTAAGGAAAATAATAAAATAATAGTTAAAATAATAAAATAATATTTATTAATTTTGGAGGAAGAAATAAAAAAACTACTTTTTTTGTTCGTGTTTTCGACATATCTCGCTGTGTTTTTACTCAAATCATCATCATCACGTTTTTCAGGTATTTCTTATTTTTGGGGCGGTAGGGTCCATCAAAAGTATGCAGTGTGGATACTCGTTGGATGCAGAATTTAATTCTTCATCCAACAAGTGCTCCCGCTCGAAATTTGAGTAAAAACGCAGCGAGATATGTTGAAAATACGAACAAAAAAATAGTTTTTTTATGACAAATATCTAAGTCAACCATTAATTTCACATCCAACGAGTGCTCCCGCTCGAAATTTGAGTAAAATCACGGCGAGATATGTTGAAAATACGAACAAAAAAGTAGTTTTTTATGACAAATATCTAAGTCAACCATTATGGTGACTCATTTTATTGAAATTCTATTAGTTCTTGAATTCCAACTTATCAAGAAATTATGGTTGGCTCGTTTTCTAATAAGGCCCATTTTAGACCCCAAATTTCCTCTAATGTTACAGTGACCTAAAATTTGGATAGCAATTGAATACAAAAAATAATCAAAATCTCAATCCCAACCAAAGCTAGGCATTCCTTCACAACAAAGAATTTGAAGGGACAAGCCATGTTTGGAAGGATCTTGAATCTCCAAAATGTTTCTCTACATCCACCTCTTGTTGTAGATGATAGTCATATTTCCAATCACAATGAAAAACGAAGGCCAAACAACAAAACTACCACATGTCTCTAACTCAACTACCTAAAGATCGTGACTCCAAAATATGCTTAAGGCCATTCCTCACCATGGATTGTTTGCAAGCATAGGTTGTCAAAAACAAGTATTAATGATCTAAGTATGCAATGCCTATCATACTAGTGCATAGCAATGATTGTTTGGTTAATTAGAATCCCTTCAACTAATCTTTTACATGGTCGCTTGCAAGGGAAATCAATGGGAATGATTTATTGCAAGTCCAGCAATTTGCTACAACATTCAATTTGGAACAAAACATGCATAATTGCAGTTAGGGGCTTTGTCAATTGGGTCTAACCCAAGTGATTGTGGGATGGTGTTATCCTCCCCACATAGGTTCTATTCCCATAAGTGACATGTTGAGCTCATAATGAGTATATTGTTGTAACGGCTTTGAGCCGTGTCATTGAATTGATCTTGTGCTCTAAACAACCTAGGGTTTACCCTTGGTACCATCCTCAGAATGATGGTAAATGTTTAGGGATTTTCCCCCAAATATGTTACTTGGAAAAAAAGTTGCATTTAGGGGCTCATTCTCGACCTATTACACTCAATTTTAGTACAATGTTACCAATATTAATTATATGGATAAAATCACATAAAAGAATAAGTAGACATGATGCAATCATTGGTGAAGCAATCAAATAAATCAACAAGGATGACAATCAAACTATCATAAATGCTTTTGATAGCAAAACACAAGACCTACGAGAAATTTAATAAGGAAAATTTTATAAGAACTATAAAGTTGTGAGGCATCACTGCTAAAGACCTACCAACTCAAACTAAGTTCTCCGATGTGAAACTAGAGCAAGTGAAGTGGGGTCCCCAAATCAAAGTTCAAGTGAAATTATTTTGGCAGGGCTTCAAGCTATAATATGTTTATGCAGGAATTGATATGGACAATTAGAGTATCTAACATTTTTAAATGGATTGTGTCAAAAGTGCCATAAATTTTCCAAACTTTGTCAACATCCACATGTTAGTAAAGAGAGTCAATTAACCCTGATACTCCTCTACAAACAAACATTCTCCCATTGGTCAAATTGAGTTTATGTTGCCAAAAATAAATAGAGGGAAAACTTTGTCCACTATGTTATAATTGCGTTGGAGTTAATCAATACAAACCAACATAAGCATCTAACCAAATACACAAATAACTGCAATATAACTTCATTCAAAATATTATAATAGTAAAGTAACTTAAAACCAACCCATGTTTGTTTGTTGCTAGTACATGGGTGTAATGGGGATCATTCATCATTCAATTAGAAAACACTTTATGATTTCTTTAATACAACAATCCTTGCAAGAATACAACCTAAGGCTAGCATGTGAAGAATCATCATTAAAAAGCATTTCAATCTAGTTATTGTGCCTTGCCATGATAAAAAAGAATCCAGTGATAGCATAAGCCCTCATCTAGAGAGAGGAACAAATGGGAGGAGAATTGTTAACATTGTTGAAAAAATCAACATTGGCAAAAAATGGTGTAGGTCTAGAATACAACTTCTTGGCAGCATTGGCAACAAAATAAAAATAAAATAAAAAATCAACAAACCTCGGCAAGCATTAAAAAAATACATAATAAATTCATTTTTTTCAATTTTTAAACATATAAACCAACAATGACATCAAATAAACACATTGGCACATAAATATGTAAAAAACAATTATATATTTTGATGTAGGTGGATACCAAATAAAAAATGATACATCAAGGTTGATATCGAATATTGAACCTTGATTTGTCCAATCAAAGACTCAAAAGTGGACAAGTACAAAATGACATCAAATATATAAATGTATATCATCATCATGAATCAAAACCACGATGCACCACTTAGCATTCGTGTAGGATAGTTGAGAGGAGAGTGTAGGTAGGTGTATAGTCAATAGTCCATTTATTGAAAAATTTGTCCTCTTAGCTATGTTCATAAGCCCTTCGTGGATTCTCAAGGCTTACATTAGAAGTATTTGAGCCATGCCATGAATACAAACACAAAGCAATTGCAATCTAAACCCTAGATCCACAAGGATGAATGTATACATGTGTTAATGTTTTGGTGTCCACCTATTGAATAGTAGTGTTGCAAAAGGTGAAGGTAGTGTTCACTTAAAGTGTGTAGGACAATAATATGTCTCTAAGGCTTTATTTGATATAGATGGTGTTCTAGAATATATCCATGTTTCAATATTTACTAATTCAATACCTCCAATTCTACCCTCCAATCAAAATTTAAATCCTTAGTGCACCAAATGTTACACATACATACAAAAGAGATGTCATTTTTCACTAGTCATATTGCTTCAACATAAAATTGTTATTTTAGAAGCCCTTGTTGTTAGCCTACTTTCACTATATGATTTATAACTCCCATTTCCTTTTGAAAGAATGAGAAATTGCATACCCAATTTGTCCAAGACTTTATAAGATTCTAGCGATAAGGGTGAAAACGCGAAGTTGGGAAACACTTTTATGACAACGGAGTGAAAAAAAAACTAGTGCGTGTGGATGATCACGCAAAAAAATTCAACCTCAAACTCTATGCCGAGAGTTTAAAAAACTCTAGGCCGAGAGTTTGTGAGAGTTCAAACTCTCGGCCGAGAGTTTAATAAAACTCTAGGCCAAGAGTTTGGACCAATCACCGTGCTGTATTTTTAAAAAAACTGTCGGAT
Source organism: Larix kaempferi (assembly GCA_027924585.1). Lineage (NCBI taxonomy): Eukaryota > Viridiplantae > Streptophyta > Pinopsida > Pinales > Pinaceae > Larix > Larix kaempferi. Next base: position 2,950,664 of record BSBM01000198.1, read on the forward strand.
GAGAGTTTGAACTAAACTCTCAGCCGCGAGTTTGGAAGATATTTTTTCAGCCGAGAGTTCATGGTCAAAAAACCTACGAAAATATCTGGCATCTTTCTTGAACCTACAACTTCAGCAAGCCCAACCCCTGCAAATTTTAAATATTATTTGTCGGACTGGGTAGCAATGAATTCATCTCTGAATCTAGTTTCCAATGATATAATAATTGTTTCATTTCGATTTTAATATATTAATAATTTTTTTCTAAACCTTATCCCTTAAGAATTTTATTACTCTGAAAATCACCTGAAATGAAAATTCAATATCATAACAAAGACAACACCAAAAAAATTGAAATCTTCACAGCAATCTTCCTTTACCCATTCTCTTCAAAAGTGTACTTTTAGTTTTTTCAATAAGAGTCACACTAAAAAGAAAATTGAAGCTTACCAACATGTGTCGATAAGGCACCATTTTCTGAACATATGATATTTTGATAAATAATAAAAATAGTTCTCAAGTCCGAAAAACCTCAAAATATAGTCCATGCACAAGTGCAGTGTGTGTAGATTATGATAATACATTGTTTTACCTAAAATGAATAACCATCTCTCAAAAAACTAGTGCTTATGCTGGTCACTCATTATCCATACCTAAAATTTTCAAGTATATGTCGTTGGTGAGCACCAAATTTGTCCCACAATATGTCCATAAAAAAATTTTAAAAAATACGAGTAGAAAGCTAATTCAATTCTCTAAAATATTTGTGTTTACTTCAAGTTGAAATTCCCAAGGGAGATATGGATTTGAAGAGATCGAAGTTGAAAAACATAAAATTTAGCAGTTTTGTTTGTCAAAAACAAACCAAAAGTGTTACCCAACTTTGCGTTTTCACCCATAAACAAGATAGTTCACAAATGTTATTTACTAGTAGTAGTAATAATGGAATTCTATCAATGTTATGAAGAATAGATTGGTGATGAGATATAGTAATCCCTAATGACTTTGTTCCTCGATTTCCTTTCCCTTACCTACAAGATATTCCCTGGAATTAATACTAGGTGTCCCTCCTCATTGAGTGGAGGTAGCTCAAACGATGTGGTAATTTGTTGGCCCACGGCCTTCTTCAATCAAGACACATGGAACACATTATGGGTTTCGCTCCCCTGCGATAACTCAAGCTCGCAAGCCACCTCTCTCACTCTCCTAGTAATCATGTATGGGCCATAGAAGCAAGGCTTCAATTTTCTGATCCTTTCTTCTTGAGGGAAGACTTCTTGTAAGGCTGTAGCCTCAAATACACCAAATCCCCTACTTTGAAGTTGTGTTCAACCTTGTGTCGATCTACATACAACTTTTGTTGATTTTAATTTGTTTGTAAGTTGTCATTGAGAACCTTAAGAATGTCCTGACTATCCTTAATAATCCAATCCTTGGCTTTAGGTGCTCTTTTGTCTCGAAATACTGAGTCTTCAAAAGTTAAAGCATCATAACCATAAAGTGCCCTCAACGGATTCATCCCAATAGACATGTGGTAGGTCGTGTTGTAGCAATATTCCCCTAGATGTAACCATTTGATCCAAGTCCTTTGCTGCCCCACCACATAATTTCTCAAATATCCCTCAATCCATTTGTTCACTATTTTTGTTTGCCCGTCAGTCTGAAGGTGGTAACTAGTGCTAGTAGCCAATTTAGTCCCAACCAACATAAAAAGTTGTTTCCAAAAGGCACCTGTGAACCTCATGTCCCTGTCACTAACAATAGTCTTAGGTAACATATGCAACCTGAATACCTCCCTAAAAAATAACTATGCTACAAGTGTTGTTGTATACTCTAAAGGGATGGAAAAGAAATGAGCGAATTTGGTTAACCTGTCTACCACCACATATATCCAATCTCTACCTTGTGCCTTCGGCAAACATGTAATAAAATCCATAGAGATACTCTCCCATTTATGTTTTGGGATGGGTAATGGCTGAAGTAGTCCTGCCAAATGGGTGTGTTCTACTTTGTTATGCTTGCAAGTGTTGCATTCCCTCACATGTCTAATTGTGTCGTCCTTGAGGCCCTTCCATGAGAACCTTTCTCGAATCTGCCTATAAGTTTTTGAGAATCCTTGATGTCCTGCTAGTGGTGAATTGTGTGAGGCATGCATAATATTCTTCTTAAGTTCTCACTCGAAAACTAAACAAATCTTGCCCTTGTAATAGATGACATTGTCTACTACCATGTACCTGTCATCCTATACATGTCCATCCATTAATTCACAAGCAAACTTATTTTTTGAGTACTTCACCAGGAGGTGAGACTTCCAATCTGCGGAGATTTCCATAAGGGATAATATGGTTGGCCGTCTAGAAAGGGCATCAACTACCACCTTTTTACCCTTCACATACTCAATCTCAAAATCATATGTATGTATCTTACTGACCCATTTATGTTGCCTCTCATTAAACTCCTTATGTTCCAGGAAGTATCTCAAGTTGTTATGATATGTTTTAATTTTGAACTTGCCACCTACCAAGTATTGCCTAAATTTAGTCAAGGCATGTAAAATTGCGAGCATTTCCTTATCATATATCGAATAGTGGATGATGATGATGATAGTAATCTTTGAGCTTCATGCTCTCAAAGGTGATCTGATGATGATTCTATATTAATACTACCCCTATACCCTCACCTGATGCATCACATTCTACTACAAATGGCTGAGTGAAATCCGACAATGCTAAAACAGGGCATGAACTCATCAACTCCTTCATTCTCTCGAAGGTTTTTGTGCCTCCTTAGACCAACTAAATGCCCTTATCTTTGTGGGATCTGAGGGGTGCTAAGCAACATGAACCAACCCGCTAACCTATTTAATTCCCATAGGTTCGAGCGGGCACTGATAAAAGGGAATTAACCTAGGTTGCATGGGTTCATGTACCCAAGGGTAGAGTTCGTGTCCCTGCACCAGGTCCACGAACCCATATCTCTGATTCGGGTGCGGGTTCTTGGTTGGCGAACCCATACGAACTGGGTTCTTGACTGAAGAACCCAAGACATTGGTTTGAAAAATGGGTTTGTTTGGATGAGAGAGGATGACGTACCCTAATTTTTTAAGCAGTGAAATGAATAAAAGGAAGGTGGGAAAGGTGCACCCCTCCCAAACCTAAAATTATGACCCCCAAACTCTTCAAACATCATAATTTGCTATTCAAACATCTCATAATCATTTCATTCAGCAACGACAACGTTTGGTGAAGGGATTTCCACGACGACAGTGTTTGGTGAAACCGTGAAGGGCTTTCCACATTGAATACAACAATAAGGTTACATTGTTACAACAAGGAGAATCATTCAATCAAATCATTGTTCAGTGTTTTCTGAATTTTGTATTTTCTATTTCATGTCTAAAAATGCCATTGGCCCATTAGGAAAATTTTGAATGTAATATGACAATGGAATCATAATATAACTTCCACTTGATATCAAATTTTATGTTCCAATGTGATTGTTGAATGAATGATTAATCATTGAATTATGAAGAAATATGCATGTGACATGTTTTTAACCTTTAATTTTAATGTTTTATTACAACTACTTATATATATAGTACCCCGACGAACCCAAGTACCCTATTTCAAAAAGTGGCATCCCCACCCCCGCACCCGTACCCGTACCCGCATCTGTCCCCGCACCCACGTTTCCTGGAAACTTAGGAATTAACAAATGACTATTGACACACAAGATAAAATCACATCAGGAGCAGTGATAATAAGTCATTAGCAGATAAAAAGGACCGCTTAATCAAGATCAAGTGACATGCAAGACCTAATTCCAAATGCATGTGTCACGTGTCATTAAAGTTGCATGCTTGCAAAAGTTAAGTTGCATGCGGCATGCATAGATCAAACTAATAAAAGAAAGAAGTTGAATTCTCTGGGCATGCATATGTTATTATTCACTTTTGAGAAATAGGTTTGAGAGCTGTGAGAGTGAACTAGGGTTGAGGGCGTAGTTCCTTAGCCATCAAGTGGATTTGGTAGTGAAATATATCTACCCTAGTCACTTTCGAGGATAGATCATCTGAATCTATTACAATACTTCAAGACATACAGCATAATCATCATTATTTGCAAGGATCCAATGCCTTCTATAGCTGCACAATCATTGAGGGCACATTGTCTTCCCATATATCAAAGGGCACATTCATTGATCATCTGGAGACACATTACTAGATCAACTGAGGGTGCATCAATGGATCATTTGGAAGGCACACTTCTAATTATCATTGGAGGCTTCTTCACAACATTATCTACTGAGCTCATTGAAGATTCATTCCACAAAGGCGCAAGGCTGGTTGCACTACTGAGGGTGCATTATTCTTCATTAAATCTCTGAAAGTGCATTCATCTAGACATCTGGAGCAATATCACTCTATCTATTTTATGGGCGAGCCATCTTGAATCTTATTGTTGCTTCTTGGATATGTACCCATCTTTCTGGAGTTATTATCGTTGATCTAGAGACCAAAGGAGGGCGTGAGGTTTGCATGGGAAAATTGCTACAAGGAGTTGCTTCCATATCTTGACCTAGAGCTGACGCATGCCCTGCATGTTTTCTATATGATCTTACACTACACCAATAAGTCTCATTGGTATGTCCATGCTTTGATTTTGAGTTTATTTACATTGTAGACTCCTAAATATATGTGTTTTCGTGTCATGCAATATTATTTTTGCTCATGCAAACATATTATCTATAAGCTTTGGGTACCAAACTGCTAAACAAACAACCAATATCTCACAAACCCTATACAGCGTCAGAATATAACAGTTTGGTATATTACAAGAATATATCTCAAGGTGGCATTTGATGATCATGGATAAAAAATGGTAATATGAAGTAATATCTGATTGAATGGTAAGATGTAGTTATGAATGTAAGATGAAATGTGGGTGCTATACATCAATAATTTTTTAATAAAAACATAGCAGCGTAGAAGAATTCCATGTAGCATTTGAAATTGCAATTGGATAATGTTTAAACTTTTGAAGGGGCAAGGTAATATTTCTTCAACTAGGATGACTTATACTAGGGATGTTTGAATATTTGCACAATTCTCATATGTTTTGCATGAATCAAGATTTAAAATTTAGAAAACTCAAAAATGTAAAAACAAAGATCTAAGAACCCTATGATTATGATTATGAAAATTAATTTTACCGATATGAAGAAATATATTTCAGTATCTTAGCATCAAATTTACAGGAAAAGCAGATGAACTCTATATTATGAAAAAAAATAGTTTTGTGACACTCGGGTCTCATCTGTCTCACTAGATCACTTCATCTTTGACAGGTAATAACTCCCGGATGTTTTATTCCTTCACCAAACATGTCTATATATACATTGCTTTCTGACCTTTGGTTTTCATATTCCACAGGTCTATTGGAGTCTTCAAGACTCTTTGTCTTCTACATTTACAAAACTACCCTAGGATTCTAACATTCCCCCCTTAATCTGAAGGGGTTTTTGTAAGTCCGAGCATGGTTCTAAATCTTTCAAACTTTTCTCGTCCAAGTGCTTTGGTGAAGATATTTGTAGTTTGATCATTAGTGGGACAATGGCGTAAATGAATTGTCTTGGCCTCTACATGATGTCGAATCATATGATACTTTGTGTTGATATGTTTGGTTCGATCATGGAATCTAGGATTCTTGGCCAACTTGATTGCAGAAGTGTTGTCTATCAAAAGTGGAGTGGAGTCTTCTTGTTTCTCCTGCAAATCTTCAAGTATCTTCCTAAGCCACACAATCTCTTTGGTTGCTTCTGTTGCTGCTACATATTCTGCCTCCGTTGTCGAATCTGCTAGAACTTATTGTTTGCGTGATCTCTAAGAGATAGTTGTTGATCCAAGACTCATTGTGTATCCAAAAGTGGACACTCTTGTTTCTTTGTCACCATCGAAGTCTGAATCAGAGTACCCAATAAGTTTGAAGTCGTCCACCTTAGAATATCTGAGTCCAAAGTCTTGAGTCCCTTTCAAGTATCTTAGAACTCTCTTTGTTGCAGACCAATGTCCTTCACAAGGTTTGTGCATAAACCGTGAAAGAATGCTAACAACATAAGAAATATCTGGTCTAGTAGTAGTAAGGTAGATAAGGCTTCCTACAAGCTGTCGGTATTTGGTTGCATCCTCAAATTCTTTTCCTTCACTTGATGTGAGCTTTAGATTTTGTTCCATTGGAGTTGAGAGAGGATTGCAATCTGTCATCCCAAATTTGTTTAACAGTTCTCCAATATACTTTTTCTAAGAAATGAAAATGTACTTAGGATGTTGAGTCACTTCAATTCTTAAGTAATAGTGAAGATGTCTCAGATTAGTCATTTCAAAGCCTTTCCTTAAGTCTTTCTTTATGGATGTTATATAACTTTCATTGTTCCCTGTCATCAAAAGATCATCCACATATACTACAAGAAACACAAGAGATCTTCCAACTTTATTTACTAATAGCGTTGCGTCGTCAAGATTGTAATGTTTGAAATTTAGCTTTAGAAGATGCTCAGTTAGCTTTTCATACCATGCTCGAGGTGTTTGTTTCAGGCCATACAAGGACTTGACAAGTTTGCATACCTTGTGTTCTTGTCCCTTCACAACAAAACCTTCGGGTTGAGACATGAAGACATTTTCTTTCAAGTCTCCATTCAAGAATGCAGTCTTTACATCCATCTGATGAACTTTCCAACCATTTTGTGCAGCTAAGGAAAGTATAGTGCGGATGGTGCCCCATTTTGCTGTGGGGAAGAACGTTTCTTCATCCTTCTTTCTGTGCATAGCCGTTTGCCACGAGCCTTGCTTTATGTTTTTCAAGTGAGCCATCTAATTTGTATTTGTTCTTGTACACCCACTTGTTTCCAATTGGTTTGGTTCCAACTGGAGGATCAACCAACTTCCAAGTTTCATTCTTTATGAGTGCATCATACTCATTCTGCATGGCTTCTTTCCACTCATCACGAGTAGTAGCCTCTTCAAAGGAAGTTGGTTCAATGTTAGCAGAAAAATTCAATTCACAATCAAATGAGACATCCATGTCATCACTGGAGTTCTCTGCATTTCCTCCATCTTCTTGTCTAGTTGAGCTTCTTGTTCCAGTCTTTCCTACTTCATCTGCATGGACACTTTCAAGTGTCTTTGTGGCCCATTTCAGAATCTTCCTTGATGGTCTAGGTTGATCAGCTGGTGGTGCATTATTCTCTTCTAGGTTCAATCTTCCAATCCTCTCAATTACATCATCCAGTTGAGTCTCTCATTCAGTTGAAGTGGCAGAAAAATGACTTGTCATTTTTATTAGTTTCACGAAAAATGACATCTCTGGAAATAACAAACTTTTTTTTTACCTCATCATAAAGATGATATGCCTTGGACGTTTCTGAGTACCCCAAGAAAATACATCTTTTGCTTCTAGCACCAAGCTTGTTTCTTTGCTCCTTTGGTATTAAGGCATAGCAGACGGAACCAAAAATTTTGAAATGCCTAACCGAAGGAAGGTGGCCAAACCACATTTCATGTGGAGTCTTTTCTTCTAGAACATGAGAAGGACTTCTATTTCTCAAATATGTTGCGCATAGGACCACATCACCCCAAAACATTAGCTTCACATTCTTGAAAAACATCATTGATCATGTTGTATTCATTAAGGTTCTATTCATCCTTTCTGCTACACCATTTTGTTGGGGATTGTAGGGAACTGTAGTTTGATGTGTAATTCCATGTTTGCAAAGATAGTCTTCAAATGCCTTAGATGTGTATTCTTTACCATTATCAGATCTGAATGTACCAATACGTACTTGTACTTGATTTTCTATCAATACATGAAACTTCTTAAAAATTTGAAATGCATATGATTTTGTCTTCAACAAATACACCCAACACATTCTACTATAATCATCAACAAATGTCATAATGTACCTATTACCGTTTGCAGGAGGAATAGGCATGGGGCCACATAAGTCAGAATGAACTAGTTCTAACTTTCTACATGATTTGAATTTTGCCTCTGGAAATGGTTGCTTACTATGTTTTCCTAAGATGCATGCATCACACTTGTTCATTTGCTTCGGAATGGTGAGCAAACCAAATACACCATTCTTTCTTAACAATCTAAGACTGTTGTAATTAAGATGACCAATTCTAGCATGCCATAATAAACTGGATGACATATTACCTTCTTCATGCTAAGAGATATAGGCAAAGTTCTGAATTCTTGCAAAAGAGCCTCTCAACTTTAGTAGTTGTCCATCTTCATAACCAGTCATGACGACCTTGTTGTCAGAGGATTTTATTATCTCCATAATCCCATCAAACATGTGGATGGAGTGACCTTGCTGTCGAATTTGCACCAAGGATAGCAAGTTTCTCTGCAACTGAGGAATATAGAGAACATTCTTTAATATGAAATCAGGGAATCCAGGCAACTTTAGCCTGATTGAGCCAATTCCGATGTGGTTTGAGGCTAGATTTATCTGCAAAATATAATATGTCATTTACGATGTCATTCAGTTCTACAAAGCAATCTTTTCTAAAGGTCATATGAGATGTTGCACCAGTATCGAGTAGCCAACAATCTTTGTAAGGTGAAAGAGAAGTCATTTCATTAATTCCAAGATTACAATGTGCAACAATACAATGAGCAGAATCAGGGATTTTACCAACCTCTTGGTTTTTATTCTTGTCTTCTTTATTTTGTCTACCTTTGATGGAGTTCCAAGATGCCCAGCACTGATCTTCTTCATGTCCATTCTTTCCGCAGCATGTGTACTTCACATATGATCTTTTGCTTGAGTTGTTTCTCCCTCCTCTTCCTCTAAAATTTCTCCTTCCTCTACCTCTTCTGCTGCTATCTCCCCCGAAAGAGTCTTTAGGCTTGTTCTTTGCTTTCTGAGCGAAGCAAAGAGATTCTGTAGTACTTTCACTTGTCTTCTTCCCAAAATCTTTCTCTCTGTCTACAATCTTTTCTACCATAACTTCAAAGGTGAGGTCTTTGAACTTGTCGCTTGCTTGCAAGGATTCAAGGTAGTTTGAATGTGTGGGATACAAGGATTTTACAAATGCTGCAAATGGAAGTTCTGGTTTCATACCAGAAGCTTGAATCTTGTGCATGATGGCTTTTATTTCAGATCCAACTAGCATGGGGTCATTCTCTTTTACTTCAAGACCGACTAATTAATATTAATTGAATGATTTCCACTTCAAAGTGCGAATCATACAGATTTTTTAGAGTTTTTAAAGCTCCATAACATGTCTTCGCAGAAAGAATGTGTTGGCTCACTTCTTCACTGATAGTGGCAAAAATCATAGCCAATGCTTTCTTGTCTCTGGTCTGCCAAATAGCAAGTTCTTTTTGTGTTGAAGGGGGCTTTGGAGGTGAAGAGATGATAGTGCCTTCAATAGTGAGAGTAGTCTTTCCTTCGCAGATGGCATCCCACAAATCATTGTAGACATACGCAGCTTTGATCTTTCTCCACCATTCTGGAAATGTATCGTTGTCGGTGAGTGTAGCACCAACAACTGATGCTATTGAATGCATCTTCTTCAATTTGGAATATGCAACTTACACAATGTTTGAACAAAATATGGGATGCGGGTTTAAAATTATGCTCCTTTGTTTGCAGATTACAACAACTCTCTATTCGATTCTGCAGCACTATTACATACTCTTTATAACTGAAGATTACAATGCGTCTCAATACAGTGTTTCTCAAATATATCAAGTCTCACCCTTACACTATAATTATTTACAATAACACAATGGCACTAGAAGCATTAATCTTGAATCTTCGGATACATAGAATCAGGGTTTCCATAAATATAACAACTGCACTAAGCAATAATATTGCAGTCCTCCAAAAACCTAGGGTTAGCATATCGAACTTGACACCTCCATGCTCCACGCAGATCTTTAACACATTTGCAAACTCAGAAACTCAACTACAGGTCTTGGTATTCTAACAAAATCCACCAACTAGTTGAGGTCGCATCATAAACAAGTTGAGGTTGCAGTGAAACAAGTTGAGGTCGCAGCTCATAGCAGAAACAAGTTGAGGTCGCAGCTCTAGTTTCTCTTCACACAACTCGTAGTCGCAGTTCTTCATCACATGGAGGTCACGCTGGTCGTAGCACTTCACAGTGGCTCTTTGCTGGTCGCAGTCTTCACAAGAAGCAAGGTTGCACTCAATCTCCAGGTTCCAGGTGAATACCACGCAGGTTTCAGCTCTCAACGATGGACTCTTGGTGAACATACTACGCAGGTCGCAAAGATGGAAGCTCCACGTGATGACAACTCCAGAGATGGCAGCTCACGGCTCGCAGATATGGAGGTCGAGCTCTCGCAGCTCCAAGCAACCACTCCTTCAAGCAGCTCCTTCAGATGAGTGCTCAAGCGAAGACGGAGAGCAAGGCTCACGATGACCTGATGAATGGGTCATGGTGCAAAAGGCTCACTTGACTTCATGGTGGTTTATGAGGGCTCACGCAGAAGTGAAGGCGTGGCCGAAGGCTCACAAGTGCCAAAGGTGAAGGCTCTCGGTTTATGCAAGAAGATGGAGGTCGAGCTCCTCAAGAAGGAGGACGCAACATCCATATGTGAAGTATCAGCAATGAAATGATCTTCACGCAGCAGCAATGAAGTGATCTTCACGCAGAGGGGTCGGATGGAGCTCACGCAGAGGCTCAAGCATAGAAGAGGAAGCAATATGCTATCAATGCACAGTAGTCTCCAACGAAGAAATTAGGGTTAGGGTTTCTGATGCAGACTGAAGGAAATGCAGAGAGCAAGTTCTACAGACCTGAGGAGGGACGCAGTGCCAAATATGGGCAAACTGACAATCACAGCAATGGCAGGAGCACAGGAGTTATGGAAGAGCTCTAATACCACTAACAGGTAATAACTCCTGGATGTTTTATTCCTTCACCAAACATGTCTATATATACATTGTTTTCTGACCTTTGGCTTTCATATTCCACAGGTCCGTTAGAGTCTTCACAACTCTTTGTCTTCTACAGTTACAAAACTACCCTAGGATTCTAACAATCTTGGTCACCTTATAGACTATCACAATGTCATGTTGTTGCACCAATTGTTTGGAATAAAGGGAAGTAAAATAATACATAAGTTTGAGAATAAATTGTTGACATTTGAAGGACTTCATGACTTGAAATACACATACTAACCAACATCAAGAAGAATAGTTGTTGCTAGAAAATTAAATAATATATGTTAACAAAATAAAGGTATATAAAAAATTTGGTAACCCCTCAACAATGTGGCCTTTTTCTTCACAACTCTTACATGTAGCGTGACTACAATAAGGTAATTGCTTCTATGTTTGTACATATTTATTTTTTGTATAATATATGTAGTATTTTCTAAAATAAAAGCACAAAACGAGTAGTTGTAGAAGAATCGTGATATACACATCAAAAGAGAGGATTAACGGACTCACCAACATAGAGCTAAGGAAATTGCTTCCGCTCCGACAACAGAAGAGTACGTAGGTTGTAAACAATGTGAAACCTTTGTTGTGTAGGTTTTTCGTAGTCACTTACACATTTATTTTGATTAGAAGCTCCTCGATAATCACATACAACATTACATCTAATCTTGGGTGCAAGGTAGGATGGCCAATACCTCCCTAAACTCTTCCCATTAACCCAAGCATGACCCTTTCCCATATTCCCCAAATCCAATGCTACAAGATTGACACCTTTTGGGGCATCAAAAATTGTCTACATATTGACAAAGAAATAAATCCACGACTTAGAAAGAATATTGGATGTTAAAATTAATATAAACAAGAAGGGTAAACCTTGGAATGCAATCAAGTATATTGTTAAAATTATTTATGCAATGACCTTGATCCTTACTCCAATAAAAAAAACTTTGATTGCGATGAGAACAATGGTTTCACCATCCTAAGATTGGTAATTGACAATGGTAACTGCCTTCCCTATCATTCCCCAACAACTGCAAAGACAAATGAGTTTTAAAAAACCTAAATAAGCACTTTATGAGCATCAAAATTAACCTGCCAAAATTTTCCCTTTTTTATCTTTTTTTTTTGTTGATTTGTTCCTATAAGCACCCAAAACCAAAGGAACAACAAAACAAACCAAATCTTAACACAACATGCAAAACCAATTAGAAAAATAAAAAAACAACATAATTGTGAATCACAGAGAGGAACCCTACTTACCTGAATCCCTGGTAGCTCTTCGGTCTGCAACTGAAGGTGGGGGGATGACTCTCCACCCAACCAACCCCCATCCAATGGTTGAGGCCCCTGAGCCCCCAACAATTAACCCTATGTGAGTGCTTGATTCCTTTATTTCCTCTTACTGTCAGACTCCTCCTCCTCCAAGCTCTCAGCCCAAAAGCCACCCCAAAAAGCCCCTTCTCGCTCTCTGTCCCCCTTTTTTATTTCCTCCTCTTTACCTTTTTCCCTTAATTTCTTATTTAATTTCTATTATAATGCAATTTCACTTTTCGTTACTTCTTTTCATGTTTCTTTTGTTTGCTTTACATTATTATATTACCTTATATTATATTATATTAAATATTCCATTTATTCATATATGGGGGTTGTTACATACCCCCCCCTTCAGAAAACTTCATTCCGAAGTTATAATCATCAAGCAATAAATACCATATTTATTCAATCAATCAAGTAAATAATAAACAATATAGGTAGCTAGTACTATTGTGAAGATAAGAGATTTATATGTGTGGCCATGATCACATAGTAATCTCCAACCTACACTAATACAATCAAACACCCTAAGTTACAACACGTTCTTAATTAATTCCTTATGTGTCTAGTATGCAACCATAGCAACAATTATGCATCATACGCACATAAACATTAGACATTTAATTAATAATAAGTGTGTATTTGTGTACTTCCTCTCTCCTTACTCATCCTCTCCTTGATAATCATACCATCTACCACCTCCATAAACCTCCCCTCCAACTCCGGATGGTCTCGCTCGCCATGGCACGGGCCCTCTACTGTAACCTATTCACGGATCATACAGTAGGCATCAAAAGTTCCCCAAGAATTTACCGCGGCATTGCCACCCTCCCAACTTCTGGTAATAGTACGAGCTCATCGAAATTTAACTGGAATCTAGGCCACATCAGTGCTATCTGGCATTTGGTTCCCGGTACCTCGATCCTGATATCAGAATCATTATACCCCAAGCATCTCAAAAGGCTAGCCTAACATCCTCCACCTACACCCTCAAGGCACTAGCCCCAGGCATCAGAAGTCCTTCTACATAAACCTCCCTCCTGGTGAGTGTGCCTCTAACCGTGGACTTCTGGAAGAAGTCAAGAGCTGTTGGCATAGAGTTAATTGTTGGGCTTGTCCCCCAACCCATAATATATTTATAGTAGCCTTTCTCATTCGTGGTTATGGGCTCCCAGGAAATCACATAATGATTAGCCTCATCAGACTTATTTGAGTCGCTTACCTAGAACAACTTGCACTTGCTAGAATGAATAATGATTAGTATCCATTTCTCAAGATAATAAGATATCATGAAATCAACCTTGAATCATGTGCTAACAAAAATGTCTTTTCACCAGTGCATATTGCATTTCATCACCTCATAAGCTCTTATCATGATAAGACATGCTACATTAAACACCTAATACATTCAGAGGCTCATTGTTATCATTATAAAATTACTGGTCTTGATACTCTCATAAATTTGCTAAGCATCTTATTAATATGACAATCTAGCATAATTCAACATTAGTAATACCAACATGGAGCAACGACTTACATAATCCATCATCATATTAAATGTGCATTCTACGGGGAGCAATAAGGATTAGCATGAAATGATAACATGTCATATATACCAAATGTTCTATATAATTTCTTATTCCTTACCAATACATGATAGAGCTGTAAAATACCATAATAAACCACAACATGATTTCATACCATTTATGTGCCAAAATGTCATTTATATCTAGATGTCAAGATAAAGCTATTAAAATGCTAAATTAATATCATCGCGAAGTATTATCATTTATGTTTCACACGTCATCTATCTTATCATAAAATAACATCAAGAAGTATCACATCAAATTTCAAATGAATAATGCATGACCATGAATCACATGTCTATAAGGCATCATTCTAAGAACAACATGTAATAACACCATATCATGTACCACATAACTTACATTTCAAGATGTCATGTCCCAAAATTTTGCATTGGGTCACAATGGCCTAAGCCCCTTGGCCATACTCATGATAGTTTGTCAAATTGATGCTAAGGGTCAAATAATTGCCAAGAATGATGTCCAAGTTAGTAATAATGTTAAATTAGATCCAAATGGACAAGGTGGGTCACATTAAGAGAAATTCCCAATTCAAAGTTTGTAATATACCTATCCAAATGAACTGTCATGGAGGAAAATTACTAGATCCCTAGGTTGGGGGTGGAAGCATTGGAATTTGAAATAAGGGGGATAATAAATGATGTTTGGACATTAGAATGGCATAAATATTTAATAAATGAGTTAAATAAATAAATACAAGGGAAAATCAAAGTGGCAATTGATCATGAAAACACATGGAGGATGTGGGACCCACACAAGCTAGATTTTCTATGCCACATGGCATCCTCCTCTTGTCAATTCGAATCCATGAGAAGTCCAATGTTCTTAGGATGAGTTGGAAGGGAATAATACTTGGCATGACTCAATGAGGTCGAAATAGAGGAAGAGTAACTCTCGTGGAAGAGGAAGAGGCAATTTGGAGCTAGTGGGACACTTGGGCTAAATTCCCTAGCTCTATGACACCTATGACACAAATCAGACCTAATGGCTGACATCTGACATATATGACATGTCAGGACTAAAAATAGCTTCCAAGAGGGCGCTCAAGGGAGTTAGGGAAGCCAAAGAGACACCTATTCGAATTTGGTGGAGGAGGAGGCTAGAATTGGAGGGACAAGTGGCACACATTGGAATCTCTTCCCAACTTGAGTTGGCATGAAGCTCTTGGAAGGAATTCAACCCATGGAGGACCTTAGAAGTTTATAAAAGACAATAACAAAGAAGGATGGTGGCTTTTGATCATTTTCAGAATTTACATTTGAGAGGAGAGCTAGTGGAGTGCTACTCTACTTGCCTTAACACCAATTTCGAGAGTGAAAGATTCCCATCCTAGTTGGTAATTGGAAAGGCCATTCAGACCTTTCATTTGGAGCTTTAATGGAGTCATATGTTGCAAGTTCAAGCTAGAGTGCAGCTCGTGGTCACTTCTAGTTCAACTTGTTTCTCCAACCATTTCAGGTTTTCTCAGCATATTCATGATCCTTGAGGAATTGCGCACTTGGTGAGTTGTTGTTCTCTTTGGGGGAGCTTCTAATGCCCCATTCTTTTATCTAATGTAAATGCTCTGTTCTTCATATTCAGAATAGCTTCAGGCCGAGATTCCAAGTGGAACTATGCAAATATGATCATTAATGAGCAAATGGTGTCTATTTCTCCACTATGTTGATGTATGCCAATGCTATGTTGATATATTCAAATGGACAAATGAAACACTGATGAATTAATGATGTATGGACTGTTAATAATGTGTCATACAAGTTTCATGTTCAGTGCATAAGCTTTTGGAATCATATTGTTCACTTTCATAGCATTTGGAGAAGATTGCCTATCATTTCCCCCAAGGTCGAAACTAGTCATTTTGTATCTAATTGGAGAAGGTTGTAGCAAACTTAATAAACTGGATGGTGATGCATATGAGACTATATTGATGTCCCCTAGATGTCCTCTGCTTCTTTTTTGAAATTTGAGAGGGTCCAATAGCATTTGGAGAGCCATCTTCAGCACCTACCCAAGGGGGATTTGAACCCCAAATTGCTAGTAAAACTCCCTACTTTGGCCAGAACTTAAAGGAGAGTTTCAAAAGCCTTTTGAAGACTCTAAAGCATCCCTGAACCTCATAATTATGTCCCAAAACCATCCATACACCTTCTGTGATAATTTGGGAGCATTTGGAGCCATTTGGAGGTCAAGAAACCAATACTAATCAAAGGTCGAACTAGTGGAAAATATTGAAAATTTCACCATTTTAATTCATTTTAAAAAAGGGGCAATACACAAGATGGCATAAATAAAACTATAAATTACCAATTGAGTATCAACAATCAACGTATCATGTACCCCATGTCCTATACATCTAGAAACCATAATAAATTGAGTATCAACATGAAATATGCATCATGGAAACTGAGTAGCAGCATGAAAAACTGAGTATCATCATGAAATATGTAACATATGTCCTCTAACTTCAGAAACCATAAGAAACTAAAAAATACTAGGTCAGTATCAACATGAAATATGTATCATGTCTTCTAACTCTAGAACTGTAAAATATTGACTGAATATCAACATGAATTAATAGAACCAATCCATGTGTCACAAGCTCAAGTCTACTCAAAAAGGCAAGGAAGCTCGCGATACATAGTGTTTGCGTCCTCCCAAGTGGTTGACTCTAGACTTTAACTTGGTCAAGGATGCAATTGCGTGGCTGTCAACTTCTATGGTCCAATATACGATATGGTTTGACCTAGACGACCCCTTCCTTGGAAAGTTGTAATCCATCCAAGTTGAAAATGTGAGAGGGGTCAGGAATGTAATGTCTAAGCACAGAAATATGAAATACATTATGCATTCTCCGCAAGTGGGGTGGTAGCTCAAGTCTGTAAGCAACAGGACTGATTTGTTCTAGGATCTTAAATGGTCCTACAGATCTTGGTGCGAGTTTGGCCCCTTTGCCAAATTTAAAGGGACTCTTCATGGGTCTCACTCGGACAAACACCATGCTCCCCTCCTCGTAGCTTCTATCAATGCGTTTAGAATTAGTGTAACTTTTCTAGCGATCACGGGATTCCTTAAGCCTTTGTTTAACGGTGACCATCTGCTCCTCCATATCTCTTGAAGCAGGAGGCCCTAGCATGACCCGATCCTCTAGATTATCCCAACTAAGAGGGGTTCGACAGGGCCAACCATACAAAACTTCATACGATGAAGCACCAAGGGAATTGTGGTAACTATTATTGTAAGCAAACTCCACCAGTGGGAGATACCTCTCCCATTGACTTCGTTGGTCCATGACATACATTCTCAACATATCTTCCATTACTTGGTTAACTCTCTCTGTCTGACCATCAGTTTTTAGATGATATGCAGTGCTAAAATTTAATTTATTACGCAGGGACTCTTGGAGGCTTTTCCAAAACCTAGAGGTGAATCAAGAATCTCTATCAGAAATAATCTTACGAAGGATTCTGTGTAGACGAACTATTTCTCAGAGAAAAACCTGAGCATAGCAAGTGCATCAAAGGTACTTTTTACTGGAATAAAATGAGCACTCTTAGTCAATTTGTTCACCACAACCATAATGCAATCATGCCTTTGTGGGGTGGTGGGTAGACCAGTCATGAAGTCCATATATATCACTTCCCACTTAGTTTCTGGTATCTCATGAGGTTGAAGAATTCCTGCAGGGTGATGGTGTTTGGCCTTAACTTGTTGGCATTCTAAACAATGTGCTATATCCTTCTTCATTCCTGGCCAAAAGAATTCCCTTTTTAGACCTTCATACATCTTTTTAACTCCTGGGTGAGTTGAGTATGGTGCTCGATGTGCTTCATCCATTACTAGCCTTCAAACTTCACCAGTGGTTGGTACATACACCTTTTCCCTGAATCTAAGGAGTCCATCCCCTTCCAATGAGTATCCTTCAAACCTTGGGGAGGTTGACTTCCCCTTTGACTGTGCAGCTTGAATTTGATGGTACCAAGGGTCATTTACTAGATGGAATTTAATCTTATCTTTAAGATCTGTTCTGGTTGATACCAACGCGTGTATACGAGGTCTTCTACTTAGCACATTCGCTACCTTGTTCTCCTTCCCCTGTATAAAGGAGATTATAAATTCATACTCACTAAACAGTTCATTCCAACGTCTTTGGCATGCATTGAGATCCTTTTGGGTGAAAATGTATTCAAGGCTTCGATGATCTGTTTCTAGCTCGAACTGGCGTCCTACTAAGTAATGCCCCCACAACTTGAGAGCCATCACCACCGCAGCCAATTCTAGATCGCGAGTGGCATAATTGATCTCATGGATTTTGAGTTTGCGAGAAACATAGGAGATGACTCCCTCTTATTGCATTAAGACTACGCCTAATCCTTCTCCTAATGCATCCATGCGAACCACAAAATCCTTATCCATGTCTGGGACCTTGAGGATTGGGGCACTAATTAGACATCTCTTCAACTCATTAAAGGCTTCTTCGCATTTACTTGTCCATTCAAATTTGACCACCTTTTTCTATAAGGTGGTGATTGGTCCTGCGATTATAGAGAACCCTTCCACGAACCTCATGTAATAGCCTGCCAATCCCATAAAGCTGTGAACTTCCTTGGCATTTCTAGGGGTCGGCCAACTTAATATAGCGTCAATATTCCCTAGGTCCACTGAGATTTCGTCACCACTGATTATGTGCCCTAGATAATGGATCTCTTTCTGGAAGAAGGAGCACTTGGGCAATTTCCCAAATAGTTTATGTTCTCTTAGGTATTGAAGCACGAGTCGTAAGTGCTCTTGGTGCTCTCATTCATTGCGGGAGTAGATCAAAATGTCATCAAGGAACACTTGTACAAAGCGATCCAGATATTTCCGGAACACACTGTTCATTAAATTCATGAATGCTACTGGTGCATTCAATAATCCAAAGGGTACGACCACAAATTCATAGTGGTTGAACATAGTACGAAAAGTTGTTTTTGGAATGTCTTCTCCCTTGATCCTTAATTGATGATATCTTGATAGAAGGTTGATCTTGGAGAATACTGATGCACCTCTCAGTTGGTCAAACAAGTCAACAATGCGAGGCATGGGGTAACGATTCTTGATGGTGGCTTAATTCAAATCCCTATAATCAATGCACAAACAAAGGGTGCCATCCTTCTTCTTGACAAAAATGACTGGTGCCACCCAAGGTGAAACACTAGGGAAAATCATTCCCTGATCGATGAGTTCCTTGAGTTGAATACTCAATTCATTGAGTTCCAACACAGTCATCTGATAGGGTGTCTTGGATATGGGTTCGATACTAGGTTTTAAGGAAATGGTGAAGTCAAATTCTCGAATAGGGGGTCATCCGGGTAGTTCAAGAGGGAACACATCTGCAAATTCAGAGAGGATTGGGTGAGTTTCAAAGTTTGGGTTTGGGATGATGTCAACAACTTCTATAGTATAGATTCTACATCCTTTCCTTATACTCTTCTTTACCTTGGCAGTTGTGATGAGACGTAAGGAAACATCGCGTTTAATTCTGTCAATCACTACTGGTTTGTCGAGGTCATCAATGCAAAAGACCTTCTTTTCATACCAATCCATTAAGGCTCGATGAGATTCAAGCCAATCCATTCCCACTATTATGTCATAAGCCCCCAAGGTAGTGTTATACAAACTCATCTTAGTACAAATGTTCCCTATTTTAACTATACAATTCTTTACCAAAAGTCCTACCGACTGTTTTCGTCCTAAAGCCATCTCTACCTGGTCAAAATTAGTTTGAGCTCGGGCTGCTAACCCACATTTTTGTAGTGCGGAAGGTGAAATGAAGCTATCAGTAGCCCCTGGGTCTATGAGAATAGTCAATGGAATGTTTTTTTATCATACTTGGAGACTCCATCACTATTGCTTGGTGCTCTGCTTGGTGATGGTTAACCGCAGCATGAATTCGGTGTCGTCCCTACGATTGACCTCCTTGAGTTCCTGCCTTGTTTTGTCCTTCCCTTTCCATTCCTTTTGGGCAATCTCGTTTGTAATGGGGACCCTGACATTCAAAACATTTAATGCCCACCGGAGCTAAATAGTTTGAGCTTCCCCAACCACCTCGACCTCTGCCTCGATTGTTGCCTTGCCCTTTTCGTGGGTCAAATATTTCCCCCCTACCACGAGGGGATTCTGAAGGGGTGGTGGCAGCTGAAATACTTGCCACTCTGGCCACCCCAGAGTGACCTCCTCGATAGTTGAATCTTCTACCTCCAACCTGCCTTGCGCTATAAGGTACCAATCTTTCCCTAGGTGCCTGTGCCTGAGCTTGTTTTCCCATGTCAATCTTCTTCTTTACCTGCCTAGCTATGTTGGAGGTCTGGGCCATGGTGGTGGGTTTCCACATGGCTACTTCCGTACGAATCTCCAAGTCCAACCCATTTAGGAATCTCTCGGCTTGCCTGCTATAGTCTACCATGCAGTCAATGTGGTGCACTAGAGAGTAGAATTTTGCTTCATATTCTTTTATGGATCTCCCCCTCTGTTGTACTGCATGGAAAGCTGCCCTCTGTTGGTGCTTATACTCATCAAATAGGAAACGAGTCCTAAAGGCTTCTTCAAAGAGCTCCCAAGTGGCTTGTGATGGCCCTATGTGAAGTTTACTCTCTTCATTTACCCACCATAACGACGCATCCTCCTTTAGAAGGTTCATAGCTATCTGTGCCTTCTCATTAGAGGTATAATCCTTAAAACTAAGGGTTGGTTTAACTCCAATTAACCAGGATTCTGCTGCTTTCCCCTCTTGGGTGCCCGTAAACTTTGGAAAATTAGATTTGTGAATTTCCTTCATGATATCAAGTGGTGCCTTTCCTTCTTTCGAGGAGAATGGCCTATCACGATCTTGTTTCTGTTTCTGCTCAAGTTCCCTATCTTAGCTTTGGTCCAGGTTTTGGCCCATATTTTGGTTATGACTTTGGCCTGCCACCCATTCCTTGAGCATACTAGATATTTCACCCAAGGTGTGTAAAATAGCTTGCTCTACTAGAGTACCAATCTCAAGCGGGGCAGGTGCATGCCTTCTTCATTTTGGAGCCATGAGTTACAGCAATTCAAGGCAGGGAGGGTCATTAGAACTTACGTATTATGTCTATCATCCATCTATCTCCTACAACTCTTCTCAATTGTGCCAGCCTAATATTATTAATATTCAATACTATTATCAAATGTTTCAAACATTAATTAATTAAGAGGTTAATTTCAATTAACCGTATAATACTAGTTGATTACTATTTATTATTATTATTATAAATTCTTAACATAATCTCCACAAGAATGCCTCAATTACTTTTAGAAAAAGATAAAGGAAAGGGAAGTTATTTTGTATGACATGTATAAATGAATGGTTATTATCATAATTAAAATAACTATATAAATTAAGGAGGCGATTATATACATTGTAAATGGTTACCTTTACATTACAATATTTACTTCTATATTTAAATATATTGGTTATGAAATGGAGGTTATTCTCCCATAAAGGGCGTACTCCATTAATGAATATCCTTTAAGAGAAATAATAAAAGACTTTTAATTATTAAAAAGATATAAGTTAGGGTTCCCTCTCTTAAGGAGAATCGAATGTCATCTCAAAGGGGGGGCACAATTATGAAAAGGGAGGAGGAGGTTTTTAAATTGTCACCTATCATGTCAAGCCAACAACCATGGTATTTACCTATCGTTGCATCAAATATCGAAAGCCAAGTTATGAGGATACGCCCACATGCGAAGTGCCAAGGGGAGCGCCCACGGGCGAAACAGATGTGCACCTCTCCATATAAAACGTCACCACCTCTCCACATAAAAACGTGGAAAGAGATTCAGAAATACGGTTAGTTAATTAGTGAAATCCATGACAGCTTGTTCTCTCTTCTAGTAATTGTATTAATGTCTAGCGAAAACAGTTAGAGGAAACAGTTAGGTTTCCTTGGACACTGCTTAGTGAGGAGGATCTTTTTAGGGTGTTGGTATTTAAAGATCTCAGCGAGGACTTGGTGGCGTGTGATAATTGGCACTCAAATCATCTCGGTATTCCGGTGATCGGCGACGGAAAATTTTTCGACGAGGTACAATTACATCTCTTCTGGTTATTTTTTTGAAATTTCGGCGATCTAAATCATCTTAAAATGGGTCAAAACCCTAGGGGCACATTTCCATGGCTTAGTTCCGCAGTAAATAGGGTAAACGTTATCATTGTTAACTTGGAGACGTTGTCATTTTGGTAAACATTATCGTTTTGGTAAACGTATCTACAGTCAAGGAAATGTGCTGCCAGTAAATGTTAACAATTACACAACAAAGGCAAGGAGTGATAATTATGAAAGGCCAGCCACTACGCAGGGAGTAATCACGCACAGCTGGCAGCTCGTGGGTAGCAAATCATGGCAGGCCGCAGGGAATTATTGAAAGAACGCAAAGAAGGGAACCACGTTACTGAAATAACCCAGTCAAGGAGAATATTTGGCACGCCAAGTGTAAAGGAGGTCACTTGATCAAATCATAAGTGATTCCCAGAGATTTATGCCATTGTCAATGGGTTACGAAGTCCCTTGTTGCGCCAAGAGGCGCTCTACAGCCTAGTATGAGGGAGATCTTGTAACATGTGTCAAGTGTTTGTCGAGTAACAAAATAATACAAAGTAAACAAAAAAGAATAATACCAAACAAAAGTAATAAATATTATGTCGGTCATAAACAAAAAAAATAATACAAAGTAAAAAGTAAATATGAGACTTAAACTAGAGACTTTACTTTTTACTTTTAATACAAAGTAAAAAGTAACTATGAGACTTTAGAGTGTTTGTCGAGTAACAAAATAATACAAAGTAAACAAAAAATAATAATACAAAGTAAAAAGTAATAAATATTATGTTAGCCATAAACAAAAAAGAATAATACAAAGTAAAAAGTAAATATGAGACTTAAACTAGAGACTTTAGAACTTAGGATTATGTGACTCAGGTATTGCACTCAAGGAGCTATTCAAGGAGAGGCTTGCACCTCCGAAGATTATTTGATCCCTCTCGACATTTGATAGAGCCTAGCATTTGAATCTAGGCTGCTGGTTTTTCAATTTCAATTTTACTGTATTTGTATTTGGTGTGTGAATTGGATTTTTAATAAAATTTGATTTATTTTGAAATGCAGGCTGCAAAAGTAAAACTAATAAAGTTAATGTGACCCGCTACCTTTGTGACTGGGATTCCGAGGTCAAAGAAGGTCATGTGTTATCGCATGTCGATACTATACGAGAGCAGTTTGCATCATTGCATGTTACAGTTTGTTCCAAATGTCACGATGCTGCCTATCAATGCTACCATACAACATATGTATGCTAAAGTGAAGTGAAATCAACCTTCCAGAAGGTTCGATGGACACGAAAAAAAAACATGCTTTTACAAAGACATGCGTTTACAAAGCAAATAACCTAACCCTAACGAGAAAGGGGTCATGACTGCGTGGAAGACCCAAAAGCTCCATAGATATCAATGTTTCCATACTTGGCCGCTCCAACTACGCTCAGCCAAAGGCACGACACCAACGCAAACTCACCACAAACAGCCCAATTACACCGTATAATCAAATAAGCGAGGTTTCTTTATAGTCTCGATTGGGTGGATTCGGAGCGCGATACGCCTGTGTGCCATGATCGATGTCATTAAGAATGGTTGGGTATAATAATGTGTATGATTAATTCAAAAGGAGTGATCATCATCTCATTTATGCAGTAAAGCTGGAGTGATCGACACCTGGCCATCAGTAAATTTAAATTTAATAGATGACAGTAGCGCATGCATAGAAAAAAAAAAAAGTCCTTCCCGTTGTTACACTTAATGCATTCCAGAATGCCATAAGAACTTATAAACGCAGATCGATACTGATAGCCCAGATGGATCAAGTGATTGAAGGAAACCATCCAGGAATTTATTTTTCTGAACCACTGGACCATGGGCGGCCTAGATGCCCGAGGTTGGCCTTACAGACCCCAAAAATTTCAAGACCAAAACACATATCTGATACCAGGTTATTTGCTGAATGAGTCTGTTAGTGCGCAGTAAGTGGGAAGTGCCTGGATTGTTATAGGTTGTTAGATCTATTAATTATGAGTCTTAGATCTAACCACAATAACAATCTATAATAAATTTAGCAACCAAACTACCATAAACAATGATGTGAGAAGTGCATTAGCAGGATCTCACAATGTAAACAATCGCTAATTTATTTACTAAGGAACAGGTCTGTAATATCCATTTGTACCGTAACCTGATTTCTTCCAAAGGGGCAACTTAAAATAGATCTGAATGCTAGAATTAATCATAACCTGGTTGTATTTGAATCATTCAAGGCGAATCTATGTAACGAGTTGAAACTGTCATTTTTCCACAATTCCAATGCAAAATTAAATTTCCTAATCTTTTAAAAATAGTTTAAATGCAGATATATGCAGCAGATCAGTACAGTAAAGGTTCATTGGTTTCGGAGCCAATGCAAACACAACAGATCTACACAGTGGAAGTTCAGTATTTGCATACCCTCTCATTTCATCGATTGTGTTTTTATTTTTACAGATCTGAACAAAAATCACACTAACAAACGCTATTTACCCAACAAGATTTAAGAAAATTGGAAACTACATGAAAACACATGACATCAACTAATGCGGTGAGCACATGTCCAAGAGTTGAACACGGCTCTGATACCAAACAAAAGGAACAGCAAAACAAACCAAATCTTAACACAACATGCAAAACCAATTAGAAAAATAAAAAAAAACAACATAACTGTGAATCACAGAGAGGAACCCTACTTACCTGGATGCCAGGTAGCTCTTCGGTCTGCAACTGAAGGTGGGGGGACGACTCTCCACCCAACCAACCCCCAGCCAATGGCTGAGGCCCCCAAGCCCCCAATATTTAACCCTATGCCAGTGCTTGATTCCTTTATTTCCTCTTACTGTCAGCCTCCTCCTCCTCCAAGCTCTCAGCCCAAAATTGATTTCTAGTAGTACCAATTTTTTCAAAACTTTGCGATTCCTTAGGGTCATTTTTTTGTTTCAGGTTTGACATTGCAATGTCAACGATTTTTTCATCTATCTTTGTTACATTATCCTCTAATAGTAACTGGATTATATTTTATCTTGTGATTTCATTTGTAAGCAGTATAATTGTCGTACAAAAATAAAATAAAAAATGGTACTAACACTTTGAGATTTTTTCATTTGTAAACAGTATAATGCAGTCATAAAAAGCAAGAAAGCTAATGAATGATGCACGTTTATAATTGTGCTAGTATTTTCAATCATAATTACAATCATTTAGTCATAGAAAAAGCCCTTGTTGAAACAATGGGCTTAAAAAATGGAAGATTTCTGTGATAATTCTTACTCATCTATTGTAATTTGTCAATGCGAACAGATGCACTGCATGATTGCAAAAAAAGAAAACAGCATGAACAATTGGAATCTTATAAGTAGTTTGCTTTCTTTTACTGTTTAAAATAACTTAGTTCAAAGGACAAAAGTGAGAACTAGTTACAATTCTACTGCGTTGATAAGAAGATAAGAAAGAACTATATAGTAAATGAAACTCCTGAAAAACACTTAACCATGCTTAGTAATCAGGTATGCGGGAATATGTATAGCCTTTAGAACCTCTCCATGAATAATATGCTATCCTGGTCTCATAAAACCCTGCAAAAGATGAAAAGGCTTAGCTATTTTGTTTTACCCAATCGTTAAAAAATTTGATGCACTAGGCTTAACTGTTCTCTGAAGTATTTATAATCACAGAAGAGCCATGTCCTAAAATAAATACATGTGTGTGTGGATATACATGTTTTATTCAAAATATGCCTTTGGTTTCTTTTGATACTCTTTTTCTCCTTTTCTCTCCTCTATTTTAAATTTATTTTCTCTAGGCTTTTCTCTCTCTTTCATTTTTAAACTAAAAACAAGTTTCCCTCTATTCTTCTCGAGGCAAAAACACACTGCAATTAAAAACATGCTAAATTTTATTTATTTATGTATCCCTCAGTTGTAATTCTAAGAGGGTTATGATGTTTTCCTTTTCCAGTTAAAACTAATTTTCTTGCAATGACAATGATCAAGTCAACGAGAATACTGCAACAACTAATCGGGATGTTTGGGTTGAGTAGTATGTATTCATCAAGAGGCAAAGACGCGGATTAAAATGGCAGCATGATTTATGGTATGGGTGGGGAATCTTGGTACTGCCAGAAAGAACTGGTTGGGCAACATTGATCAGCTGTTGGAAAAAAATTCACAATAAACATTGCATTTACATTAGTCTGAAATCAGACACAGACTATTTGAACAGAAGATGAGATGCAGTTAAAAAAAATTACATTTTCTAAAAAAATTTAAACACAGTATGTGATAATACCAGAAAGAGCCAACGGATCTGTTAGTCAAGTAGTTCATAGGTGCCAAGGAATGAATACTTATTTGTCAAGGCCATTGGATGAGAAGCTACTAGTGCAATTCAGGACATGTCAGATGGTAAGTGGCCAGGTATGGATGGTCTTTCCTGTAACCTTTATAAGAAGCTCTGACCTGTAGTTGGATCCGACCTGCTATAAATGCCCCAAGATTCTTTAAGAATACCTATGGACAAGCAGGTGAATGCAGGTATGATCAAGCTGATTCCTAAGGGATCAAAAAGGGGCATGTTAGGTAGCTGGAGACTGGTCACACAGCTTAATGTGTTCTTTAAGGTTATTCTAACTTCTAAGGCTCCAACAGTCAACCAACAGAATTAAACCAGGTGCTGCAACAATTGTGAGACATGAGCAAACAGGTTTATTAAGGGCCGATTCATCTCAGACAATCTGATTACTGCATGGAAAAGCATCAATTGGGCAAGGGAAACTAACTACCAAGCTCTCTTACTCGAGACTGATTTTGCCAAAACCTATGAAAGGATTGAGTAGGAATTCATACTACACAGGTTGCCCTGGTTGGGATTTGGGAGTTTTGTTGCTCATTCTGCTCGTACTAATTTATAAATGATTCCATTAGAGTGTATGGAAATGGGAATCTGTCAGATATAATCCCAATGTAGAGATCTATTTGCCAAGGGTGACCTCTAGCCCCTTGTAGGCTATTGTATCAAATGCAGTAGGATAACTCTTTGAAGTGGCAGGTGTAAAGACAAATTAAGGGAATTTTCCTACGAGCTAACTGGCATATTAATGTGCACTTTGCAGATGACTTGGTTCTTGTGCCGAAGCTTACATGAGAATCTGTGGAAGGAACATTGCAGTGCCTTAACACATTTGCTTAAGCAATAGGTGCAATTATGAGTGAAGAAACGATCAAGACACTCGTCATCAATCAGGATGGATTTCCTATTTAACATGTTAAGATGTGGAAAACTCAACTAGGGAAAATAATCACATACCCAGTCATACCTTCTAAAATTGTTGTGGCACCAGCCGGTCAGTTGAGATGGGTATTAGGTAGAGTTTAGAGAACTTTAGAAGTGGTCCACTCAGGATCTCCCATAGCTGAGATATTTATTATAGTTGATAGAATTCGACAGGGCATGTTTTCTATCCTTCTTGTCCCTTGCCATCTCTAGTTGGCTATAGAAACCAAACATGATTCTGAGGTGCCACCTTTAGGAAAGTATTGGAGTTACATTTGTTTGATACCAAATATTGCAGAAACATATAACCAAAATCACCTAGCCTATTGTAGTGTCCCATTTTGGATAGTCTAGTCTATGACACCCTGAACGGGTGCTTTTAATGAATTAATGTATGAGTTATATGTGTCAAACTTGTGTATAGGCCTATATGTTACAGACCTGGTTTGGTTCATATGACTGATGAGTGCTTATATACATATGGTCTGGTGGGACCTTACACCTATGTAATTAAGCATACACAAGACATTCAACATATCAATGAGATTGACATGGAGAACACACATATTGTATGTATTAGACAATACCGTACCCCTAAATATACCTTTTATTACTAATACAATTTGAGTAAATATTACATGACATCAAAAGAATGAAGGGCTCTCTAATCACTTGTCCTACACTACAAGTAGCATACCCAAAGAATGTTGTGCTTTACACCTATCTACACTCTTACTCTTTAGTTGGCACTACCACTATGAGGACTAAACACTCGACAATTACCACTGAGACAGAGGTCACAGATCCATCAGGGAGTGTCCCTCGATGCACTCCCAAGCCTCTAAGCCAAACCAAGGAGGTGTTCTTCGTCCTTGGTTGCTAGGAGCGTTTTTGCCTTGGCTCCCACCTTAGCTCCAATGGCTTCCCATACCCATGTTGATGTTTTGAGTAGCATCGGAAGATAGTCTACAAGAAAGAATAACAACCATCCTAGAACAAGTCGGCCCAGTTAAATTGACTCAATAAAATGGCCAAGTCGGCCCAGTTAAAGGGGAAAATGACCCAATCAAGAAGGCAAGTCGGCCTAGTAAGAAAAGTGACCTTTTCTATTATAAATAGAAGTGAAGATGGCTCATTTGCAACACACCAATTCGCTCAAGCAAGAGAAAAGGTGCGTAGATCCAAGGAAGCCTAATCAAGGGTTCAAGAGGCATCAAGAAGACAATCTTTTGGGATTTTATCTTTCTCTCTCTCTTCCTTGGGCTCAGAGGTTATTCTGTATCTTTCTTCTATCATTATTCTGTAACTAGTGCTAGGCACTAGAGTTGGCATTGTATCTTGTTGAAGAATATTATCTAGAGAAGTTTGTTGGGTTTTTCACATGAGAGGGTTTTCCCTGGGTAAAATTGTGTCTACTATGAATGTGTTTCTTTCAGTGATCCTTTTATGCATGCAGTTTATGATTATATGAATGATAAGCAATAATAAGTTAATAACATCTAATTGCTAAGAAAAATCAACATGGTATCAGAGCAGTGTTGATAGAAGCCATTACCAGTACAGCCGAAAACTAGGGCTTTCAATTTTAAGCCTTTCCATCCACAGATCAAGCTCAATCTTAGCATCCTCCAACTCGCCCTAGGAGGGCGCATCTATTTGTGGAACCAAATCTCAAATCCAAAAAAAAATTATTTTGACCTAATTTCTACAGGAGGTCAAGATCTAGGGCTTCCAGTTTTGAGCTATTATGTCCACAGATTTGACAGAAAAGGAGTGCTTTCCAACTCGCCCTAGGAGGGCGCATCCATCTATGGAGTCATATTTTTCATTTGATAAATTTCATTTTTGACCTACCCTATGCTAGGGTTTCTAGGTCAAATCTCAACTTTGACAAGATGACAAACAATCTAAGGGTTGAGGATAGATTGGATGGAGCAGACAACTTCGGATCTTGGAAGCATAGGATACTTCTTATCCTAGAAGAGAATGATCTCTTAGATTATATCAAAGGAGATACCCCGGAACCAGAAGAAGAGGAGGCTAAAGCAAAGCACAAAAAGAATGTGATCAAAGCATAACGAATTCTATCTGATTCAATCAAGGATCATTTGATCCCTCATGTGTCAGAATTGAAGACTCCTAAGGAGATGTTTGAGGCCTTGACAAGATTATATCAAAGCAAGAATACTGGTAGAAAGTTATTGTTAAGGCACCAGCTAAGGAATGTGACGATGAACAAGTCAGAGATAGTGTCCTCCTACTTTACAAGGGTTTCTCAAATCAGGATCAATTAGCAGCTATTGGAGATATTGTAGAAGAGAGAGCTCGTGTTGACAACGTTGAATGGTTTTCCCTCTTCTTGGGATGTGTTTGTTCAAGGTATTTGTGCAAGGAAGAAGCTACCCAAGTTTGACAACCTATGGACAGATTGTACTCAAGAAGAGGCAAGGTTGATCTCCAAGATGCAGAAGACGAATGATGAAGAAGATCAAGCACTTGCAACTCATGCAAGAAGAAGAAAAGGTAGAATGTTTACCAAGAATTCTAATAAAAGATCAGTATCAGAAAGTAAGAAGAATATGTCCAAGATCAGGTGTTACAACTGTAACAAATTGGGACACTATGCAAGAAAATGTACTCAAGAGAAAAATAAGGGAGAGGAAGCATCATGCTCATGTGGTGGATGACAATGAACATACTCCACATAAGAAGCCAAGGGAAGCATCAGATGATGAATTTGTACTTATCTCAGCACTAACAGGTACTGTTACTCATGGAAATGATACCTAGTTAGTAGATAGTCCAAGCATATGATTGGTTACAAGGATTCACTCTCAAAATTACTCCACAAGGATTCTCCCTATCAAGTGGAACTTGGGGACAACTCCAAGTACACAATTAAAGGAGTAGGAGAAGCTTCTTATCAGTTGGAATCAAGAAAATCCATGAAGATGAAAGATGTACTATTTGTACCAGGATTAAAGAAGAATCTTCTCTCTATATCATCTTTAGAGGATTGAGGCTTCAGAATAGCATTTGTAGATGGCCAAGTTCTTATGTGGTCAAAAGATTCAAGTATTGATTCACCTACTATGATCGGTGTTCGAGAGGGAGGCTTATACAACTTGAAGGGACACTTAGCTCAAGCCTTAGTGCATGACAATGTTAGCTCAAGTGAGCTATGGCATAGAATATTCGCTCATCTTCACTACAAAGCCTTACCGATTGTTAGCAAGATGGTTATTGGGCTACCAAACATCCAGGTGGAACATGAAGGCGTGTGCAGAGGATGTGCACTTGGAAAGAATGTCAAAGGAACGTTTTCAAGGAGTGACAGTAGAGCAGAAGGAATCTTGGACATAGTAGATTCAGACGTATGCGGACAGATGTCAACACCCTCCCTCAGTAAGTATTTGTACTATGTAACTTTTATTGATGATTTCTCACGGAAAACATGGATATATTTCTTGAAAACAAAAGATGAAGTCTTCAGTAAATTTAAGGAATTCAAAGCTCTTGTTGAAAATCTTTCTGGACGAAAGATTAAAATTTTGAGGTCGGATAATGGAGGAGAATTCACCTCAAATGACTTCAATGACTTCTACAAGGAAGCAAGGATTAAGAGGGAGTTGACTACTCCCTACAATCCCCAACAGAATGGAGTCGCGAAAGAAAGAATCGAACTATCATGGAAGCAACAAAGGCATTGATTCATGACCAAGACTTACCCATGCATCTATGGGCAAAGGTAGCCACGACAGCTGTGTATGTACAGAATAGGAGCCCTCATCGAATATTGGGAAATAAGACACCAAAAGAAGCATTCACCGAAAAGAAGCTAGGAGTCAGCCACTTGAGAATATTTGGTTGTCCAGTGTATATACATGTTCCCAAGGATAAGAGGACAAAGTTAGACCCCTCAGGAAGAAAGGGCATCTTTGTTGGTTACAGTGAGACTTCAAAGGCGTACAAAATTTACATCCCAGGACAGAAACAGATCGAGATCAGTAGGGATGTGACATTTGACAAAAATAAAGACTTCAAAAAATCCAAGAAGTCTCACATAAATGAGAAGCTTGAAGCTCCAAAGAGAACTAGTACAGAAGACTCTACTCCGGCAGGACATATTCCGGAAGTTTGTGAGGAGATGGTAGAGCCATAAGCACTGGTAATTCCACCTACAGAGATGACAGTCTCTGAGAAGAGACTAGCATGGTTCCATAGCATGATCCAGGATGCAGAGATGTATGGTGTTCCCAATGGGTCTTTCAGAGAAAGCAAAAGACCTTGCCAATATTCCAGCTACAGCGCACTGATGAGTGACATCATTGATATGGAGCCTTCCAGTTATGAAGAACCTGCAAATCAGCAAGTATGGAACGAAGCCATGATGGAAGAGTACCAATCCATCATGAAGAATGATGTATGGGATGTGGTTCCGAGACCATAAGGGAAGTTAGTAGTAACTTCCAAATGGATCTACAAGATCAAACATGCTGCAGACGATAGCATAGAGAAGTACAAAGCAAGATTTGAGGCTTGAGGATTCTCTCAAAAAGAGGGAATAGATTATGATGAGACGTTTGCTCCAGTGGCCAGACACACTTCCATTAAAGCTATTATCTCAATAGCTTTCGTGATGGGATGGAAATTACACCAAATGGATGTCAAGACCGCTTTCTTGAATGGTGTAATAGAAGAAGAAGTGTACATCAAGCAACCTCCAGGTCTTGAGACTCATGACAGAGAGTCACACATGTGTAAATTGAAGAAAGCTTTGTATGGGCTTAAGCAGGCACCCGGGGCATGGTATGCCAAGATAGATGGCTTTCTTATGAGCGTGGTTTTTAGCAAGAGTGAATTCGACCCCAACCTTTACTACAAGGTTGTGGATGGCCAACCAGTGATATTGCTACTATATGTAGATTGGGATTAGAAGTGTGGCAAAGATCGGATGGGATTTTACTTAGTCAAAAAATACACAATAGAGATCCTAAAGGGATTCAGGATGATGGACTGTAAATCCATGGCACACCAATGGTGACGAATCCCAACCTGTCGAGTGACTCTTCTTCAGATTTGGTGGATCCCACAATGTACAGACAAATGATAGGATCCTTAATGTATCTGGTTAACACCAAACCGGATATATGCTTTGCAGTGAACACTTTGAGTCAGTACATGGTTGAGCCCAGACATGTACATTTGATAGTAGTAAAGCATGCATTGAGATACCTGAAGGGTATAGTTGGATATGGACTTAGATATGTCTCGAACAGTGAAGTAAAATTGCAAAGGTATGTAGACTTTGATTGGGCAGGTAGTGCAATGGACAGGAAAAGCACATCAGGATGTTGCTTCAGCTTGGGATCAACCATGATCTCATGGTTCAGCAGGAAACAGACATTCGTTGCACTCAGTACTACAGAAGCAAAGTACATAGCAGCTAGCGCTGCCAGTTGTGAAGTAGTGTGGCTTCGAAAGTTACTTACAAGGTTATTTGATCAAGAGCTAGAGGCAACTTGGATCTACTGTGATAATCAAAGTTGTGTGAATCTTTCAGATAATCCAGTATTTCATGACAAGTCAAAGCATATAGAGATCAAATATCATTATATCCGAGACATGGTGCAAAGGGGAGCAATGAAGCTCCAATACATATCCACCGAAGAGCAGATTGCAGACATACTTACCAAGCCTCTGTCTAAAGTAAAGTATGAGTACTTCCGAGACAAGCTCGGTGTAGTACAGAATGACTTCTCTCATTGAGAGGGAGTATTGATGGTTCTCCATGGGCAGCAGCAAGCAAATATCCCCCCCTCCAGTTAGTCATGCGGGACATGAATCAGGTGTTCTCCCCACAAGTTAGCCATACAGTGGTATATGGCTCAAATTAGCTATGTAGAGGTACATGGCTCAGATAATCCATGCAATAGTACATAGCTCAAATTAGTCATGCAGTAGTACATGACTCAGACATCGGTAAGTCATGCAGTGGTGCATGGCTCGGACATCGATACATGGCTCAGATAAGCCATGTAGTGATACTGATGAGCATGATTGTCATTGATGACAACACATTAATGGAAAAGGACATAGGAGCATTAAGCATGACAAGTGTTGGTGACATGGCAAACATGTCAAAGGTTGACATGGCAAAGGTTGATGACAAGGAAATGGAAGGACACCTTGCGGGCATATGGAGAGGCACTTGCGGGCATCCAAAAGACACATGCAGGCATATTGAAAAGGCCCCCTGCAGGCATTTTATTGAGGCCTTGGCGAGCATTTGAAGGACCTGTGCAGGCATTTCTATTTAGCCCCTGCAGGCATGTTTAAAGAGCCCTTGCAGGCATTTTATCAAGGCTATGCGGGCATATTTAAGAGCCTGCGGGCATTCAAGGAGACCTTGCGGGCATCCTTAAGATCCCCTTGTAGGCATATTTGAAGGCCCTTGCAGGCATCTTTATGAAGCAGTTACGGGCATGTAGAAGGAGCCATGCAGGCATCACAAGCAAGCCCTCGCGGGCATTTGTTGGAGTGGCTACGGGCATATGAGGAGTCTGCGAGCATCCCTAGGAGCATATGAGGGCATCATATAAGAGCACTTGCGGGCATCTCAAGAAGCCCTTATGGGCATTTCTAAAGGCCCTATGCGGGCATCCTAAGGAACATGGCGAGCATCATAGATTGCCATTTAAAAGAAACCCTCGGGCAAGGTGTAAGGACCCATTGCGAGCATGATCTAAGGACCCTTGCGGGAATTCTAGAAGGAAGGTAAAGGACGTGACATTAAAAATGAAAAAGTAGTTTATCTCCTTAATTGAAGGATGGCACCCTCAAAATAAATCTTATTTGAAATTTAATAATAAGAAATAAAAAGATAATTTTTTATAGGTCGGCCTAGCAGAATTTATGGAGAAGGGTATATAAATAAGAGCCAAAACTCTATTTTCAAGTGTGAGGATGGATGGAGAAGTAAGGAAACTCGTGTGATGTAACTGAGGCAGACTCAAACCCGAAACCTTCACAGCAGAATATCTTTTGGGGTTTTACAAGACAATGGACAGTCCGAGTTTGAAGGGTGACAAGTGTTGAATTATTTTTGGGTTGTACTACTAAGTTTGACAATCTAAAGAAGGTAAACCCGATTCCTTGAAGCCTTGACAGTCCTTTGAAGAAATTGATAGCCCGAGTTTTGAAGAAGGTTGACAGTCTTAATTGTGAAGAGGTTGACATAAAGTGACATATTCAATGCTCCGTGAGTTCAGGAATTAGATTTGACAGGTCCACAGGTTCAGTTCAGAAGTTCAAGATCATTCTTATTCTTTAGGCTGGCAGGGTAGTGCTAGGGCTCACAATTTTGTAAGTTGAGCTGTTGTAGTATCTCGTCAGTTGCAACTGACGAAGCCTATGGGGTTGTAGCCCCTTCCAGTTGTAGCTGGAGAAGTTGTATCTAATTTGTTATCCCAGTTGTTGTTGGATCAAATTTTATTATAAAAGGCTTCCACGTAAAAGTTCTGTGTACTATGTGTCTTGTTATTTTTATGAATATTGATGATATGCTGCTATGATTGGTGATTAGCTACGTGTTCTTAATTAAATTTTATAAATTGTGCAAATATTGATTCACCCCCCTCTCAGTATTTCAACAATTGGTATCAGAGCGGGTTCCCTCAAGAACAGTCTCACAACTGGAAGGTAATCATGAGCAATTTCACAAAGCACAGCAAAAGTGGAACACCTTTATTTGATGGATCAGACTATGCATTTTGGAGCATAAGGATGAGATCTTTTCTGGAAGCCCAAAGTATTGAGCAATGGCTAATAGTTGATGTTGGATACAAGGTACCAAAAACGCTTCCAACAGATGCAGATGAGTTGGTTATGTACAATACTAATTCAAAGGCCAGGAACCATATCCTAAATGCCCTAGACAAATCTGTTTTCGTCCAGGTTATGCATTGTACTTCTGCAAAGTAAATATGGGATAAGCTTCAGACTACCTATGAAGGGAATAAGAAAGTTAAACCAATCAAACTCCAAACCTACAGAGGACAATTCGAACACCTAAAGATGAAGGATGAAGAAGACATTGCAACCTATATTCTTCGTGTTGATGAACTTGTAAATACTATTAGAGGTCTTGGAGAAGAAGTTGAAGAATCAGTTGTTGTTCAGAAGATATTAAGGGCGCTTCCAAAAAGATTCAATCCTAAAATCTCAGCCTTGGAAGAAA
This sequence comes from Larix kaempferi, assembly GCA_027924585.1. Taxonomy (NCBI): domain Eukaryota; kingdom Viridiplantae; phylum Streptophyta; class Pinopsida; order Pinales; family Pinaceae; genus Larix; species Larix kaempferi. The sequence continues at coordinate 2,986,185 of BSBM01000198.1, forward strand.
GAACAGACTTGGATGATATGACAGTAGATCAGCTACATGGGACATTGGTAGCTTATGAAATGAGGATAGAAGATGAAGAATCACCCAAAAAGAAAGCAGCATTTAAAGCTTCATCTAAGCAAGCACAGAAAATTATCTCAACAAGGAAGGACAAGTCCATTGACAACGATGATTCTGATGATAAAGAGATAGCCAACTTTGTAAGGAAGCTAAAAAGGGGCACAAGTAAGTATAAAGGCAAGTTACCTCTCAAGTGTTTTGCATGTGGTAAGATAGGTCATTTTGCTTCCAAATGTCCTTATGCAAAGAGTTCAGACAGTGAGGAAGATGATAGCTTCAAAAGGTACAAAAACTACAAGAACTACAAGGAAAACAAAAGGAGGATGTTCAGAAACAAGATGATTCTCTACTCAAAGAAAACAAGTAGCTCATCTGATGAAGACTCCGGCAATGACAGTAACGATGACATCAATAATGACAACGATCCAGAAAAGGTGCTATTCATGGCAATTGACTCAAAGGATAAAGAATCTAATGAGGAAGGAGAAGTAGATCTGGAAGCAAAACTCATAAGTGCCCTTAAAGATCTAAGAAAAGTTAGAAAGGAGAACAAATTACTCAAGGAAGAAATAAAAGAATTGAAAGACAAAACCCACATGTTTGAAGAAGCCAAGCAATCCATTGTCGACCTTAAAATTCAGTTGGAAGAAACCAAAAGAATTGAAGATTCTCTTACAGATCAATTGGCTAAAAGCTTAGAAGAAAAGGAAAACCTCGAGGCTGAGATAGTATCTCTAAGAAGGGAACTACAGAAGAAGGATGTCAATCAGAATTATGAAAATAGTTCCAAGATTCTTGAAGAAATTATCAACACTCAAAAGCCATTTTATGACAAGTCTGGCTTGGGATACAAAAAGCATGATGATGAAGCTTCAAGCTCTATGACAGCTAGAAACGGAGAAAAGACAGAAATTGTAAGTGAAGAAATATTCAAATCTCAACCAAAACAATCAAAAGTCCCAGATGAAGGACAAGTCTTATGGAAGACCACTCCTCCAAGAAGACCCTTCACTCCAAGGTATGGATATCTCTTTTATGGCCATTGTTTTTCATGTGGAAAATTTGGACACAAGGTTGTAAATTGTGTAAGAAGAATAAATTTAGAAAACATGAGCAACTATGGAATCTCTAGACAACAATACAACAACAACAACAAATTTGGTCCCTTGAGAACTGAAATTGAATGCTACAAGTGTAACAAATTTGGACATATGGCCAAAGATTGCAGAATGAAGATCTCCACAGGTACCCAGCAAGTTTCAGAAAAGGAAGAGAAAAAGGTATGGGTAAAAAGCAAAGATAACTCGAACATACATGAATGTGGGATTGCTCTTCAAGCTCACAACAACAAAAATCAGTGGTTTATTTACAGTGGCTGCTCCAAGCATATGACAGGTGACAAAAGTATATCCATAACTTTAAAAGGAGATAAAGGTTTTGTCTCCTTTGGAAACAATGATTCAGCCAAAGTTATTGGAAAGGGTACAGTAAATCTTGGATATAGGGATACTACAGCTGAAAACGTTCTACTAGTGGATAATATGAAGCATAATTTGTTAAGTGTCAGCCAAGTGTGTCACCAAGGGAATCAATTGTTGTTTACCTCAAAAGACTGCAAAATAAGAAAAGAAGGATCAGGGAAGTTAGTGGCTACAGCTACCAAGACTCCAAACAATATCTACATTTTGGATAAAATCACAAGTGAGAAGTGTCAACTAGGAAGAGAAGATGAGAGTTGGCTTTGGCACAGAAGAATGGGGCATATACATTTTGACAATCTAGTCAGAATCAATAGAAAACAAGTTGTAAGGAATATGCCAGAAATAACCAAGCCCTCAAATTCTATGTGTACTCAGTGCCAGCATGGAAAGCAGACTAGATTTAACTTCAAAACGAAAGAGCATTCTTCTACAAAACCTTTAGATCTCATTCACACTGATCTTTGTGGACCAACCAGAAGCAAAGGGTTGGAAGGTGAAGAGTATTTTATGTTGTTGATTGATGATTACTCCAGAATGACTTGGGTTTGTCTTCTTAACAAAAAAATCAGAAGCATTTGAATGTTTCAAAGTTTTCAGGGAACAAGTTGAAAATGAAACAGGTTCACGAATCAAGTATCTCAGATCCGACAATGGTGGAGAATTCACATCAAATGAATTCAACAAGTATTGTGAAGAACATGGAATCAAGAGACAGTTCTCAGTAGCTAGGACACCTCAACAGAATGGAGTTGTTGAAAGAAAAAATAGAACAGTACTAGAAATGGCCAGAACCATGTTGAATGAATCCAAGTTGAATGACAAATTTTGGGGACATGTTGTTCATACCGCAGTACATATCTTGAACAGAGGACTACTCAGAAGCAATAACGACAAAACTCCATATGAACAATGGACAGGAAGATCAGCCAATGTTCAACACTTCAAAATATTTGGAAGCAAATGTTACATCAAAAGAGATGATGAGATCAAAAAATTTGAATCTCGAGTGGACGAAGGCATACTTGTTCGATACTCATCCAAAAGGAAGGCCTACAAATGCTACAACTCGAGGCTGAATAAAGTTGTCGAAAGCATCAATGCAAAAATAGATGAATCAAGCCTGCCAACAGACAGTGAAGATCCAGTGGACCTTGATGATCTAGAGGACGAAGACTTGGAAGAACCTAAAGTACAACAGCCAGATGAAGAACAGCCAGTCACAACACAAGAAGAAGAGCAACCAAGGGAGCAACAGACTCCTAAAAATTGGTACCAAAAGAATCATCCATCAGAATTAATCATTGGTGATAAAGATGTCGGAATAGAAACCAAAAAAGGAGGAAAATCAGTTCAAAGAACGGAACAGGTACATTTGTCATTATTGTCTACTTTTGAACTGACAAGTTTTGAAGAAGCCAAAACAGATGAACACTGGATTAAAGCTATGGAAGAAGAACTTGATCAAATCGAGAAAAATGAAACATCGGAACTTGTTCCTAGACCCAAGGACAAAAATGTGATTGGTACAAAATGGATTTTCATAAATAAGTTGAATGAAGATGGACAGGTAATCAGAAACAAGGCCAGATTGGTTTGCAAGGGATATGCTCAAATCAAAGGGATAGATTTTGAAGAAACATTTGCTCCAGTAGCCAGAATGGAAGCTATAAGAATGATATTGGCCTATGCTTGTGCTAAAAATATCAAAGTGTATCAAACGGATGTCAAATCAGCCTTTTCAAATGGCAAACTAGAAGAAGAAGTCTACATAGAACAACCAGAAGGATTCCAGTTATTAGCAAACAAGGACTATGTGTGCAGATTAAAAAGGGATCTATATGGTTTAAAGCAAGCTCCTAGAGCTTGGTACTTTAGATTGGACAGTTACTTGTAGAAACAAGGTTTCAAAAGGGAATCTGCAGACAACAATATGTACATCAAAATTGACCATGACAGCATACTTATTGTTGAAGTGTATGTTGATGACATTATCTTTGGTAGTGATGATGATACTCTGAGCCAACAATTTTCCAAGGATATGCAGAATGAATTTGAGATGTCGCTACTTCGTGAACTGACCTTCTTCTTGGGACTTCAGATATCACAATGTGAAGAAGGCATTTTCATCTCACAGACCAAGTACATTAAGGAAATGTTGAAGAAGTTCAAAATGGAAGATTGTAAACCTGTGTGCACTCCTATGACTACTAGCTGCAAGCTAAGCAAAGACGATGAATCAAATGCAGTGGATCAAAAATTCTACAGGTCAATGATTGGAACCCTACTGTATCAGTATGTCACAGCCTCAAGGCCAGATGTGATGCAAGCTATTGGACAGGTTGCAAGATTTCAAGCAGCTCCTAAGGAAACTCGGGTTATTGCAGTCAAAAGAATCTTCAGATATCTTAAAGGAACTATGGACTTTGGATTATGGTACTTAAAAGGAAATGAGTTGGACTTATTAGCTTACTCAGACACAGATTGGGCAAGATGTGTGGATGACAGAAGAAGCACAAGTGGTGCAGCATTTTTCTTAAGCAACTGTTTGGTATCATGGTCCAACAAAAAGCAATCCTCAGTATCCTTGTCAACAGCAGAAGCAGAATATATAGCAGCAGCAGTATGTTGTACCCAGATCCTTTGGATGAAACAGAACCTGCAAGACATACAAGTAACGTATGATGAGCCGATTCCAATTCTATTTGACAACACAAGTGCCATCAGCACCTCCAAGAATCCGATAATGCACTCCAAGACAAAGCACATTCCTATCAAATATCACTTTCTTCGAGAACAGGTCACAAAAAAGCACATCAAGTTGGAATACATTGGGACAAAAGAGCAGATAGTAGATATATTCACCAAGCCACTCCATAAAGGGACATTTGAGTACCTCCGACAAAAATTGGGGGTCATTCCATCTTCCCACTAAATTGATTCTTCTTCTTCAAGCAAAAGTGAGTGGTGTTAGGGAGAGCATGCTTTGAGGGGGAGTGTTACTTTAAGCCAATACCCTTTCACATTGATGCCAAAGGGGGAGAGACGTTGCAAACAGGGGGAGCTTAGGTGTTGTCATCAATGACAAAGGGGGATATTGATGAGCATGATTGTCATTGATGACAACACATTAATGGCAAAGGACATAGGAGCATTAAGCATGACAAGTGTTGGTGACATGGCAAACATGACAAGTGTTGGTGACATGGCAAACATGTCAAAGGTTGACATGGCAAAGGTTGATGACAAGGCAATGGAAGGACACCTTGTAGGCATATGGAGAGGCACTTGCGGGCATCCAAAAGACACCTGCAGGAATATTGAAAAGGCCCCTTGCGGGCATTTTATTGAGGCCTTGGCGGGGATTTGAAGGACCTGTGAGGGCATTTCTATTTAGCCCCTGTGGGCATGTTTAAAGAGCCCTTGCGGGCATTTTATCAAGGCTATGCGAGCATATTGAAGAGCCTGCGGCCATTCAAGGAGCCCTTGCGGGCATCCTTAAGAGCCCCTTGCGGGCATATTTGAAGGCCCTTGCAGGCATCTTTATGAAGCAGTTAGGGCATGTAGAAGGAGCCATACGGGCATCACAAGCAAGCCCTTGAGGGAATTTGTTGGAGTGGGCTACAGGCATATGAGAAGGAGTCTGCAGGCATTTGATGACATCACTTAGGAGCCCTTGCGGGCATCCCTAAGAGCATACGAGGGCATCATTTAAGAGCCCTTGCGAGCATCACAGCAAGGCTTGTGGGCATCTCAAGAAGCCCTTGCGAGCATTTCTAAAAGCCCTATGCGAGCATCCTAAGGAACATGGCAGGCATCACAGATTGGCATTTAAAAGAAACCCTCGGGCAAGGTCTAAGGACCCATTGTGGGCATGATCAAAGGACCCTTGCGGGCATTCTGGAAGGAGGGTGAAGGACATGACATAAAAATGAAAAAGTAGTTTATGTCCTTAATTGAAGGATGGCACCCTCAAAATAAATCTTATTTGAAATTTAATAATAAGAAATAAAATGATAATTTTTTATAGGTCGGCCTCGCAGAATTTATGGAGAAGGGAATTAGGGTATATAAATAAGAATCAAAACTCTATTTTCAAGTGTGAGGATGTATGGAGAAGGAAACTCCTGTGATGTAATTGAGGCAGCCTCAGACCCGAAACCATCACAGTAGAATATCTTTTGGGGTTTTACAAGACAATGGACAATACCCCCTTGCAAAAAGCCAAGTTCCCTATGTCTCAAGTTATCAAAGCCAAATCTAAAGCAAAGGGACTAAAAATAAAAATAAATAAAAAGGGATTGCAAAAAAGAGGCGCAAGGAAAGGATAACTAAAGAAAAAACTCTCCCTTCTAAGGCACACATGTGGAAGAAAAATCATTGACCCCTTACTCAAGAAAGCTACAGGGTAGACCTAGCACTCAATCAAATTTCTATGGTGGTCAATTCACGAACACCCTTTCCCTAGTACCACATTCACTTCATCACCCTCACCTTACTTAAGAACTTTGGAAATGCACCTTGTCTTAAGGGTAAGGCAAGCCAATTAATTAGTTGTGCATCTTCTTGGCATATAAGACAAGGATTCCCCAAATGGCCCCCAACCCAGTTTTTTGTTATAAAAGATCGCTAAAGGCATCCACTACTATGACATGGAGTGGTAGGGGTAAAGGGAAACCATGTTTTATTCAATGAAAAGGGCCTATTTTGACACCGTTAATGGTAAGGCAAGCCAACAAAATTACAAATTGGCAAAGAGAGCTTCTACAACCTAAAGAGAAAAAGCCTACATCCCATGGCCCAAAAGCATGGTTGGTTCCACATAAGCATACACCTTTTTGAAATTGATTTTGCTAAATAGAGTATTTTAACGATGTTATACTATATTGTCAATATATCCCTCATATCACGATATAGTATATACAACACAATTTACCCCAAGTCAATATTGAGATATATCACACAATTTACCCCCAGTCAATATTATCGACACAAAATATCATGATATTTTCTTTTGATGAAAATATCATGATAATTCAATATATCACGATATTTTTGGTATATATTGCAAGTCAAAGGAAAATATTGCCCTACTAATGCCAATACCACTTTATAACCTGATTTTTTTCTTGTTACCCTTGGTTTGAAAAACAGGAAAATATTGCCCTACTAATGCCAATACCTCTTCATAACCTGATTTTTGGTCTTTTTACCCTTGGTTTGAAAAACAAAGATAGAGGATTGAGCTTTGAAGAGCTTGTCACACTAGTAATTACTGGTATATTAAATTATTAAAGTAAAAGTCAAGATTCGCCTTTATCTTTCTTTTCTATCCTTCGGCTTAAATTTTTAACATTACCATTAAATTAAAATATTTCACAAAGTTTGAGACTAGTTCCAACCTCATAGGACTTCATATTGTGAAAGTAAAATTTCATATCCCATTTAGAATTCAACAAACTTAACAGTTTTTAGGATTTCAAGATTAGCAAGATTGCAACATTTCCACTAGATTCTACCATGTAAGAGGGTATGGGATTGGCACTTAATCAAGAGCACCAAGCCCTCTATGTACCTCAATGTTGGTGGTGTTGATTGTTGAACTCCTATGTCATGACCAATAGTAAATACTAAAAATGTACCCTTCATTCAAGCAAAATCACTAATCACTGATTAGGCATGTTAAGCTTTCTCTACCTTATTTTAATGCTTGGATTAGGGAGTTTCTTCAAAATTGGAGGGTGTTGATTGATGTCCCTAGAGGATTGAGGTAGAGGCAAAGGCTAGAAGAGGGGGGAAAGGGTGCTATAAGCTATTAATGATGAGGATCCCAATATAGGCGATGATTTTGATGATGTGTAGTTATTTGTTGTAGCATAATGTTTTTCGGACTTTAGAAGCCATTTAGCCTCTCGATGTATATGTATTTTGTTTTGGATAAGTATCATGATTCGCATTCGATACCATTTATCTATATTCAGCCTTAGTACTTACATGCTATATACATGATCAAACTTTGCATATTTGGTGTCTAATGGTTTAGATTTACATGTAAATCTAAACCATTAGACACCAACTATGCAAAGTTTGATCATGAATATGGTTTGGTGTCTAATGGTTTAGATTTACATATTCATGATCAAACTTTGCATAGTTGGTGTCTAATGGTTTAGATTTACATGTAAATCTAAACCATTAGACACCAAATATGCAAAGTTTGATCATGTATATAGCATGTAAGTACGAAGTGCACGAATCAATTCATGGGCCAATTCCAATCCTAGTTCTGGTTCTGATAACTTTGCTCAAGATGCTAAATCATGAGATAGATTTATTATTTTTTTATATGATTTTGTATCAGCATTTCAAGACTTAGGACTCGGGAAAAATATTAGAACTAAGTATCGATGTGTGATGTATCAGTATAACTTAATGGCATCTTATATATCATTTTTCTTTTCATATTTATGTGGCAATTTGTTTGTTTGATGTTGTTGTCACATTAGATGTTTAAAAAATAAAAATTGCATTTTTTAAGTTTGTCGATATTTTTTGATATTGCCGATAAGTTATATTCTAGACCCTTGGCAATATATTCACTGACACTATAAATGTAACATTGTTTTAACCCATTGTTTTGGCCTATTACCCCTCAATTTGCACAAGGGTTAATGTGAGGATTGTAGATGATGGTGAACAAAAGATCTGTACTTGCGAGGTTTCTTCAACAAAAAACTTTGAAGTTCAACGGTCATCATTATATCTATTTGTCCATGGTCATGTTGTAAAATATTGTAAAAAGTGAGATAGCACCTGTAATTGTTTATAAAGGGCTAGTTTGTAACGTATAACAAACCCAGCTATGACAGTTGCACTTGGCAAGTGTCTCATGAGTGTTTTTTTGACTGAGAAAGACTTAGATCCATATATTCTAAATCTTTCAAAGTTTTTTTCACTCATAAAAATCATCCAAAGTTGTGAACTCATCCTAGTACAACTGCCCTAGCCATGGAGCTTCCTTAGCCCTTGGTCTATTACTTCTCACTTTACAGTCACCATGGACATGTGTCAAGTCAGTCCTAGTTAGGATAGAGTCTTTTAGGAATTCCTCTTGCTCTTGGTCATGATTATTAAGATGTGTTAGTGGTTAAAACATAAGTTGGATGGTTAGAGGTGCCTTTCCATAAACTTTGGGTTTTATGTTATATTTCTAAATTACCCTTTAAAACCCATTCCCCATTTCTCATGTTAGACCCTCACCATATTTTTTATGCAATCCCATTTATATCCACATGTCATCTAAGATACCCTTAGACCCCAACATCCCCTTGTTTGATCACTCAAACTTACACGTGGGGCCTTCCCAGAGGCTTCCTTAGCCTCAAACCCCAAAACATCCTCTCCCTTGAGCAAGTTGCACCCTCCTTTTACCTTCCAAAACCCACACGTGTGAGCCATCCCATCAATTCAGGCAAATCATTTGACATTTGGTTCATTGTTTAGCTTAATTTGAAGGGTTTGTTGCTTAGTCTTACCTCTTTTAACCTCACATGTCCTTTTAGAAGATTCCATCTTTAACCAAATCATCTCTCTTTGAGCCAATTCGCCCCACCAACCCCCACCCTTTTCCCCCCATCTAAGCTAGGTGCCTCCCTATTTTTGACTTGTCAAGTGTTTGTTAAAACCATTTACATTATCTTATTAATTTTCTACCTTGTCAAGCAAAAAATAAGTCTCTTTTACTTGGTTCTAGAATAGATCCAAGGTTCTAAACAAACAAAAAAATAATGAGAAAGAAATTTAGTCTCAAGTCCTATTTAAAGAGACTTCCTCTCTCATTTCGTTTGTTGTTTATTGTTGGTCTATCTTGGACTATTTTGGAGAGCTTCATTGAATATCAATCTAAAATCTTTGGAGGAAAAATTCTTGGGGTCTACGTGTGTATGTGTGGTTCATTTCTTGTTTTAATGCTTCATATAGGAGGTAATATCACAATAGCATTGTCATTTCTTTCCTTTGTGATTGGCCATTGAAAAGTATTACTATCTTGTTGGATGAAGAATATGGTATGTTGAGTTCCATCATAATTCTCATTGTTATATTACTTGAAAGGGAGTTTTGTTTGCATATTTATCTTAACTTGGATTGTGCAATACTAACCCCTTTCTTGTAGAGTGCGCCCTTAAAGGAAAGGAAGGAGAGATCTATTATCTCCCCTTGTAATTGTGTGTAGATTCTTCCAATACATCAAGTGGATTGAGGTTAGCCTAAAACAAAATCTTTCCCTTGGTGATCTTTCTAAAAAAAATATCTTGGTAAGTCTTGGGTGACTCCATATCCTCTTTAGTCTTGGCATTAATCTCTCCTTACAACTATCCATATGTTTAAAAATATCCAAAAATATTTTTTCCCTTTTTGTTTTAAGGTGAAATCTACTAACCGTAAAGGAAAATCATACTTAGATTTCACAATCATTCTAGATCTATCTGTTATTTATTAAATATTTTTCTTGGATTAGATCTAATAGGTATATCTAAAAATTTAACCCTAAAGCTTATTATACAATTTTTAGATTTATCTCGGACAAGTCTTGAGGCATCAATGACTAATTTTAAGAAGATTCAGCCCTAAAAATCTGAATTTTACTTTATAGAATAATTAATTAAATATTCAAATTTTTATCATTCACTTGTTCTTTCAAGTTATTTACATTTCAAGAGAATAATTGTTAAATTTCTGCACTCTGGAAATTACACTTCTTATGCATTAAAACATAACTTGCTATTCATTTCTTGGTTGTAACTGTTAAATCTTTTTATCTTTGTATTGTTAGTAATTTTTTGTAATTTCCAGCCATGCAAAAGTATAATTAAGTCATATATATTGCAGAAATTTCATTAACCTAAGTGATCTTAAGGTTTCACATCTTTTTCTGCAATTTCGAGCCATGTAAAAGTATAGTTAAATCATATATATTGCAGAAATTTCATTAACCTAAGTGATCTTAAGGTTTCACATATTTTCTTGGATTAAATTATTTATTTAAAATTCTGGAATTTTATTAAATTTTTGCATTTTTCTTACACAATTTCTAGAATTTAGATTTCTCTTGCAAGCTTTAACATACATTTATTCAAAGGACATTTCATAGTGGTTATTGCCACATATAAAGTGGTTTTCAAGTTTTCACCACTAATTCTTTTGAGAATAATGACCTAGTTCTTAACATCTAATTGCTTGAAGTACTTAGCTTACATCTTACATTCCTACAATTAGTCGTATTCAATTGATGATTAGGTTTTTTTTTTATTAGAAGTAAAAACATATTCATTAAGTTTAATCATCATTGAGCTCATTACAAGCTCTAGGGTTTCACCCTAGACCTTGTTCTTAACCTTGGACATTTTATTAATTCACATTGTGCGTGGCTAACTTTCATATTGTCATTATGGATTAGTAACTTGTCTCTTTTATGCTTCTAGCTTTTATTGGTATATCTTGTTAAAGCATTTCCATTTGAAACCAAGTGTTTAATTACTATATCTTCTAGTTGTGGGTTCATCTGGCATCTTAAGTACATATTGTTATTTCATATTTTTATTATGCTTAAGTTATAATTAACTCTCCTCCATTTAAATAAAATCATCTAATTAGGAAAGCCTCTCTTGGATTTTGAGAGTTGGCCTAAAGAGAAGGGATTGATTGTGTGATGAGATTGGTAATCAATCAGAGTTTTCCTTTGGCTTGTACCCATGGATTGGGACCTTTTCCACTTAGGTACAAGTTGTGAGGTAACTGTTACAAAACCTTGCAACCCTAACACATGTGAGAGATACACAAAAGAACACACGATTATATTATGAGTAACTAGTGCACTTATTACAATGGAGTCCACTTCCTTATATACTAATGTTCATTGAACAAGTTAATTCCACTTATGAATGTGGGATAAACTGCTTTACACATAAAGTGAACATTAGACCTAAAACCGAAAGCCGAAGTGACCTTATTACATAATATATATTCTAACAGTAGCATGGCCTATTTCATCCCTTCCCACACAATAATTATCTTGTTTAGGATATTGTCTACCTTCTATGATCCCAATCTACTCAAGTTAAATAATCTATGAAGAATGTATTTCCTTTGCATTGCCACGGACTTGACTAGAATCTTATAAGATATAGTTATTATTGACTCATAATTGGTAGTGAGTTGGCTTTTATCTTGAAAACATTGACCTTCAAAATAAATTTGGTTTTCCCCTCTATAAAATTGAAGAAGGTTTGGTCCCACAAAATCCCAAGTGGCCTTATAGAACCTGTTACCTCCCAAAATAGCATGTGTAGTTAAAGTCCCAAAGATGCATACTAGCCCGAGGGGAACAAAGGGAAACATGTCATGTCACCACACCTATCCCATCTCACTTTAGGTTGGTTGTTCTCTAACTCAAGGGGGAGTGTTCCTTAGGGTTAAAGTTTACTAGGGCAAGGCAATGAGGAGCAAGGTGATTCCAAAAGGGTTTCCCTAGCAAATGGTTTGTAGTATAGAGATATACAATAGGACGATGGGAGGATAAGAGAACCCACTCCAAAGGACCAATGCCAATCCAACCTAGGGAAAATGGAGTCAATAGGTCCCTAACTTAGAGGGCCTTGCTTTAAAGATCATCCAGGAAACGAGAGAGCTCTAGGCCACCCTAGCCTCAATGGGATGTATTGGAGGGTCCAACTTGTAATCACAAGGGGAAGGACCAATCCCCCCTTTACTTCTTCTTGAGTGAAAGCCTACACTAGAAGGGATTAGAATTACACCATCCAAATGAAAGACAATGTAAAGAAAAACCTCCCTCTATGCAAGAACTTCGATTGAATCCAACATAAAACCTTATCCAATCCAATCGACTTCGACAATATTGCCCCTAAAGTAGCTCAAGAGAAGTAACATGGACAATGCTAGCCAAGATGATCTCCAATACATAAGCACAATAGAAAGAAATAATCCCACACATTAACAAGAGAGAAACCCTTAGACAAATTACTCCAAGAAAGATATGTCAATTAGGCTCAAGAAAGAGCAAGCTCCAAAACACCAACCATGAGTTCAAATGAGGAAGTAGCTCTCCTTTTATATGAGAGGCTAAACTTCCCTTACGATAAAATATAACTAAATCCCCTAGATCTAGCTTAGGGTGGGGTAAAATAAGACAAAATCCCCACTTAACAACTAACTTCTAACAAGTTACAATAAGAAGAGGCGGTCAATGCCACTTATACAATATACAAGATACATGAGGCCCCAAACAAAGAGGAATCTCTACATCAAACAAGATCAAATACTAAGTGATAATGCCATGTGACCTCCAAAGGCCCCTTCAAAGAAGATTTCTTCAACAAGCTATGTCCACAAGGAAGTTTAAGTTTTAACCAACAAATTGATGTCAACATAGAAGCCCAACCTGTAATATCCCCAAATAAAACAATTCGAAGTTGTTGATTTAATTATTTTTCTAAGTTATTAGTCACTAGTTATTTGGAAGAAAGAATATTTTTGGCCAGTTCTGAAAGCTACCAAGTGTCCGCATATGGACAGATGTAAGAAAAACGTTTTTGAATTAATAAAATCAATGGATTTGGTGAGGACAGCCACACTGAAAGAGGAAATCGTGTATCTCAAAGGTGGTGGACAAGAAGAGTTAACCTCGGGAAGTCAAGCAAGTGTCAAGAGCGCATTAAATGGCACTGGACACACTCCCTAAAGAGTAGGGATCCTGACATCCACGAGATTTTGAAGGGAATCGGTTGTTTGCAAAAGACCTAGGCAACAAACAATAAAGGGACATATGTGTGGAGCAGGATGCTACTTAGTATGTCATGGAGAAGAAATGATTTGTTGTGTGAGCACAATGGTGTTAGGCAAAAAGTTGAACTGAAACTTGACAGAGGTTAACTAGTTTCCACTCTTGGGATGCACGATTTGGCTCGGGGAAGATTAGAGTGTGTCAGGCGACAGCTCTAGATCTACAGTGGGGAGGAGCGTGGTTGTTCCTACCTCATTCAGCATAAAAAATTTCTGCCAAGTTCAATGGTTCTTTAAAATTTCGTGCAATTTATTGATAACTATTGAAAATTGTGAATGGATCCTTGTTTTCATGTTAATTTGGATTTTCATCAGATTCAGCATCATATTAGAAAAGGAATCAAAGAATGTTATTGTATGCCCTGTTTGCTTCTCAGTATCGTATTAGGAAAAGCATCAAAAATGTTGTTGCATGTCTTGTTTGTTTCAAGAAATAGTGGTATATAATACAGAATGGAAGTATTTACCTTAAACTTTACTAAGTTTTTCTCTCAAGTTACAAGCGCTTATTTATTAACCCCATCAATATAGTAGCAAGTTTAGAACTCTTATGCGCCTATCTCATTGAGATAGCAATAGGATCGATCTTCAAAGGATCTTTGGTAGATAGTAAAAACCCTGCTATACAATAGAATTTTTTTAACTGTAATAGTATTTGGGAACTTCTAATCCTGCTACATCAAAGAGTCATAACTCTGAGCTTTCCAGTTGGATTAAGCCTTTAAGGAATTTTGGCGGCCAGTTAGGGCTTGTATCGCCATAGTTTTCCTAACATTTTGTAAACAGATCGTTTAATTTAAATCAGTGGAAGACAAAATACTTGAATGCCTAAACGATAGAGCAGTGTTTCTTCGAAATTGCAGATCCACTTTACAATCGAAGATAACCGCAACTCGCATTCCGTAGTCCACCAAATCCGCAATCGGAAAGTCGGGATGCGGAATCGCTAAAATAAAACAATGAAAGGTTGAAGTTCCGCAACCTGCATTCCACAGCCCACCGAATCCACAATCGGAAGGTCAGAATGTGGAATCGCTAAAAATAAATAGTCGGAAGTTGAAGTTCCGCAACCCGCATTCCGCAGTCCACCAAATCTGAAATCGGAAAGTCAGAACGCGGAATCGCTAAAAATAAATAACCGGAAGTTGAAGTCTCGCAACCCGCAATTCGCGATGCGTTAGTCGGGAATGCGGAAATGGCTGAAAATCATCCTTATAACTAAAGGCCCCGCAACCCGCATTCCGTGATGCAGAAGTCGGGAATGCGGAAACGGTTGAAACTCATCCTTATAACTGAAGGCCCCGCAACCCACATTCCGCGATGCGGAAGACAGGAATGCGGAAATGGTTGAAACTCATCCTTATAACTGAAGGCCCCGCAACCCGCAATCCGCAATGCAAAAGTCAGAAATGCAGAAACCTTAACATTTTACAATTCAAGTTTATGAATATATATATATATATATGTTACAATGGCTTGTCTTGTTAATTAGTTTCATTTATGAGGAAGTGTTATATTGATGGTCATAATTGTATGATTGCACTCACATGCATTGATGGCATGCTATATTGGTTGTAAATTGTGTTTGTGGTGGCAAATTTGAATTCAATTGATTCATGAGATTAAAAACAATAATAATGTGGTTTGCGTGTTAAAGATGTATGTATACAATCGATTGAATTAAGGACAAATGTGTATAGACTAAAAGAGTAAGTCTTTAAAATGATCAATATTAGGTTGAAATTTTAGTGGATTATACGATGCTAAATACTCATTATATCAACCATGCATGGTGAAGAAAAAGGAGTGTATTGAAAAGTAATTTACCCAGGATGAATTATTGTAGAACCTTAGTGAAGAATGAATAGTATTAGTATTATATCAATGATTGAACTTCATGTGGAAGAATGGTGCATGGGATAGAAATATCGTACTCTTGTTATTCAGATTGAATAACGATATAATCTTGTGGCATGGATTATGTTTTAATTAGAATAAGGGTTAAGATTAAATTTGGAAGACTCATCATCACATGATGAGACCTAAGTTAAATGCATTTATTTATAATTAACAAGTATGTTTAACGATGAGACTAATGTAATTGTTTATTGGGTATTCAAAGGGAAAAAATGTATACCCCTTTTTCCTGAAAATTCTAACTTGGAAATATGGCTATGTTACACAACCAATCAAAAGTGTCAACATAGCAACCAAGTGTTGTCCGTTACTAGCCTCCAAAGGCTTCTCAAAAGGTAACTTTCCCCATAAGTCATGTCCACAAGGAAGCTAGAAGCCGTCATGCAACCAAGAGATGTCCACAAAACCCTCCAATGGTGTCTACAAAACAACCAACAAAGGCCTAGAAATCCTCCAAGTAGCAAGGAATGTCCACTTAATGCCAACTCAACCTTCAACATATCCACGTGCCAATCTGCATAGCTCTAAGGATGCCAAACGATTATTTCAAAGTAAACATGTCAAAAAGAGGTCCTTAGGAGAGGGACGTTCTCACCCACAAAAGACCAAGGTGCCCTCTAAAGACTCAATACAAGCAACCTCCAATGAAATGAAGTATAAAAGAATATAAACATACTTCAAATGATGATTTCTTCCAAAATAGGGCTGAACACTATCCAAGTTAGGGTAAGAAATGATGGAAAGCTGTCCTCCACAATCTGATTTCTATTCCCCCCAAATCGGCTCTTCAATGGAGTGACCACATGATAGAAGGTGCAGCCCATATAGAACAGCATGATCAACCTTCAAATAATCAGCATGTTCTTCCAACAGCACTGAGGAGTTCCTACAGGTGGATCGGACCTCTCTACACAGCATGAAAGGTCTCTCAACAGGTCGCTGGTATCTTCCTCTAGGCTGACGGGCCCTTAGACCATGACTGTTCACTGCTGATTGGTGACTGTCCCCTTGTATTCACTGCCCAGATTTGATTTTCTTGCTGGTTTTGCCCTAGAATTAACTCAGAATTTTGTGGTACTGCTGATGCTGATTTACCTCCAAGAACCACCCAGATTGAGAGAGGGTCCCATTTCTCACTGTTTTTTGTACCTAGAATTACCCAACTTTCACTCAAATTGGTTTTTAGGGGTCTGAAATCACCGTAAAATTGCCCAGAATTCATTAATAAGTGCCCAGATTTGTTCTAGGGCTGAGTATGACCGTTGTTCATTGCATAGGACTGCTCAGAATCGAAAAAAGAGGTTGATTTTCATCAGTGATCTTGCCCAGCACTGGGATTTAGGGCTTTTTATGCGCCCAGAATTTATATAAATGCTGATTAGGAGGTCAGAAAGCATCCAAAATGTTCCCAAACAAACAAACAATGAACCTCTCTCTCTCTCTCAGTTTTGAAATCAAACAATGAACCCCAAAAACCCAACCCGCAGACTTAAAACGCAATTTCGGGCAACTTTTTTGCAATTTTGGTCAGCAGTTCGATATATACCTTTAACTCCTAAGTTGCACGAAACGAGGAAACGTTGGAAACGGGGAAACGCAATATATATATATATATATGAGCAAGGACAAAATTATTACAAAACATAAACCATAAATTATTAATTACATTTAGCTGCAAGCAACATTACCAAGTGATAAATGTTAAATGATACAGATAAAATTTAAATCATACATGTAACATCACATTTTACTCATGAACCCAAGTCTATATCATTTCATTCATGGAAGTAGTAATATTCAAAAACAACCTTTATAAACGAGGCTATATACTATATATCCAAAATTAGCCTTTATGTATGAGGCTACAAGTACAATATATCAAACTGTGAACAATGAACATACTAACATAGAAATAAAAGTAAAACATGAGCTCATACTAATAGTCATCCTCATCTTCATAGTCTTCCTCAAAAATACGACAAGAAGCACGCTCAACAGCAGAATGTAGAGTAGAAGAAGTATTTCCAATTCCACTTCTAGGTTCCTCACTACTTAGTGCAGCAAGAGAGAGGTCCAAGTCAGCAAATTCTGACTCGACATCCCAATCTACACAAGGCCCATTGCTATATTGTGGGCCCTAAGTGCTCAAGTCGCTTGTGTGAGGAGAGAATGAAGTGATGTTCTCTTCATAACTTTCTTCAACCTAATTAGAAGCATCTAGAATTTTATTTTATTTTAAAATTTAATGAATTAACCCTTAATCACTGAAATCCATGGGTGGATAGAGACTTTACGGGCTAGTTTTTTAAGTGATGGACTTTTATTTGAAAGGAAACGCACCATACAAGAGAGGAAAGGTGATGGAAACGCATTTCCGTCCGTACGGACACATTTCCCATACAGGAAACGTGTTTTGTATGGAAGGAAACGAATTTCCATCGAGTACCATACGGGTTTCTGAGTTTCAACGAGTTTCCGAGGGTGAAACGGGTGCCAGACCTGAGTTTCCTGCAACTTAGTTTAACTCACGATTTTTTCGAATATATCAGAAATCTCGGGATTGTGTCGCAAAACATTCAATATATCGGAAATCTCATGATATTTTCAATCCAATATATTGGACAAGGGAAAAAATCGGCAATATATCCGATATTTCCGATATATGGCCGATATGTGCAACACTGGTTCAAACCAACCAATTGACCTCTGAAGCTCATCTACCATCAAGCGCCAAAAGGCGACACTTGGAAGCATCATTCGATGCATAGATATTGACCATCCATAGAGTATGCTCATCAAGGTTAATTAAAATTCAAACAACCCTTTGGAAGAGATTTGCACCCCACTCAAAAACACATACTGTAAGATTGGTCTGGAGAAGCATAGTTAGGCCTCCCTTTCCTTGTTTGTGCATGTTGGAAAAGCATTAGCACTAAGTGATTCTTTGCAAACCCACATTAGGAGGTCCTATTTAAAGGTAATAAATATTTGTAAACGAAAAAAGGAGTGATACAGTAATTACATAAGAATAAAGGAGCAAGGATTGTCGAGAACTGTGGAAGTCAATATAGCAGAAACTCAGGGTTCAATACGTTGATAGAACGGCAACTCTCTATGGCATCAAAGTTAGACATTTAAATTTCTAATACCTTTCTCGTTTGAAGAAACTAACGATGGTATATGGATTGCTTTCAGCATAGGAGAGAAGGATGTGTGCCCAACATGATTGGCCAACAAACAATCTAGAAGGCCTTTGATGAAGAAAAGGTAGAGTGTTGGATTTGGTCCATAGTAATCTTTGCAGGACTGTGAAGATAACTTCCATCTCTGGTGCAAGGTATTTTCTTCAATTTGAAGATGACTTTTCTTGAAAGACATGGATTCTCTTTTTAAAGAAGTTCGATGCATTTGTAGAGTTCAAAAATTTTAATGCAGTGGTTAAGAATGAATCTAGTAGAAGTATTAATTCCTCCAGTCAAATTATAGAGGACTTACATAATGGGTTTATTGATATTTGTAGGAAATAAGGGATTCGGAAGCAGTGCATGGCTCCTTATCCACCTCAACAGAATAGAGTCATTGAAAGAAGGAATGGGACAATAATGGAGATGGCAAGGTGCATGTTGCAGGGAAAGGAAATTATGAATTACTACTGGGTTGAAGCCACATATATTGTTGTTTATATACTACACAAGAAGTCCAACAAAGGCGGTGAAGAGCATTACACCTGAAAAGGCCCGGTCCAGCAGAAAAACATAGGGTACTCACCTAAGGGTATTTGGTTGTGTTTCTTATGTTTCAACACCGAAGAAAAGAGAAGTCAGTTTGATCTAAAATGCAAGAAAAAGTAATTTGTTCACTATACTGATCAATCTAAGGCCTGTAGGTTGATAGACATTGTCATCAAAAAAATTATTGTCAATAACAATGTCATTTTAGATGAGAAATCAGGTTTGTTTTAGTCAGTTTCAGATCTGAAAACAGATGATATTTGCTGGTTTGAGAGGGAAAAATGGCCAAGTTGGAAGTAGAACAATCACAGGATGATTGACATCCAGCGGGAGATGATGCACATGAAGAGACAGAGGCTGAAATTGCTGCAGATGGAGGAGAAGACGTGGTTGATTCTTCAAATAGAACAGCAAGGTGTATACCTAAATGGTATTACACCACTTTGGACGATGTGAATGAGGATGAGCTGACAAGGCCTAGAGAAGAATGGCCAAGTGGAAGACAAATGAGGAAAGGTAAACATGTTGCTGAGCATGTCCACAATACTTTCATGTTTGTTGTTCTAAATACATTTGAACCTCGAATTTATAATGAAGCCAAAGGCAAGGATCAGTGGGAGAAGGCCATGAAAGCTGAGTATGATTCACTCATGAAGAGCAACACTTGGGAGTTGAAGGAGTTGCCTCCAAGTAAGGAACCCATTTCCTGCAGATGGGCTTACATTGTACAGGACAAAATACAAAGCAGCTGGTTCACTGGATAAAAATATGAAGAGGCTGGTTCCAAAGGATTTTGCATAGCAAAAATGGGTAGGCAATGAGAAGACCCTTGTCACTACAGCAAAGTTGGTCACAATTAGATTGGTTCTAGCCATGGCAGCTCAGCTTGGCTGGAAATGTTATCAGATGGGCATAAAGAGTGCCTATTAGGAGGAGGTGTATGTGTGTCAGGCTTCAGCTACAGGGATTCCAAGTTGCACATAAAGAGCATCTAGTGTTCAGGTTGGCAAAGGCTCTTTACAAGTTAAAGAAAGCCCCAAGGGCCTAGTACATTAATGATTAAAATTGATAAATATCTCACAAGATCTAGAATCAGAAGAGGTCCTTATGGTCTAAATCTTTATGTCAAAAGCTCAAGTTAGGGCATAGTTATTTTAGTAGTATATGTAGAAGATTTGATCATCAAAAGGAGTGAAGCCAGTGTAATTCAAGTGGTAAAATCTCAATCATGTACTTCTTTTGACATGAGTAATCATGGCCTCTTGCATTTCTGCTTAGGTGTAGAAGTTTGGCACTCTGACAGTGGTGTGATTGTCTCTCAAACTAAAAATGCCAAAAGTCTACTGGAGAAATTTAGCTTGCTTGAATGTAAATAGCTTCACCTATGGAGGTTAAGTTTTGAAATTATCAACCAACATTTAATCAAAATTGGCTGATGAGTCATTGTACAGAGTACAGACAATTATGGGTAGGGTAGCCTACTATACCTTAAATCAACGAGAATGGACTTCTTCTTTGCAGTCAGCTATATCTCTATATTTATGACAGCTCCAAATACTAAGCATCTGATTGCATCTAAGATGATTCTGAAATATATACAGGGAACTTTGGAGTTTGGTATCAAGTACAGCAGAACAGGGGATTTCCAGTTGACAGGTTTTGCAGAGTCAGATTGGGCAGGTTCAATTGAGGACAAGAAATCTACAACAAGATATATTTCAATCTTGGTACAAGTGCAATTTCTTGCCAATGTAGACAGAAGCAAACTGTGGTATTCTCATCCTCTAAAGAGGAGTGTAGTTACATCTTGTGAAGCAGTTTGGTTGCAAAGAATACTTGTCGATTTGCAAGTAAACAATCCAATGCAACCATTTCTAAAATGAACAAAGCACATGGAGTTTCATTTTCAGTGCATTCAGCAGCATATAGATAATAGAGAGATCAAGCTGCAATATTGTGCAACTCAGGAGTAGACTGCAGACATTCTCACCAAGCCTCTCATTCCAGAAAAGTCTGTTAAGTTTAGGGATAAGCTTGGTGTGGTTTCACATATGACCACTTAGAGAGGATAATATAAAATGAATAATGGTCATATCATTTTATTTTTTTGAATTAAAGCTTCCAATGACTCAAAATAAGCAGTATATACAAGGAATTGATACATAAAAGCAGCCTCCACAAGCATAGCCAAAAAATTATAATAAAAAAATTGCCGGCTGCCATAAGCCAAAACACCCACCACCACAGTCCCACTAGCTAGAAGTCCATAGTCCATAAAGGCATAACATCAAAAACCAAAGGGTGATAAGCCCAATGGTCATTTTATTATTGTATTTAGTTTAGCATACTATTTCTGCATATTCATTTTGTGTGTGAATTGTAATGCAAAATTGGTTGCATTGCATACTAACTACTTGCCTTCTTTATATATATGAAATTGTGGTTGTAGGGTGAAAGGAGGTCAATTCATTAAATGCATGTCTTCCTCTTGTTTAATTTCCTCATGTTTGACTTGCAAAGCATCCATACATGTTAATCTTGTCTCCTTTCTGTTCTTAGACTTGCTGTCCATTCCCACAGCTATCACCAATACCAAGTCTTAACAAATTATCAAAGCTCTAGCTCCTCTCCTTTAACCATTAGTATACCTTCCTCAACATCCACGTACATGGTTCCAATAATTGCCCCTTCCTTTTCCAAAACTCCTGGATGGGAAAGTCTAGTGCTTGAAAGGAATTGTCTAAACATTATATGATTTGGATTGATTTTGGTCATATATTGACCTTTTTTGGTCGTATATTCACCGATTTTGGTCGCATATGGGTCCAAATAGTATAATCTTTAGACTGCTACGTGCTTAAAATATCAAATCTCTCATAATAGGCTACTGTTGACTCATGTGACATCTTTCTCATGCTTCAAAATTCATTGAGAAATGTTTACTCATAATCACAAGGCCAATATTTATGCTTCACTACCTTGAGAAAATCCCCCTGCACGGTAAAGTGACTGATTTCCTATTCAATCATTTCAGTGGCTTATGTCTTACCAGACATCCATAGTCCTTCAAGCTTCACGAAACCAAACTGCACCTTCTCCTGAACAATAAAATCAAAAGCTATTCAAAAACTTCTCTATAGCTAAAAGCTAGTGATATAGGGTTTGAAGCTTGAGATTACCATCATATTTGAGAACATCCTTTTCAAGTTTCAACATCTCCCCAAAGTCTCCATATGACATGCTCAACACTGATAAAGCTTCCCCCTTACTACTTGAAGAATTACCTCTTGTTATCAACGACCATGAAATATCTCAATTTTGTAGAATCTAAGGTTTGATGTATAGAATCAACCCTAGTCTTCAAGATATAGATTGCTTGTGTTGAATCTGTTAAAATTACAAACCCTAGGTGATTGTTGCCCTTATGTTCTCAACTAAATAAAATTGTTAGTTAATTGCATAAATTGAATTCCTCACATAGCAGTAATCACACATATAGATGGAAATTAAAGAGCAGAAGCATAAACTCAATAGATAGGTAATTACTCCTTCAAATCAGCTAGAAAGTAATAGGTGATTGTTGTCCTCATGTTCACAACTAAATAAAATTGTTATTTAATTAAATAAATTAAATTCTTTAAATAACACTAATTACACATATAGCTGGAAAGTAAATAGTGGAAGCATAAACTCAATAGATAGATAATTCCTCCTTCAAATCATCTTTCATTAATAAATCAAAACTTACAAGGAAACCTCCACAAACTGTCAAAGTAACAATTGTACAATACACCTAAAAAACCAGATCTGCATAATTACTGAGACAATCTGCTTGCTAGAAAAAAGAAAAAACTGCCTGCTGCCTGATCTGGTCTATTGTACCGCACTGTCCATACAACTATACGACTTGTTCTGTATGATTGTACGGACTGTCCTGTACAATTGTACAAAACCCATACAACAATATGAGTCTACTTGTACAGAATGCATATGACCATAAGAATTCACCTGTGCAAAATGGCCTGTAGATTTACGCCTATTTCCCAACTTTGGCTCCTCTTAGATGCTCTAAACCTGCTCAACCGATGAACAAAGTCACCTTCTAACAAAACTTGTCTTTTAGTGAATGTGTCTTATAACCCTTTATCTTGACCTGCCTTTAATTTTGAGCTAAAACTCAAATCTCTCAGTAAGATGTATGATTGAGATTAGTCTAAATCACTAATGTATACAAATACACTTCATTAGACTCGACAGCTAATTATAAGACTTTCACTTTATCGCTATAGTGAATTACAAAATAGATTTAACTTGAACTACTTCTGGCACGTTTATACTGAACCTGTGTAGAAGTACCTGTCCGAGCTAAAAGCTTCAACAGTCCCTCTTAGCGAGGAAGTAATTTTAAACCCATCCAAGTTTGATTATCATAGTAAACCACCATAAGATCCAACTCCTGATCAAATAATCCTACAAGCAACTTGTGAAGCCAGATGGCCTCACAAATAGCAATATTGGTTGCAATATACTCTGCCTCTGTTGAGCTTAGTGCCATGGAAATCTACTTCCAGGTGAATGAGGAAATCATTTTTGATCCCTAGTTAAAGCAGCACCCTAAGGTGATTTTCCTGTCTGATACACTACCTGCCCAATCTAAGTCTGTATACCCTTGCAACTTCACCTCACTATCTCCAAGATATCTCAACTCATACTCCACTATGCCCCTCAAGCATATGAGCACATGTTTTGTTTCTACCTAATGTTCCTGCCTCGACTCCACCATGAACTGACTCAAGGTGTTCACTACAACACATATATTTGGCCTGGTGTTGACCAAATACATCAAGGAACCTATCATTTGCATGTATAATGTGGGATCCACCATATCTAAATCTAAAGTTGTTACCTTCTTTAGATTAATGATCATAAGCATGGCCATAGTTTTGCAGTCCTCCATTCGAAATCTATGCAAGATCTAAACTACATACTTACCCTACCCAAGGAAAATCTCCCCTGGTCTTTGCTAAACCTCCAACCCCGAGGAGTAATGCATCAGGCCAATGTCCTTCATCTCGAACCTGGATACCATATCTACCTTGCACCTTGCAATGAGCTTCTGAACCTGTAAGAAACGGGTCATCTACATACAACACCAAAATAAGCAAATGAACCTCAACAAATATGAAATATAAGTTGGGATCTACTTCACTTTTAGTGAATCACATACTCTGCAAGTATCCATTGATCCTAGAATACCATATTCTTGATGCCTGCTTGAGTCCATACAAGGCCTTTTTTCAACCTGCAAACATGGGACTCCTTCCCATTAATCTCAAAGCCTTGAGGCTACTCTACATACACTTCTTCCTCAATTATCCCATTGAGGAAAGTTGTCTTCACATCCATCTAATGTATCCCCCATCCCATAATAGAAACTAAAGACATCATTGTTCTAATGGAAGTGTACCTGGAAACTGGAGCAAAATTCTCCTCATAACCCACTTTTTATGAGAAAACCCTCTCGCCACAAACCTCGCTTTGTACTTCTCTATATTGCCATGTGCCGCATACTTGATCTTGTAGAGCACCTGGAAGTCACTAATGATCCCCCTCTGGTCTAGGAACAATGCCCCATACATCATTCTTCATGATGGAGGTGTACTCCTCCACCATGGCATCCCTCAAACTTGATGGTCGATTGCCTCTTAAAAACTGGAAGGCTCAAAATCTATGAGGTTGTTCATCAACACCATGTAGTTTGGAAACTTCTTCAGAGGTTTTCTCTCCCTGAATGTGCTCCTAGGAGCCTCAACATGCTCCTAAGTATCCCTCAATGTCTAAGTGAACCATTGAGGTCTCCTAACAAAACTGGTAGGATCTAGTGGCTCCTCCTCTACGCTTGAAGGCTACTGCCTCGAACTGGAAGTCATTGGTGACCGTAACTCAACCTTCAAAGCTTCATGCTCTTCATCCTCTATCACTTGAATAGGCTCATAAGACCTCCTAGATGCAAAGTCTTCCTCAAACTTTACATTCTTGCTTACAACTATCTTTCCCTGCTCTGGAATAAAGATCTTGGGGGCCT
The DNA here is from genome assembly GCA_027924585.1 of Larix kaempferi. Lineage (NCBI taxonomy): Eukaryota > Viridiplantae > Streptophyta > Pinopsida > Pinales > Pinaceae > Larix > Larix kaempferi. The sequence goes on from BSBM01000198.1 coordinate 3,011,315, forward strand.
TTGAAGTCATATTATAACCAACAAACAAACCCTTCCTACTGGAGGGCTCCAACTTGATCCTCTTCTTTACTGGTACATGGGTATAAATTGGACAGCCAAAGATGTGGAAATGACTCACCTATGGCTTCACACCAATGAATGCCTCCTCTGGTGTCTTGTCCTCCAAAAGCTTGTGAGGACACCTGTTCTGGATGTAGATCGTTGTGTTGCATGCTTCTGCCCATTAAAACATCAAGAAATCACGGTCATGTATCAAGACCTTAGCAGCCCTTATGATGGATCGGCTCTTCCACTCTGCAACCTTGTTCTGTTATGGGTTGTACAGAACAGTGAAATTCCTCTTGATTCTTGCATCCTTGTAGAAATCCTCGAACTCATTGGAAATATACTCACCCCCATTGTTTGATCTCAAAACTTTGATCTTCTTCCCTGTCTGATTCTCCACTAGAGCTTTGAACTCCTGAGGCTGAAACCTACAAAGATCTCATCCTTGGTCTTTAGGAAGTAGATCTAAGTTTTGCAAGAGAAGGCATCAATGAAGGAAACAAAGTACATACTTCATGTGATTGATGCTACTGAATCGGCCCATATACATCCGAATGCACTAGGTCTAGAATCCCTTTAGACCTGTGCTCTAGGTCTAGAATGACCAAGCTCGACCTGAACTCCTAAGATTTGCTCTTTTAGACTTGAAAATAGCTCTCGGATTTATGTCATATGCTTGATGCTCCACTATCTGTTGAAATTTGTACCTAGGAAGTGTTCTCCTAGCTAATTTTTGCCTAAGTAACTAATGAGGGAAAAATGACATGACCCTTGTATTAATTACTTGAGAAAAGTAAACTCTAAAGTGACTTTTCAATTTATTTAAGTTGTGGTTGAGAGGAAAAATATTTAATGGAGAGAAAAGTGACTTTCCTCATCCATTGATGAGAAAACACTAGATTAAATGTGGGCCCTTGATCTAGTGTCCTTTCAGCTACCCCAAGAAGGTGAAATGAAAAGATGAGGGAAATTGATAAAAAGGCATTCCCTCTTTCATTTTCAATCATCCAAAGAGAGAGTTTTTGGTGAGGCATGATATCCAAGAGAGTTGGAGCAAGTCGAGTTAGAGAGGAGAGTAAAAAGACCACTGGCACGAATCCCAAGGTGCAGGTACAGCTGAAATACCAGGCCATACAGCAGAGTACTGTGGCTCGAGTTTCTAGAGAGATTCTGGAACAGAAATTGAGACGATAACAGCTGCACACAAATCTGAAATTTGCACTGAGTTCGAGGAGGAACTTCTGCACAAATTCCCAGGCAGTTTGACACGCTTTTCAAGGTCATCCGTAAAGCATTAAACGTCTGTCCATACAGCGAGTTTCAGACATATTCTGGGCGTGATTTTCCAGATTTGAGGTCACAGCTTTCGAGTTGAATAGCTGCTGTTACAGTGAGCACGCAGAACTAATGAGAAGACCCTGTTTGACTCAATTTTTGGAGGTGAAGGCTGACTGTGAGATACAGTTCGAATTGGCCTGAGAGAGGCATGATCTTCCAAACAGTTATTGCACAGAAATCAAGAAATTCTCTGCACAGATTTTATTTTGGTCTTCCAAGCTGAGATAAGTTGTCTCACTGTCGATTGTATTGCTGTACAATTTTATTTTGAGGAAGAAATAAAATTACTCTCACTCTCTCTCTCACAGGTTTTCCCCAAGTTGGGGTTTTTCCTGGGCCATATTGGTTAAAATCTTTGTGTCTGAAATGTTATGAGATGAATGTGTTTTTCTGCTCTGAATTTAATGTGGTAGAACTTCTCATTGTGCTTTAGGTTCAGATTGTTCATGTGTAATTCTTATTTGCAGCAGCTAGTAAAAGAGAATTCAAATATTGAACTGGGATCTGTACTAGCTTAAAGTCTGTTGGGAAGTGAAATTTCTACACTATCCACATACCAAGAGTTCTTCACAATCGTGCTAGAAGAAAGGCAAGATACCATCGAGAAATCCTTCTCGAACTTGGAGGCAAACTCGTTCATCTGAGTTTTAGCTAAGGTTGCTACTAAATGTTGTTGCTTCCCTTTACCCTTCATCCAGACACTATGATCCATAATGGTCATGCTTATGACATATGGCATATGAAGCACTTGATTTTACTCGAGTCCTTCTTCCCAAGCTATGAGGATTGCTCTTCACTTTTTACCTTACCCTTGCTAGGTTCTTTACCTCTACGCTTCTTTGTTTGACCAAATAGGGCATGTTCATTGTCACCTCCCTACTTGTTGGCCTTTGACTCTATCCGAGTCTCCTCCTAGATACAATCATTCCACGGTCTTTCCCAGGAGAGAAGATTCTCCTGAGCACAAACACCCTAGACAAATGTTTCCCATTGAGATGGGAACCCATTCAGTGCTCCGTTCACTGGCTCTTTGTCTTCAACCGTCTCTCCAACTACTACAAATTGATCAGGAATCTGTGCGACCTTATCTTTTTGTTTATGTTCTCAATCTAGTAAAGGCTAACCACAGCATCAAACATCCCCTTCGCCATCTTCTTCTCAGATATATGAGTGATCAAATGATCCTTTATAGTTTCCATGATCATCTGCTTGGCTTTCACTTCTTTCTTGTTGTGAATTGCCAAACCCTTCAGACCTATCGGCGGAGTCACTACATCCTTGACAACATCCCAAAGATCATTCTCTTCTCATAGAAGAGTTACCCTAACTTTCCAGGATAGGAAATTCAAGGCACCTTCCAATCTGTCCTCAAACCTGATGCTAACTAATGCCATCTCCGATCTGCACACAAACTCCCGAATCTGATAAACACTACCTCTAAAACCCTCTAACTGCTGGTCTTGGTTCCAACTGTTGTTATCGACAGTTGATATATTGTCATAAAACTCTTTAGATCCTCCCAATCATAGAACCCCTGATACATATTAAAATTCCAATCCCTAGTTCATTGGTGTCCTTATATTCTCAACTAAATAAAACTGTTATTTAATTGCAAAAATTAAATTCACATAGCAGTAACCACACATATAGCTAGAAAGTAAATACCAGAAGCATAAACTCAATACACAAGTAATTACTCCTTCAAATCAGCTTTTCATTAATAAATAAAGCTTACAAGAAACCTCCACAAATTGTCAAACTAAAAGCTATACATATTACAATATACCCAAAAAACATATCTACACAATTACCGAGACAATTCGCCTATTGGAAAATGAGAAAACTGCCCATTGCCTAATCTGGGCTGTTGTACGCTACAGTCATATTGTTCCATATGACTGTATGGAATCCATATGATAGTATGGATCTACCTATACAGAATTCATACAACCTTAAGGATTCACCTGTGCAAACCTGCTCACCTTCCGACAAAAGTTGTCTTTGAGTGAATGTGTGTCTTAACCCTATATCTTGACAATCTTTTATAATTGAGTTGAACCCTAATCCCTCATTGCGATGTACGGTTGAGACTAGTCTAAAATTTAAATCACTAAAGTATAAAAATACAATTTATTAGTGCTTTTAGTGCTCAGACCCAGGGTGAACCACCCAAGATACGTTGCTGCGTTAATGTAGCCACCAGAGTCCGCATCCAAACCGGGCACTAATCATAGCAACTTGACAGCGTGGATGGGGTGCAAGTCCTGGCCGAATTTGATGGAATCGGTGGAAGTCCTAGCGACCTTCCGAGTATTGAGAGAGTTTTGACCTTCCTCCATCATCCGAAGGTAAAGCCCTTAAGGGAGTATAGCAGAGGTGCAAGGATTGGGTGAATTTGACATTATAGATAACCTTCCTCAAATGCATCTAATCCGAAGGTAAAACCCTTTTTAAAAAAAAAAAATTAACGAGATGAAAGAACAACGGATTCAATTACTTGCCTGATTTCAATTATTGTTGAGAAGGGAACCTATTATCCAAAAAAAAGATTTAACAAGATGAAAATAAATACTGGAATCGTTTGCTCGTCTGAATTCAGTTATAGTTGGGAAGCGAACCCATTATCCATTGAAATCAAATCTGTTAATTTGAATTAAGAGAGTGGAGTTTTAGCACTGTGCATACCTGGAAGAAACATGAGGAATCCTATCACCAGGAAGCCATAGGCTTGAGATGTATCGCCGCCCATGTGACCAGTGAAGACGAAGTAGGAGACGAGTAAAAGGAATGAACCGAAGGAGAGCAGAAAGAGGGCAAGGGCAATGGATTTCCATGGAATTCTCTGTTTGGGCTCGTACTTGAAGCGAGGATCGTCATAATGATCATCTTCTTCATATCGATCCGATGGTGACGATGCCGATGTTCGCCTCCTCTGCTGCTGCTGATAATTTTGGTTATCTTCGCTGGCTAATGCAGAATAACGTACATGGGGTCTGTCGCCCATCTCCGGCCTGTCCCCTGCTAGAATCGAAACTTTGAACGACAAATGTATGGACAAATTAATTTTCTCTGCACCCAATTCAAAGCAGCTTTCAGCTTTTTGATTCGAATGGAGACTCAATCCCTCAGAGGCGACCCAATCCTTTGACTGATCCCTTATTCAGGTGACAAGGAATTTAAACTTTTGATTTCTTTAAGTATGACTTTATTGACTGGTATCTTTGCGTTTTAGGACCTTAGTTATCAAGCAAAGCATTGTACATTATATAGTAAGGGGGACATCATTGCACCCGAGTAGTGACGTGTTTTACGATTCACTATGGGAGATGTTGCCATAGTAGGTAACTTAACGTTCTCAAAATAAAAATTAATTAAAATATAAAAATTAAAATTAACATAAATTTATCTTAAACTAGATTAGTATTTAATAGATTATATTTAAGATAACTTATGTCGTCGTGGGTTCTGTGGACCGGGTTGGTGTCCGCTCTGCTGCAGGTTGGAGGAGACGGTGGATCACCTGTTATCTACTTGTACTTTCATTAAGAATCTATGGGAGCAGGTTGCTTATAGATCTGGAGTGCAGTTTCGTTGGGGTGAGCATACATTATGCGATTGTCTGGAGGCTTGGACGCGCCTTAACACTGATTGTGTTGAACTCCCTTTCTTTATGATCTGGGAGGTTTGGCGTGCTCGCAATGCATGTATTTTTGATAACCTGAAACCCCACAGTGCATCTTTATGCTATAAGATCATTGCTGCACATAAGGAATACATTTCAGTATTTGGTGCGGGTGTAGGCTCGAAGACACGGATATTGAAAAATCGTTTGGCTCCCCCTATCCTGGTATTTCCTTGTGGTTTTTTCGATGGGGCCGCTGTTCACTTGAATGGCGCTGGGGGTGCCGGGGCAACTATTCACATTTCCAATACTACCACTGTTCATTATTGGCTAAATCTGGGTAATGGTTCAAATACTCGAAGTGAGATTTGCGCCCTCTGGCTCTTATTGTTCTGCGCCCGACAAAGGAAGATTTCTTCCCTTGTTATTTATGGCGACTCACAGGCTATTATCTCTTGGGCTAAAGGTGCTGCTTCCCTGAATGTTCTCCTGCTCAAACACTGGTTGGAAGCGGCTCGAAAGCTCATTCTTGAATTTGAGCACATTCACTTTGAGCATATCTTCAGGGAGGTGAATCTGGAGGCGGATATGCTCTCTAAACGGGCTCTCAACTCCCTGCGTGGGGTCATCTTGTGGCAGGAATGGCGGGATGATTTGTTATTTTCACATGGTTCCCACTTGTTACATTGGACTTGAGGATGTTTGTCTTTTTTGCTCATACTTTTTGTCTTTCCTTATGGATTTTATGCGGCTGGTTACTTATATGACTTGTAGTTTACATGTGCAGATTCTTGATTATGCTGCGTCCAATTACTTGTTGGGCTTAGCTATATATACTCTTATATTTTTGCGGCCTTATATCACCTTCTTGCAGATGCTGGCTCAGATCGGGTGTAATATCCGTATTTCACCCCTCTTTCTGCGGGGGTGACTTTGATATTTGTTGTATGTGGTTATTTATATTTTGGACATTTTAGGAGACGTTTATACTTTTGATGATGTGGCATTTGTATTTCTAATATTACTAGATACATAGCAGTTAGCCTTATGGGCGTTGGTAGTTTTTGTTGACTGTTTTAGACAGCCCTCATGTTTTCATATTGATGATATAACCGGTTTGTTCCGGGGATTACTACTGGCAGATTTGTATGTTTTGGACATGGACTGACAGTTGGACATATTTTACTATTTCGCATATTAATAGTAAGTTATATTTTTCTGTGAAAAAAAAAAAAGATTATATTTAAGATGGATATATGCAGGTAGAAAATTTTTATGTTTTCATACTCAATACTATTATTGTTGTTATGATTCATTTGTGGATGACAAGATAAGTGTTCCAATTATCTTTGTAAGAACGTATTTGTATGTGTTTATTCTCTTTTTAGTGACAAGAATAGTGTTCCAATTATCTTTGTAAGAACATATTTGTATGTGTTTATTCTCTTTTGAGTGTTTTGTCTAGTCTAAGTGCCTCACCATCGCCCATTTATATTGATGTCTAATTTTAAGATAAGGTTCATGCCTTTGTTCCCTTTGTCTTGTCCCATGGTCTCATGTTTAGCTTCGTTAAGCCACTTGGGTTCTCAACTTAAGGCACTTTCCTTGGTGACTTGATCAAGCCTCATGCATCCTCTTGATTTGGTCTTTGTTAGCCGGGGATGCTTTGTTTTGAGTTCTCGATGGACCCAACTCTATTTGAGTAAATTTTGTCAAGTAGTTTACCTATTCAAACTTCCATTTCCCTCATTAGTTCAGGGGTGGGAAGTGCACTGGGACGCTTTGGTAGGGTATATTGCACTTGTGTCTGACAACCTACCTGTTAGAGAGCACTAGTACCATAATTACGTGTCATACAATTAGAATAACTATAGCGTGGTGGTGTACCCATGCATGCCCTATGTGCCATCAAATAAGTACCCACTTATCTTTTCTTTTCTTTTTTACCACTAATCAGTGGGCCTCACTATTTTCAACAAGTGGCTTCTAAAAGGGACCCAATTAGTTACCAATGCATGTTAACTACAAAATTAAGATGTTGCAAAATGCTTTAAACATATACTTATGAAAATCATGATAGCACGTATGTAGTTGTTCTTAAGCAAATTCAAATAAAAGCATGCACACTAAAACAGTAGAATGTTGAACATCTATTGAGCATATCATTTTGTTTTAGGATAAAAAAATGTCTTATATTAACATTGAAAGATTTATAATTTTGTTATTGGTTTTTTAGAGGATGTAGAGCAAAAGATTCTTCTTCAACTATCCTCATCATGTTTATAAGCAGGAAATCGATGTGGGTTCTACACAAGAAGAGTCCAAGCCAAAATCAGTCCAAACAAGCAAGGGACACCATTGAATTTGATCTATCATCATCATTGTGAAGATTTTAAGCAAAGAGCATGATGGGATATGACCTATAGTCATTCAAGTAATTTTTTATTGCATCTACTTTATGTTTCTTTTTTACAATAGGGAGGATCAAGATCTAATCTTCCATTCTATACCCCATTTCACAATAGCCCCTGTGTGGTTCAGGCTACCTCATCTCCATGGGATGAAATCTCTCTAAGATCCATTAGAGACAAATTGGATCGACACATTGATCAAGCAAAACCAAAAGGTAACTTGTATTATTGTGCCAGAATGTGTGTGGAAGTGGACCTAGAGAAGGGCCTCCCAGAGGCATTGCAAATTAATATGGTCTAATGGAGTCATTAACAAGTACTAGACTATGAGTGATCCCCTTTAAGTGCATCTCTTGTCACAACTATGGGTACTTTGCTAAAAATTTCCCAAGGATGCAAGAGGACCAACCTTCCTCAAAGCAGCTTATAAAATCTTATAGTGAGTTGGAGAAAAATCAAGTTAGGTCAATTATTTATAGGCACAAAAATGCGTAGACTAAGGGGTTGCAACACTCAAAGAAAACTTTGACAAGTCCACCCAAAGAAAGCATCAACACCTAGAAAACCTAAAGTATAGTGTGTATTATAACTAAACTAAATGTCAATCATTAGTTAAAGTTTTCATTAATTGGATCGAGGTCACATTTTCTAAGTGAAGAGTTGCAACTCTTAAGTAATGTTGTATTTATATGAGTACTCGCTCTTTGTAAAATCATCATTAAGATATATATATAGGAGTTGTCTAAAAGTTCGACGATTTGGCCCGGATGGGAGCTTTTCACAGAAATCCTGTGTTTTTTATTTTGCATAATCTAAATCTAACTGTGTTTTAATGGGGATTTTGCTGGTAGAAATCGATTCAACACCATCAAAAACCTCTGGGGCACCCAAAATTTCAGAGTTTGAGAGTTGTAAGCATGATTTTTAAAAATTTCTAACAGATTTATTCAAAATCGTACCAGAAAAATCAAATTTTTCCGTTTGAAATCATAAAACTTTTAGACTACATGTATGTGTATATATATATATGGAATGATGCCTCCAATTGGTATAGAGCCTATATGGCTTGCTTATAACCTATGTTTAGGTGTGTCAAAGACCTAGATGTTACGTTCCATATGTGCATAATATATACCACGAAGATTGTGTGTAGATGCTAGGGCATTGAGAGAGTAGCACAAGTCTCCACGCACAGACATCTCATCCTCCGCACACCACTCAACTTTCTCCAAAAAAAATTAATCGGTTGAGAGAAACGTTGACAGTCAATCATTAAATACCACCAGGGTTGGAATTTGACGGGGAAAATGCTCGTCACGAGGCATTTTGCCCATCTTTTACGGCCAAAAGAATTTAGTGACCATCATGTTTGATTGCCAAGTTAGATGTTAAAACATATTTTTGACCGGTTATTAATTTTCGAAAACGTTATTGTAGGGATATTAACTTGTATAAAATATTTGTAGTTTTTTTAATATTAATTTTCTTAATTCTTTCTTCTTCTCTAAATTCTTAACCTATCGTATTTATCGATTATGTTTGGATTTACGGATTCTATTTCAATTTAAATAAAGTTTTGAATTTCTTTTGGATGATAATTTAAATATAACGGAAAACAAAAAATTCAAGCCATCAATTCAACATAGTGATTATTTACTGGAGAAAAACTTTTTGAATGTAGAAAAACTCCAGGAGATACATTAATGAAGAGAAACTAATTTAAAGATACTGGCAAGAAGAATTACATGTCTTGTTGGGTTTGCGTTGTCCTCTCTCCTCATACGTATTTATTTTCCAAAAATTGTTCTTTCCAACTGCTTTTGGTGAAACTACTGCTAACAAAGCATGAATTCCCATATGGATTTCATTTTACATGATTTAATAATCAATTTATTTCATTTTTTAGATTGAGTGAGGAACCATATTTTTCTTGGAAGTGCATTTTAGCTATTTTATATAGATCTGAAAATGGAGTTGTGTTGATTTTCCAAGTAATGTTTGTAAATTACCTTACTTTACTTTGCACAATATACATGGTTATCTAAATATGCCTTAATTTTTAAGTTTGAAAACAATAATTTTTAATAAAACATTATCAATAGGATTATTATAAAAAGAGTATTATTGAATGTCATGTATTTCAATAAAACGTTTTGTGACGGGAAAGAAAAAAATCCACAACGTCAAATTTTTTTAGTAAGACGGGTAAAATCGCCACCAAATTCCAACATTGGATACCACAACCATTGTAAGCCCTGGTAGAGCTGTCAATCACACTATTCATATAGGATTGTGGTGTGCAAATTCATATGGTTTGCTTCGTTGTAGCCATGAAGAATTTAAAGCCCATACAAGTATCCATTGTTGTAATATGTTATGCATCTCTCCATTGTGATGGTCACAGTGGTGGAGAACATATCTCCCACTTATCCGATAAACTAAAAGCTAAAGCTTACGTAGTCAAAGATCTCATCTCCACAAATCACATCATCAAACTACAAAGTTGTGGCCAACCATTGCTTCGCGGACCTAGATTACACATTGTTACGTGGAGCTATCATGAAGACTACACATTATGCTTATGTGTTCTAGGTGCATGGTATCCCTGCGAGCATATTAATTATTGCAGAGAAATTTGTATGTGGAAGCCAACTCAAAGACAAATGAATCAATGAAAAAAGACGGAGGCCAAGATAGACACCAAAATTGCAAGTAGTGTCTCAACTGCATTTCAAGAAATCAATAAGAAACTTGAATTACTATTAGTATTGAAAGATGATTTAGACACCTTAAAAACGAAAGTAAAGGAATGAATATCCCAAAGTGCATTTCCATGGTCACACCAGTCATTTAATAATACAAATTCGATCAATGATATTATACACAAAATAAAAATAGAAGTACCAAAATTTGACGGCAAGGATGATCGAGAAGGTACAAGATGGATTAATAAAATTGAACGTTATTTTCATATATACAAGATTCCCGACGTTGATGAGAAAATTAATGTTGTGTTGATTTACCTAGAAAGAACAGCTTATGATTGTTTCTTGTGGTGGAACTTGAAATCCCGGGGACTAGCAAGAGACTAGGACACTTTCAAAAAGAATTTTTTCAAAAGTTCAAGATATAGAGGAGGACGAAATCTATGCCAAGATCTCATGATTGCAATAGTTTGGGATAGTTGAGGAATATTTTAGTGAGTTGCATGTACTAGCCACCCACTTTAAAGGTGTATTTGATAAACATCTATTGCAAATTTCCATATCAGGGTTGAAACCAAATATAATGAATGAATTGAAAGTATTAGTTGTCAAATATCTTGAGCAAGCACGTCAAAAAGCCAAACTCATTGAAGAATTGCACATTTCCTATCGACATCCTCCTTATATTCCCCCTCACCAAAATCCTCACCATCTAGTATAAGGAAGGATAACAATCGATGTTTCATATGTAATGCTCCCTATTAGAGTCCAGGGTATAGATGCAAAGACAAAAAGTCTACCTGTGTGAGAAAAATAATAGTGACACCGACAAAGTGAGGAAGTTGGGAACATATCTTCTTCTGGAAAAACAATAAACAAAGAGGAATTGAGCAACCATAAGACCACTCCAACACTCTCTGTCATCGCAATTGCGGGCATCTCTCAACCCAAACTCTTAAATTTTTTTGCTACATCAATAAAACTAAAGTAATTGTGCTTATAGATAGTGGCAGTTCACATAATTTTATAAATACATTGATAGAAAAACAATTAAATATGTTTGTCTACCCTACCTCTAACTCTCAAGCCATTGTACTAGGGGATAAGACTACTTCATGTGATGGGAAATGTCATAAGGTAGAGTTAATATCTATTACTACAAAAGTCTCCTATGTATGTCGTGATGATTGGAGTAGTAGATGTGGCCTTAAGATCCCAATGGTTGTCCCTACTTGGTATAGTGGGATTAAATTTACAAAAACAATTTTTAGATTTTTTGAAATGGAAAAAAACACACAAGTTTCATGGAATCAACTACCCACTCCCCCATATATGTTGATGTATTTGTAATTTCAGAATGTATTTCACTTGTATATTTTATATTTTCATTATACTTCCGACGGAGAGGTTTCATTCCTCCGATCGGGAAGGTTATCATTGTACTAGAGTGGGTTATTAGACTCCCCTAGTGGGGTTGGCCCAGAGTTAGGGTTTAATGAGTTATTAGACTCTCCTAGGAGAAGTCGGCCTAGTTAGGGAAAAAGGAAAGTGAAGTAAAGTATAAATAGAGAGTGTGACTCTATCATTTGTTTACTCACTCACTCACTTACTCATTGCGCATAAGTGAGAGAGAGACAAGTTCAGACAAGTGGAGGAGGAGGAGCTGCTGGAGTCTATCTTATTGTTTTGGGGTTTTGTACTATTGCTCATTCTATCTCTGAGGAAGTTGTGGGGTTTTCTCCTTTATGGTTTCCCCGGTGAAATGCTTTGTGTCTATTGTCTCTTGTGATTGATTTGATGTGCTTGTTATTCTCTCAGATAAGATCCTAGATCATATTGAATTAAATGATGAAAATCTAACATAGAGTCAAAGCTAACCTGAGAAGAAGACACTCTGCAGCTGCGGAAGCTAGGGCTTCTTAATTTTTGGGTCTCTTTCCACATATCATCAAAGGCAGGAGGCTAGGGTGACTTTCCTAAGGAAGGCACATCTTTCCATCCAAACAAAATTTGATTCTGAGCATTTTCAGTTTTTGGCCTGTCACTGCTGCGAGAAATTAGGGCTTTTGACAGAAGAGGAATTTTGGAGTTCTCTCAGCATAGCATTGATCTCCTCAGCAAAATCAAAATTTAGAGACCAAGATCGAAGTTTTTGGTTGGGTAGAACCCTAGGATCTATCAAACCCTAGTTCGGGTTTTGGACCAGAAAAACCAGAAAACCAGAATTTGATAGAAATTGCAAATCTGGAATTCGCAGGTCACTTTTGAGGGGTCAATTTTGGATTTTTCAAAATCCGAGCACACCAACTTGCTCGCCTCAGTCAATTGCATCTCCATGTCCAAACAGAAGTTTGAAATTCCAAGTTTGGATTTTTAGGGTTTCTCTATCAAACCCTAGCCAGCTCCAGATCCAGTTTCGGCAAATCAAGTGGTAAGATCTAAATCTTTTATTTCCATTTGAGTTTCTCATTAAGATGTCTCACCACTACAAACTTGAGGATAAGCTTGAAGGAGATGATAACTTCCGAGCATGGAAGTATAGGATTGGGTTAATCCTAGAAGAAAATGAATTGGACACCTACATAAGTGAAGAGGTTCCAGTCCCATAGGGAGATGAGGCTAAGGCCTTACGTAAGAAGAACTTGGTCAAGGCCAAGAGGATTATTGCAGATTCTATCAAAGACCATCTCATACCTCGTGTGTCTTCTCTAAAGACACCCAAGGAGATGTTTGATTCCTTGACCAAGCTATTTGAAGGGAAGAACATAAATCGGAAGATGACTTTGCGGAACCAATTGAAGAATGTCAAGGTACAAAATGCAGAGACCATGCAATCCTACTTCACAAGGGTCTCTCAGATAAAAGAACAACTTGAAGCTGCAGGAGAAGATATAGAGAATGGTGAAATTATGATGACCACCTTGAATGGTCTCCCTAGGTCATGGGATTCCTTCATTCAAGGAATTTGTGCTAGGAGGAAGCTCATCTCATTCGGTAGGTTGTGGGAGGAATGCTCACAAGAAGAAGCTCGACTTGTGGCTCGAGAAGAGAAGATGGGTAATGAAGACCAAGCTCTCACAGCACACTCCAAAAGGCATGATGACAAGAGAGTGCACCACCACAGTAAGAAATAAAAGCACCACCACCAGAATCAAAGGGGTAACTTTAAACCCCGAAGAGATATGTCCACCATTCGATGCTATACATGTGATGAGAGGGGACACTACTCCAGGGATTGTCCCAGAAATAATAAAGGTGGCTCTCACAAGAAGAAGAGCAACAAAAGAAGGCATAATGCTCACACTACAGAGGATGATGAACCTCCTAGGAAGAGAGCCAGAGAAGAAAGTGAAGATTCTTCAAGCGATGAAGAGTATGTTTTGATTTATGCCCTCACAAGAACTATTACACATGGAAGCAATGATTGGCTTATAGATAGTGGGGCTTCCAAACATATGACAGGATTCAAGGAATCCTTTATGAACCTATCTGAACATGAGTCACCCCACAAAGTGAAACTTGGGGATGACTACCAATATCCTATAGAAGGAAGTGGTGAAGCCTCTTATAAGCTGGACTCTGGGAAGTCTATGAAGATGAAGGATATCTTGTTTGTACTAGGACTAAAGAAGAACCTTCTCTCCATATCTGCATTAGATGCAAAAGGTATGCGGGTTGCATTTGCAAATGGCCAAGTTCTAATGTGTCCAAATGGAAAGACCATAGATGATGCAGTAGTAATTGGAGAGCAAGAGGGAGGCTTATACAAATTGAAGGGCCAACCAGAACAAGCCTTGGTCCATGAATCAGTAGAGCCAAGTGAACTTTGGCATAGAAGGCTTGCACATGTGCACTATAAAGCACTATCTCTTGCAAGCAAGGCTGTTGAAGGTCTTCCAGATATCTAGGCAAAGCATGAAGGCGTTTGCAAAGGATGTGCAAAAAAGAACACAAAGAAGACATTTCCAAGTAGCGAAAGCAAAGCAAAAGGAATCTTGGAAATCATCCACTCCGATGTATGCGATCCGATGTCATCTAGTCTTTGAGTGGGTATGTATATTATGTTTCTTTCATTGATGTTTTTTCTAGGAAGGCATGGATATATTTCTTGAAGGGAAAAGATGAAGTATTCAATAAGTTCAAGGAATTCAAAGCCTTGATCAAGAACCACACAGAGAAGAGAATCAAGACTTTTCGGTCGGATAATGGCAGAGAGTTCACATCAGAAGACTTCAAGAAATTATGGAGAGATTCAGGGATTAAGAGGGAGTTGACCACTCCATATAATCCACAACAGAATGGAGTTGCAGAAAGGAAGAATAGAACAATTATGGAAGCAGCAAGGGCAATGCTTCATGACCAAGATATTCCGATGCATCTATGGGCAGAAGCTGCTAGGACAGTTGTGTATGTACAAAATCGTACTCCACATAGAGTACTTGACAACAAAACACCAGAAGAAGTTTTATTCGGCAAGAAACCAGAGGTCAACCATCTCATAATATTTGGTTTCCCTGTGTACATACACATTCCAAAAGAGAAGAGGATGAAGTTAGATCCTTCCAGAAAGAAGGGTATATTTGTGGGATATAGTGAAAGCTCGAAGGCTTACAGGATATATTTCCCAAGATTTAAGAAGATCGACATCAATAGAGATGTAACATTTGACGAAGACTCGACATATCATAGATCCAGGAAGATACCAGTTGAAAACATTGAAGAACCAGAAGTACCCAAGAATCGAGATACAAAAATGAATGAAGTAAATCCAGAAGAAGATCGTGAGATAGAAGATCCACAGGAACCAGTAGATCCACCACGTGAGAAGAATTCTCACAAGAGGAAACCAACATGGGTACGAGAAGCAATTCAAGATGTAGAGAGATATGGTGCTCTAGAAGGAATGCATAGAGAAAGCAAGAGGCTGAGACCATTCTCCAGTTATGTAGCCCTGCTGTGTGACATCATTGACAAAGAGCCTTCCAACTATGCGGAAGCAGTTGAGAAGAAAGAGTGGAAGGATGCCATGATCGAGGAGTACCAATCAATCATGAAGAATGATGTTTGGGATGTGGTCCCGAGACCAATAGGGAAGTCTGTTGTGACTTCCAAGTGGATCTACAAAATCAAGCATGCTGCAGATGGTAGCATAGAGAAATACAAGGCAAGATTTGTGGCACATGGCTTCTCCCAGAAAGAAGGAATAGACTATGAGGAGACATTTGCACCTATAGCCAGATATACTTCCATTAGATCATTACTTGCTCTGGCTGTAGTGATGAAGTGGAAGATACACCAGATGGATGTCAAGACAACGTTCTTGAATGGTGTAGTGGAAGAGGAAGTATATGTGGAGCAATCACTTGGGTTTGAGACACATGACAGGGAGACTCATGTGTGCAAACTGAAGAAAGCCTTGTATGGATTGAAACAAGCACCTAGGACATGGTACGGTAGGATAGACAACATCCTAACTAGTTTGGGCTTTACCTGTTAGTTTTTCAACATTTAATTCAATCTTATCTAAGATCTTAATTGAGAGAACAACATGTACAACATATCAAACACAAGAGAAAAGAGACACAAAGCATTTCACCGGGGAAAACCAAGAAGGTGAAAAACCCTGCAACTTCCTCAAAGATAGAATGAGCATCAATACAAAGATCACAAAGATCAAACCCCACAACAAGAGATATTCTCCAAGCAGCTGCTCCTCCTCCACTTGTGCGCACTCCTCCTCTCTCTCACTAATGCGAAGTGAGAGAGTGTGTGAATGAACAAATGAGAGAGTCACACTCTCTATTTATACTTTACTTTGACTTGCCTTTTACTCTAACTGGGCTGACCTCCCTTGGGAGAGTCTAATAACCCATTACCACTTGTCACTGGGCCGACCCCACTAGGGTAGTCTAATAACCCTTTGACCCACACAACTCATACAGGGCTGACCCCACCAAGGCGATCTAATAACCCATCAAATATAAGTTGCGACACTTGCAAATACAAATGACTACACTTCCAATCAGAGGAATGATACATCTCTGTTGGGGATACAATAAAGTACAAATGTAATACATACAATATACAAGTGAATATCTTCCGAAGTTACAAATACATCAACACTCCCTCTTAACTAGGAAGGTATTCTCTTGACACAAGTCTTCAACACTGGAGTTGATTCATTGTCACTGGATCACTGGAGCATCATCGTCACTGCTGTTGTACTCTTCATCTCGATCACTGGTGCTATCTCTCAATTCTTCTCATCATAGGAAGTTCTACAAAGCCATCCCTTTTTCATGTTGGTTGTAGGCTGAGCCTCTTGTAGGTCTTCAACATCTCTGGCCATCCTGTGGAATGTGCGTCAACAAAACCTCGAAATAACATCCGAGCTCAAACTATCGGATCTTCAGGACTGATTACATGCCTCCTATAGCAAAACCTCAAAAGAGCATCCGAGCTCAAACTATTGGATCTCCCAAGATCTTTTCTATGCTACCTGTATCAAAAACTTGAAAGAGTATCCGAGCTCAAACTATCGGATCTCCCAGGATCTTTTCTATGCTACCTGCACAATCTGTCCACGACCAACCTGTAGCAAAACCTCGAAAGAGTATCCGAGCTCAGACTATCGGATCTCCCAGGATCTTTTCTATGCTATCTGCACAATCTGTCCATGGCCAACCTATAGCAAAACCTCGAAAGAGTATCTGAGGTCAGACTATCGGATCTCCCAGGATCTTTTCTATGCTACCTACATAATATGTCCATGGTCGCGGAGTATCATCCTGATACTCATGATCATACTGATCATCATCATATAGTACATCATCCTGATGCACATCATCATCACATGATTACCCTGATCATGTACACAACATCATCTTGATGCTCATCACACATGATCATCCTGATCACCATCGTAGCATCGTCCTGATGCCTATCATCTACAACATCATCCTGATGCTCATCACACATGATCATCCTATTCATCATACATAGCATCGTCCTGATGCCTATAATCTGGAGCATCATCCTGATGCTCATCACACATGATCATCCTGATCATCATACATAGCAGTAACCGGAGCATCATCCTAATGCTCATCACACAACACTTACATCCACAGCCATGGGAAGGATCCTCTTACTACTATGCTTTGAATGGCTCCTGCGAATGTGTCCCATCACTTCTTCCTCAAGTATCTTCTATCTGAAGAACACCAAGCCTCTCTCTGAAGTACTCGAACTTCACTCTGGCTAGTGGTTTGGTCAACACATATGCAATCTGCTCATCTGTCACAAAATACTGGAGCTTCACTGCTCCTCTCTGCACCATATCCCTGATATAGTGATATTTGATCTCGATGTGCTTCGACCTGTCATGGAACACCGAGTTCTCTGACAACTTCACACAAATCTGGTTGTCACAATAAATACAAGTAGCATCCAACTGGAGATCAAATAAATCAGACAGTAGCTTCCTTAGCCATACTGCCTCACAACTAGTTGAACAAGCTGCGACATACTCTGCTTCAACTGTGCTCAGTGCTACGCAGGATTGCTTCCTGCTAAACCAAGAGATCACACATGATCTGAAGTGATATAACTTTGTAAACCCACAATATTTAATATTTCTTATGACACCTGCAAATTCTTGAAAACCCACATTTTGATAATAATATATTGATGAGATGATTTATTACATTTACAAGCATTAACCATTTATAGGTCAATTGGGTATCATTTCAATGGAACGATGTACCCCTTATAATTTAACTAGTTAGTTTAATTAATTAATCATATTTGTGATTAATTAATATTTTTACTATTTAGATACACAACATTGCCTTCCCCTTAAGGAAAGCTTTATCCTCAAAGCTGAATTTGTTGATGTTGTCTTTTATTCTAGCTCTGTGTCAGACTGATGACGTGAGACATGGAATGTTGATTACATGCATGGCTTCCTCTTGTTTCTTTTGTTTTAGAATCCACATTAAGTATGTACATGGTGAAGTTTTGTTGACACCTTTATTGCTTGCGTGGTTTTTTCTTTTAACTTCTTTTGTCACCATTTGAAAGGACTTGATAGACTTGACAATAGAAACTATTTTTGTGATGTCATTCCCAACACATTCTATGTCGGCTTCTTTGAAGGGAATCCTTGTACTTATAATGGTCACATGAGCACCAATCTCATCTTGTATCTGATTAATCTTATATATGTTCTCATTAGTGTTTATTATAGTGATCTCTAGGGAGACAAATGTTCTTCATGCATCTATTATTGTGATATTCTTGTCGATGCATTGATCCTCGTTGTTGTCAGTAATATTGGTTTGACTCTCATCACCATCTTGGTCACAATCATCTTCATTTTTGTCATTGTCAATTTCATCACCAGGGTATTCTATATCTTTGTCAATTATGTCGATGTTGACATAATGGTTTACTGTACCTTTGTCATCATTGAATGAGTATGCAACATCGATGTAAACCTTGGAGCTCTCAACAGTTGCAATTTCAGGCTCTTTATTGCAGCAATCATCTCTTTTACTCTTTTATGCTTGTGTTAATTCATCAGGCTGTTCCCTTGCATGTTTGCTCATGGGTTTTTTCAGAGTTCTTAACTAGCTCGCATGATGATTCTCTTAGCGAGCACAATTCAAGTGCCACCCAGTGTGTATAATTAGAAGCACTGACAACGTCTTGCATTTGTTGTTGTTGGTCATTGAGTTCTATGGGAAACTCTGCCAGAGTTGATTCCAATAACACCTTTGATTCAACCGCTTCTGCGTCTACTTCTGAGAATGTAGTTTGCTCTTGTGATAATAACTCTTTCTCTTCTATAGAAGGTTGTGATTCTTCCATATCTTTCATAACTTCATGTTTTTCCTCCATGATCTTTATTCTCCGGGTTTTTTCTTTTTCACTTTCTTCTTTTAAGTTTTTAACGTTTTTATTTCCACTTTTAAATGGGTGTTCCCGCACATTTTGGTCTTGGTATCTTTTATCTAAATTTTGAAAAATATTTGATATTATTTCTTCTTTAATTTTCCTCATTTCTTCAACCAAATTGTCATGTGTGGAAGACATTTGTGTGTATGAATAGGTCTACTACCCGTAGGATTTTTCACCTATCCAAGTAAAAAGATTTAAATATAATAATTGATAATTATTATATTTAATAACATTTAATATTAATCATTTTTTTATTATTAAAATTAATGATATTCTCTTTTTTTTTAATAATGTTTACTATATAAAAAATTTAAATGTTTTTAGAATTAGGGTTTTGGAGATGGAGGGAAATGGCCGATCGATGGAGCGTTGGGGCGGAGCTGGAATGTATGGAAAGGAGGGAACAGTGCAAAGTGTGCAGGCCATGAGATGAAGGTGTGAAGGGAAGTGCGCACGTGGAGAGGGCGCAGCAACGAAGGAGAGGTGTAGTGCGCAGGTGGAGAGGGCGGAATACGAAGGAGAGGTGTAGCAATGGGGAGGTTTGTGGATGGGAGGGAGGATGAGGACGTGTGGTGGCGGTGGGCGATGGAGAAGGGTGGTGAGGAGGGGGGATGGGGGAGATGGGAAGGAGGGAGGGAATGAATACGCAGGAGAGGAGCTGCGCGGGATTGGCGTGGGCCTAGAGCAGGCGCCGAGGAGAATAGGGATGGCATGGGGTGAAGAGGGACGCTTACAGGAGAAGGGGAAGAACATGCGAGGGAAGCACGAGGAGCTGTGGGTAGATGGTGGATAGAGATGGGTGTGGAAGTGCGTGAAGCAGTCGTGGGTATGTGGTGCAAGGTTGAGTAGCTGGACGAGGGAAGAGGAGGCACGATTTGGGGGAGAACTGTGTGGAGAAGGGAGATGGGAAGATGTGGAGGGTTGGAAGGATTGGAGTGGAAGTGTAGGAGGGGCGTGCAGGTTGTTATGCGTGGAGCTGAGCGATGGAGATGGGTGGGAGGTGTGGAAAAAAGTGAAGAAGATGGAGGAGCTGAATTGAGAGTGGCAGAAGATGTCGAGGAGCGACACACTCTGATACCACATGAAGTGATATAACTTTGTAAACCCATAATATTTGATATTTCTTATGACATCCGCAAATTCTTGAAAACCCACATTTTGATAATAATATATTGATGAGATGATTTATTACATTTACAAGCATTGACCATTTATAGGTCAATTGGGTATCATTTCAATGGAATGATGTACCCCTTAGAATTTAACTAGTTAGTTTAATTAATTAATCATATTTGTGATTAATTAATATTTTTACTATTTAGATATACGACATGATCCCATACTGAAGCAACACCCCAAAGTGCTCTTCCTATCTGCAGCACTGCCTACCCAATCTAAATCAACATAACTCTCCAGGTTAAACTTTATACTAGAGCCCATAATCAACCGTACCCTTCAGGTACCTAAGAATATGCTTTACAGCAATCAGGTGAACATATCCAAGATCCGTCAGGAACTGGCTCAAGGTGTTCACATCAAAGCAAATATATGGTCTCATGTTTGTCAGGTACATCAAGGACCCAATCATCTGACGATACATAGTGGCATCAACCGACTCTGATGAAGCATCACTCAATAGCTTCAGTTTTGATGCCATAGGTGTGGCCATGGCCTTGCAATCCATCATCCCGAACCGCTTCAGGATCTCTACTGCATACTTCTCTTGTCTAAGGAAGATTCCATCTGCACTCTGCCACACCTCCATACCTAGAAAGTAATGCATCATACCCATTTCCTTCATCTCGAACTCAACAACAAGCTTCCTCTTCGTGTCGGCAATCAATCCATCCTCACCTGTCACAAACAGGTCATCCACATACAGTAGGAGTATCATTGGATTGCCTTCCTCAAGCTTGTAGTAAAGGTTGGAATCCGCTTTACTCTAGGTAAAGCCCAAACTGGTCAGGAAGCTGTTTATCCTGCCGTACCATGTCCTAGGTGCTTGTTTCAAATCGTACAAGGCTTTCTTTAATTTGCACACATGTGACTCCCTATCATGTGTCTCAAATCCGAGTGGTTTCTCCACATACACTTGCTTTTCAACTACACCATTCAAGAAAGCTGTCTTGACATCCATCTGGTGTATCTTCCACTTCATCACTGCAACTAGAGTAAGTATTGTTCTGGTGGAAGTGTATCTGGCTATAGGTGCAAAGGTTTCTTTATAATTCATCCCTTCTTTCTGGGAGAAGCCACGAGCCACAAACCTTGCCTTGTATTTCTCTATGTTGCCATCTGCAGCATGCTTGATCTTGTAGATCCACTTGGAAGTCACAACAGACTTCCGTTCTGGTCTTGGGACCACATCCCAAATATCATTCTTCACGATCGACTGTATTCCTAGATCATGGCATCCTTCCATTACTGCATCCTTGATCCTGGGAACTTCAGATTCTTCAATATCTTCATCAGATAGTTTTCTTGAACTTCGTTGCTGGAATAAATGTCGTTGTCCTTCTTTTGTAGGTGATTATACACGATCTTTCCTACAAGTCAAATTCAATTGCATGATTAGAAGCTTCTCATAGTTTTCAGAACAAAATCTTACACATAAGAATATATGTCATACAGTCATGCAATTATTTTAGCCAATGCTTCAATACAACATTTATCCATGTCCCGTAACTTTCTAGATGCCTTCCATCTCTACCAGAACATTGTTAAGAGTGTGCACAACTCCCAACATGTTAGCAAAGAGGTTTCATTCTAGATAAGTAGCAATGTAATGTTGTATAGTACCATAGGCCACTTACCCATTACTATATTACTAGTATCTTGTTCATTAATGCAACTTTTCTAAAATGCATAATATACATCCTAAATCTAGGAACATAAGTATGTACATGACTGAACAAAATCATATATACAAGAAATGACAATTTGAATACGTGGACTCCCTCTCAATATTTGCTTCCTTATAGGAACTACTGGAGTGAGCTCCCTCTCGGTCTTTGCTTCCTTGCAGGAACTACTGGAGTGAGCTCCCTCTCGGTCTTTGCTTCCTTGCAGGAACTACTGGAGTGAGCTCCCTCTTGATCTTTGCTTCCTGGATTATATGTCTTTGAACTTATATCCATCCTGGACCACTATGCATGCTTAAGTGTGCACTAGTGTCATCCTCAAGATCTCATACATAATAATACACGCATTAGTATAATCTCAATACTATCAAAACATTATGATTCTAAATAATCTTAAACATGTATGGTTATGGTCATTTCATACACAGGTAATTTATCACAAGTGTTAGTATTCAAGGTTTCAGGGAGGACTTCTTTTACTCATGCATATTCTTATATGACCATAGGACTATTCTATAAGAAACATAATATGCATAAACCCATGATTACTCAAACTTATAACTTCATGAATAATCATTATCAATCATACAAAAAGTATACTTATATAAGATCCTAACACAAGGTAGGATTCTAACTCGATATAGGAAAACATACTTGGATTATCATGTTTGCTAGTTATGTCTAACATACCCAAACAATGTCTTCTTTGTTCTTGTCCATGATTTGTGCTAGTAACCTGCATATCTCATAAGTTAAGCATTGTAGAACCAAATTATACATACCTCATAAGTAAAGCTTTTGTGTGATCAATGGCTATGGATAAGTCTTTGTCTTCATGTCACCATGGTCATATGTTCTTGATGTACCTTTCATGTTAGTGGACAACATCATCCTCATACAACACCACAGTGCATTAGTACAATCATAAGTGTCATAAACTTAATCAATGAATGTCTTCTATCATTCACATGCATTCATACTTTTACTAAGGTGATAAGACAAGTCTAAAATTAATCAAGATTGTACTAACCTCAATAGTATGAAGACAAACATATCATAAACTTAATTATGAACATATTTCAAAACATACCTGAATCTCTTCAAGTCATACCTGTCGGGATTGCTTGTAATCTTCTTTTGTAAGGCCTTAGTCTCATCTCCCTCTGGAACTGGAACTTCTTCACTTATGTAGGTGTCAATTCATTATCTTCTAGGATTAACCCAATCCACTTTTATTTGTTGAAGCCGGATCTGGAGCTGGATAGGGTTTGACAAAGAAACCCTAAAAATTCAAACTTTAAATTTCAAACTTCTAATTGGATGAAAAGATGCACCTTGCTGAGCTGATCAAATTGGTATACTTCAATTTTGAAATCTCCAAAATTTGACCCCTCAAAATTGACTTTGAAAGTTTCGGATTTCCAGCTTCTGTCAAATTCTGGTTTTTTGGTCAAAATCCCAAACTAGGGTTTGATAGAGCCCAGGGTTCTACCCAACCAAAAACTTCGATATTAGTCTCTAAATTTCGATTTTTCTAAGGAGCATCCAGCCGTGGTATCAGATTCAAGAAATTCCAACCTTCTCCAAAATCCTAATTTCCCGCAGTAGTGACAAACCAAAAATGAAAGTGCTCAAAATCCAATTATGTTTGGACAAAAATATATGCCGTATTGTTTCTGACATATCTCTGAAATTTCAGATCCTCAAGGTTTGAAACTTCAGCATATGGTAGAATGACCTGTCAAATTTCCAACCCCACAGATCTGAGCTCAAATGGATTCTCTGAGAGAGAGATATGCCAAGTGTCACAACGTGACCTGTTTATGGGATGAAACAGTATAGCAAACTTGTACGGCATGCCACGTGTCACTGTTTCAACTTCAGCCTCTGAAACCCAGACCTGTGAAACTACAGTCCGTTCCCTAACTGTCTCTTTTTACGAAATTCCATTTGGAGCTTCCTAGCCCGAGATATGACCTTTTTCCCTAGGTCACCTGTTTAGAACTGCATTCTGGAAGAGGCAAAAACCCTAACTTGTACGGATCATATCTCATAAAGTAAAACGAATCTGAGGTTTTCCTTCAGACACAAGGTACATGGACATTTCATATTCAACCTGTAAAAGTTTTAGATCCTGAACCTTCTCCAAAATGGATTTATAGCGAAAGTTCCAAGATGACTAGTTTTTACTATACCAATCCCTAGCTTCCGATTTGTTGCAAGTGCAACAAGTGTCATAAATGCCATACCATGCCTTCCTTCAGGCTAGCTCTGATACCATGTTATTTTTTCAGCATTTAATTCAATATGATCTAGGATCTTAACTGAGTTAGCAACAAGTACAACATATCAAACACAAGAGACAAGAGACACAAAGCATTTCACCGGGGAAAACCAAGAAGGTGAAAAACCCCGCAACTTCCTCAGAGATAGAATGACCATCAATACAAAGATCACAAAGATCAAACCCCACAACAAGAGATATTCTCCTAGTAGCTCCTCCTCCTCCACTTGTGAGCACTCCTCCTCTCTCTCACTAATGTGAAGTGAGTGAGTGTGTGAATGAACAAATGAGAGAGTCACACTCTCTATTTATACTTTACTTTGACTTGCCTTTTACTCTAACTGGGCCGACCTCCCTTAGGAGAGTCTAATAACCCATTACCACTTGTCACTGGGCCGACCCCACTAGGGTGGTCTAATAACCCTTTGACCCACACAACTCATACAGGGCCGACCCCACCAAGGTGGTCTAATAACCCATCAAATATAAGTTGTGACACTTACAATAATACTTGCGACACTTGCAAATACAAATGACGACACTTCCAATGGAAGGAATGATACATCTCCGTTGGGGATACAATAAAGTACAAATGTAATACATACAATATACAAGTGAATATCTTCCGAAGTTACAAATGCATCAACATTACCAAGAGTAAAGCAGATTCCAACCTTTACTACAAGGTTGAGGAAGGCAATCCAGTGATACTCCTACTGTATGTAGATGACCTGTTTGTGGCAGGTGAGGATGGATTGATTACTGAAACGAAGAGTAAGCTTGCTGCCGAGTTTGAGAAGAAGGACTTGGGTATGATGCACTATTTTCTAGGCATGGAGGCGTGGAAGAGTGGGAAAGGAATCTTCCTTGGACAAGGGAAGTATGCAGTAGAGATCCTGAAGTGGTTCGGGATGATGGACTGCAAGGCCATGGCCACACCTATGGCATAGAACCTGAAGTTATTGAGTGATGCTTCATCAGAGTTGGTTGATGCCATGATGTGTTATCAGATGATTGGGTCCTTGATGTACCTGACGAATACGAGACCAGATATTTGCTTTGCTATGAACACATTGAGCCTGTTCCTGACGGATCCAAGACATGTTCACTTGATTGTTGCAAAGCATATTCTGAGGTACCTGAGGGGTACGGTTGACTATGGGCTCAAATATGATGCGAATCATAAGATTAACCTCGAGGTTTATGTTGATTCGGATTGGGAAGGTAGTGCCATTGATAGGAAGAGCACTTCGGGGTGCTGCTTCGGTATGGGATCAGGTGTGATCTCTTGGTTTAGCAAGAAGCAGTCTTGCGTGACACTGAGTACATCCGAAGCAGAGTATGTCGCAGCTTGTTTGGCTAGTTGCGAGGCAGTATTTATGAGGAAGGTACTGTCTGATTTATTTGATCTCCAGTTGGATGCTACTTGTATACATTGCGACAACCAGAGTTGTGTGAAGTTGTCGCAGAACCCAGTCTTCCATGACAAGTCGAAGCACATTGAGATCCAGTTCCACTATATCAGGGATATGGTGTAGAGAGGAGCAGTGAAGCTCCAGTATGTTGCGATGGACAAGCATATAGCCGATGTATTGACCAAGCCGCTGGCCAGAGTGAAGTTTGAATACTTCAGAGAGAAGCTTGATGTACTTCAGATCGAGGTTCCTTCCAAGGGGAAGTGATGAGTCCGGAAGACGCATATGCACATGGGCCATTCTCACATAGTGGTAGGAAAGTCCTCCTATGGTGTAGATGTAAGGGCCAGGCGATTTTTACATAGTGGTAGGAATGTCCTCCTATGGTGTAGATGTAAGGGTTGGGCCATTCTCACATGGTGGTAAGAAAGTCCTCCCATGGTGCAGATGTAAGGGTTGGGCGTGGCTTTTCCGACATGGTCAGAGGTTAGTCCTTCCATGGTCGTTGATGTAATTGTCGAGGCTTTTCCGACATAGTCAGAGGAAAGTATTTCCATGGTTGTTGATGTAATTGCTGAGCTTTTTCGACATGGTCAGAGGAAAGTCCTTCCATGGTCGTTGATGTAATTGCTGAGCCTTTCCCGGATGGTGATAGGAAAGTCCTTCCATGCCGGTGAGTGTAAGTGTTGTGTTGTGTGCATTTGTGCTATGCTCCGTTGATGACGAGATTATCTAATGATGATGAGGTGACAGTAGGGTACACAAGTTTTGCGGAGGCATATAATCAGTCCTGGGATGCTCCTTCAGGTTTTGCAGTGGCATATAATCAGTCTTGGGAGATCTTGCAGGTTTTGCAGAGGTAGTGTAATTAGTCCTTAGATGTACCTACTTGATGGCTTGCTCGCAGAGATGATGAAGACCTACATGGAGGCTAGTCCTACATCCAGAATGAAAAAGGGCTGGCTCTGTAGAACTTCCTGTGACGAGTAGATTGAAGATTGATGATCAAGATAGCAGCAGCAGTGACAATGATGGTCCAGCTTTGATGATGATCCAGCTTTGATGATGATCCAGCTTTGATGATGATCAAGTGATGAATACTTGTGCCGATGAACTGTGTCAAGAGAATACCTTCCTAGTTAAGAGGGAGTGTTGATGTATTTGTAACTTCGGAATGTATTTCACTTGTATAATTTATATTGTCATTAGACTTCCGATGGAGAGGTTTCATTCCTTCGATTGGGAAGGTTATCATTGTACTAGAGTAGGTTATTAGACTCCCCTAGTGGGGTCGACCCAGAGTTAGGGTTTAATGGGTTATTAGACTCTCCTAGGAGAAGTCGACCCAGTTAGGGAAAAAGGAAAGTGAAGTAAAGTATGAATAGAGAGTGTGACTCTCTCATTTGTTCACTCACTCACTCACTTACTCATTGCGCATAAGTGAGAGAGAGACAAGTTCACACAAGTGGAGGAGGAGGAGCTGATGGAGTCTATCTTATTGTTTGTTGGTTTTGTACTATTGTTCATTCTATCTCTAAGGAAGTTGCAGGGTTTTATCCTTTATGGTTTCCCCAGTGAAATGCTTTGTGTCTATTGTCTCTTGTGATTGATTTGTTGTGCTTGTTATTCTCTCAGATAAGATCCTAGATCATATTGAATTAAATGATGAAAATCTAACATGGAGTCAGAGCTAACCTGAGAAGAAAGCACTGTGCAGCTGCGGAAGCTAGGGATTCTTAATTTTTGGGTCTCTTTCCACAGATCATCAAAGGCAGGAGGCTAGTCTGACTCTCCTAAGGAAGGCACATCTATCTGTCGAAACAGAATTTGATTTCGAGCATTTTCAGTTTTTGACCTGTCACTGCTGCGGGAAATTAGAGCTTTTGACAGAAGAGGAATTTTGGATTTCTTTCAACATAGGATTGATCTCCTTAGCAAAATCAAAATTTAGAGACCAAGGTTGAAGTTTTTGGTTGGGTAGAACCCTAGGATCTATCAAACCCTAGTTCAGGTTTTGGACCAGAAAAACCAGAAAACCAGAATTTGACAGAAATTGCAAATCCGAAATTCGCAGGTCACTTTTGAGGGGTCAATTTTTGGAGTTTTCAAAATCTGAGCACACTAGCTTTCTTGCCTCAGTCAATTGCATCTCAATGTCCAGAAGTTTGAAATTCCAAGTTTGGATTTTTAGGGTTTCTCTATCAAACCCTAGCCAATTCCAGATCCAGTTTCAGCAAATCAAGTGGTAAGATCTAAATATTTTATTTCCATTTGAGTTTCTCATTAAGATCTCTCACCACTACAAGCTTGAGGATAAGCTTGAAGGAGCTAATAACTTCCCAGCATGGAAGTATATGATTGGGTTAATCCTAGAATAAAATGAATTGGACACCTACATAACTAAAGAGGTTCCAGTCCCAGAGGGAGATAAGGATAAGGCCTTACATAAGAAGAACTTGGTCAAGGCGAAGAGGATTATTCCAGATTCTATCAAAGACCATCTCATACCTCATGTGTCTTCTCTAAAGACACCCAAGGAGATGTTTGATTCCTTGACCAAGATATTTGAAGGGAAGAACATAAATAAGAAGATGACTTTGCGAAACCAATTGAAGAATGTCAAGGTACAAAATGTAGAGACCATGCAATCCTACTTCATAAGGGTCTCTCAGATAAAAGAACAACTTGAAGTTGTGGGAGAAGATATAGAGAATGGTGAAATTGTGATGACCACCTTGAATGGTCTCCTAGGTCATGGAATTCCTTCATTCAAGGAATTTGTGCTAGGAGGAAGCTCATCTCATTCAACAGGTTGTGGGAGGAATACTCACAAGAAGAAGCTCGACTTGTGGCTAGAGAAAAGAAGATGGGTAATGAAGACCAAGCTCTCACAGCACACTCCAAAAGGCATGATGACAAGAGGGTGCACCACCATAGTAAGAAAGAAAAGCACCACCACCAGAATCAGAGGAGTAACTTTAAACCCCGACGAGATATGTCCACCATTCGATGCTATACATGTGATGAGAGGGGACACTACTCTAGGGATTGTCCCAGAAATAATAAAGGTGGATCTCACAAGAAGAAGAGCAACAAAAGAAGGCATCATGCTCACACTGCAGAGGATGATGAACCTCCTAGGAAGAGAGCCAGAGAAGAAAGTGAAGATTCTTCAAGCGATGAAGAGTATGTTTTGATTTATGCCCTCACAAGAACTATTACACATGGAAGCAATGATTAGCTTATAGATAGTGGGGCTTCCAAATATATGACAAGATTCAAGGAATCCTTTATGAAGCTATCTGAACATGAGTCACCCCACAAAGTGAAACTTGGGGATGACTACCAATATCCTATAAAAGGAAGTGGTGGAGCCTCCTATAAGCTAGACTTTGGGAAGTCTATGAAGATGAAGGATGTCTTGTTTGTACCAGGACTAAAGAAGAACCTTCTCTCCATATCTGCATTGGATGCAAAAGGTATGAGGGTTGCATTTGTAGATGGCCAAGTTCTAATGTGGCCAAAGGGAAAGACCATAGATGATGCAGTAGTAATTGGAGAGCAAGAGGGAGGCTTATACAAATTGAAGGGCCAACCAGAAGAAGCCTTGGTCCATGAACCAGTAGAGCCAAGTGAACTTTGGCATAGAAGGCTTGCACATGTGCACTATAGAGCACTATCTTGTGATGAACCTGCAATAATTAATGCAAATATACGAGATATCAGAAATAATAGAACTCAGAATCACTTTTATATTGATCACGGGCCACTTCGAGGGGGCAACCTCCTTTGAGCAAGCTCAATACAATTAACTTCACGGTGCCTTCATAGGCCTCAACACACACTTATATACTAAGTCTAGGTGCCAATACCATGGGTCAATACCATGTGTCAATACAAACCATGGGCCAATACAAAATATAGATTAACAATTATTACGGGTCAAAACCATGGGCCAATACAAACTATGGATCAACAAAACTATGGGCGACTTACAAAGCATATGCGCCAACAACAATAACACAAGCTATGGATCAACAAATACTACGGGATGACTTACAAAGCATATGCGTCCAACAACAATATACTAACAAAGTAAAGACATGGGTTCCTAACATCCCCTCTCCCTTAGAAAAAGCTTTGTCCTCAAAGCTTTAGATGGGGAAATTGATGCAGAATCTGAAGGAGTGGTTCCCCTGTAGCATCCTCGGGCTGCATTCCAGGCCACTGGCGCCTTTTGAGTTTCAGGGAGGATTGCATGGAAGGATGTAGATGAAGAATAACCATATCAATGACGTGAAAAGTGCGTGCAGAACGGTGCTGATCGGCTTGTTGTTTCAGTCGAATTCTTGCCATGTGAAGATTGTCCTGCAGAATGAGAAGAAGCTGATCACGATTTCGAAGAATTGAGTCAATTGCCTGAACTGGGGAGCTGCTGAAGGTGTATGGAAGAAGAACTGGTGGTGCCTGTCCAGAGACTGCTTCATATGGTGTCCTTTTAGATGTGGTACTATACCACTAGAGCGATTCCAGGAAATCCATAGAAATAGTTGTCCAAATCTGTGTAGGGATGGGCAAGGGTTCGAGCAGTCCCGAAAGAAGGGTCGTTTCACCCTTGTTGACCTGGAAAGTATCACAGTCAACCAGCATCCGTTGAATTGTCATTTTCAATCCCTGCCAAAAGAAGTTACATTGTTCTTGGTCATACATTTTGAGGAACCCAGAGTGCCCTGCTGATGAAGAAGCATGGCGTTTATAGAAGAGATAACCCCATTGAATAAATTGCAACCAATTTGGAACAAGCAGAGAAATAGCTATAAGAGAAACTAGGTCATCAAATGTGCGAGAAGGAGCATTTGCCACCATATTGTCCTTACCCTTATGGTAAGTGGTCTCATAGTCATAACCCATGAGTTGGAGAACCCATTTTAGGTGTGCTAGGGAGGAGACCCGTTGTTCCAGGAAAGTTTCCAGACTCTGGAGATCAGTCTTGATGCAGAAATAATTCCCCAATAGGGATGGCTGCCACTTCTGTACTGCATGCAAAATAGCCATCATGTCCTGCTGAGATGTAGATGCGGCAAAATGCTTACCGGAAAGGGCTCGTGAAGGTGGCAAGCCCACTAGTGCAACAAAGACACCTGCATATCTATCCAAGGAAGTAGTGGAGACCGTTGGTGGGTGCATCTGAAGGGAATGGAGCTGAGCAATGACACCATGTGAATTCTTCTTAAGGATCTTTTTCAAGCGATGTGAACTGATGATGCAAAGAGACCCTGGTTATAAGCCAATAAATTTGTGTTGTGTCCCATTAACTGAAAACTGCATCCAAAGTTCATCAAAATCCCATAAGATGGGGCCAAGTGTGCGTAACCATTGAACGCTCAAAACTACATCACATCCACCTAAGGACAAGGAAAACATGTCAGAGCGCAGGTTATAATCTTCCATAGAAATACGCACATTATGATACTTCCCCTTGCAAGGTAAGGTGCCCCCATTGGCAACCATGACTTCAAAGTTGGAACAAGGATAGACAAAACAATCAGCCTGTTTGGCAATCCGAGGGTCAATGAAGTTATGAGTGCTAGAAGAATCAATGAGTATGGTAAGAGGGAGCTTCTTGAAGTATCCCCTGACCCACATTATTTGTGGGGTGGTGACGCCAGTTACAGCATGGAGAGAGATCTCGGGTGGGTCGTCTTGAGATGGGGTGTCAACAGGCGGGTGTTGAATGTCGATGTAGTGCTTTGGTTTTTACAGCAGAGCACTAAGTAAAATTTCTGAGTTAATTTTCTATGTATTAATTTATTCAGGTATATGTGAGTAAATTTCTAATGAAAATTCTATGCTTTTAAATGATATTTAGTATATTGTTTTGTCTTCAATAATCATACATTCGTATTTAAAAAATAAACTAACATATCAATATTTTCCTTCAACAATATGTGTTTTTAGCATAAGAATATGTTTCACAGTAATAAATCAGTAAGTAGCAAGGTATATGCAGGTTTCAGAGTATGTTTCCACATAATAATTAATTGAAATAAATAATCAAGGAAATTACCTGATGCTGATGCTAGTAGACCGTAGGTTGTAGCAGGTTATGTTTATATTCTTTTAGTCAGCCAAGATGATGTGTCCACCCTACCGACCAGCTATTATCTTGCTGGCCCTTGAAAATCAAAGGATTTCCAAGCCCCCGAGCTCACAATTTGATAATCCCGAGAGTAGTATTTACTTAGGTTCTCCAAACCTTTTCTCTGTTCTCAAACCTTTTTCTCCCCTTAAAGCTCTCCCCCCCTTACCTTCAACTTTCTCCCCCTCTATATACATTTCCTTCCTCGAGAAGACCTTGGGCTTACTCCACTGCCCCAAACTCCCCCTCTCGATCCCCTCAAACATTTACTCCTTTCCCTTAGTTCATTCATACACGTTACATTATAAAAATGTATTTTTCATACTCAATGTACCGAATAATCAATTACACTCTCGGTAAATTTATTTGATTTTGATTGATGGTCGTAAGTATTTATTACGGTGGGAATCATTACCCAAAGGTTATCCATTCGGGACAAGGTTGATTAATTACAAGTATATTCACCACCTTTGTATTTAATGTTATTAGTGTAATTAATAAAATATTATATAAATGGTTGACCTTTTCAACTTGGACAAGGTGTGTCTTAGTGGTTTACCTCATCCGTCAAGACGACTTATCTTGAAATTTAATTTCTAAGATTCGTATTGAATAAATAAATAGTTTTAACCATTTTCCATCACATCACATCCATTCAAGAATTGTTATCTTATTATTTTTAACTTAGTAATGGAAATAATCACACTCTAATCATTTATTAATCAATATTTAAATTTTTACCGATATTGCAATTGTTATGACATGGGTAGTAATATTATTAAAATAACATTAATTAAGTAATAATATTAATTAAATCACCACAAAGTAATAATAAATGGTGAATTTAATAAAAATGTCTTTTAAATCATTTGTTTATCACATGAGTACCCTAACATCTACATAGTATCATCGTTCTTCTAAACAAAGCACCTTTAAGGGCTTAAACAATTTTACTAATTAATTAGACAGTACCATTACCTTATTTACAACAATTCTCAAATGACAATGTGAACTGACGACACTTGTCTCAATTGTTTATCACAATGTTTACCAACAAGTAATACATAGCTTAATTGACTTGTTTTACACATCTTAAATAACTTTATATTCATTATCTGAATTCGATCAATGCATGATTAACATAATTACTTATGACGACTTATACATTTATTCAATATGTTAAGTGTTTGTATATCGATACTAGTGTACATGTGCAAGGTGTGCATGCGTGGCCAACGTATACACAGATCATAAATGTACTATAGACAAACCCCATCCCGCCTATGCATACCTGCTAACTAATAGTAGTATTTACCCCCATGTAGAAGAACAAGCTTAATATACATAGTACAAGTACTTTAACATCCTCAGTTATTTAACAGTTAATTCTTTACGATTTCACATCATTATCTTTATCTTTACATTAGTTTAATCAATCATGTACAAGGAAGGGTACCTACTACCACTAACTCAGAATCAAGGAATACTCAACCCTCAACAGTACTAACTAACACATCCTCCCATCATAACCTACGTCCTGCATCCTCCCTATCCTTCCTCTGCTAGTACAAAAGTGGATGTCGGACTCACCGATATGACCACATAGAACTTGAGAGCGATAGCGTCGGCTGAACAGCGGACCTATCCTCCCCTAGCAAGCATCCGACCATCCTCATCACAACAACATGGGGAGCGTGTCTCAGCACGGCCCTCCCACGACCTCGGGTCTCATGGAAACATAGGGTGGGAAACACATCCATCCCTCTCAACATACTGGGCCTACGCACTTATCGACTCATACTCTGCTGCTATCGGGATTATCAGTTTGTGTTATCGTATCATCATTTTTTGGCTGCTAAGGTTTACTGTACGAACATGTTTTTTTTCTTTTCAATATATCAGATCAAGTAACTGGCTCCCATAGCCCTTGTGTCCTGTAGGTTAGTATTTCGCAAAATACAAATTTATAGAAAGCATTTCCCATTGATCGCTAATTGATCCATGTTATCAAAAATCATTTTATTTCATGTAACCTTTTTAGTTCATCATAGATGCGTATGACATATAACACTTCAATAATTCATATAAGAAGATGGCATCCACGTACCGAATCATATATTTCATATCTTATTAATGAAAACATATAAACATATACTGAAATCGTAAAATAAAGAAATCATATGATAATCATGACATCGTAACCGCATAACATAGTAACATCATAATTATGGTGAAATCATAAAACAAGGTAACATCATATAATGAGGTCCATCATATCGTAATATAGTTTACTCAGTCGAGCTGAGTTCAACAGAATATATAAGAAAATAAAGTATGGTGTGTCTAATTGATAAATATGCCTAATCAAAATATGGGCGTTATAGTCGACCTGAACATCTACTGTATCTGGAGCTTCTTCACTAAGTTCTGAGGCAGGCGGAGAATCCACATCCAAGAGATAGAGCTTTTGTTGAACACATCTATGTCCCTGAGTGAATTTCTCATCACAATTATAACAAAGCCCTTTTTCTCGGCATGCCTGCATCTCTGTTTCAGACAAATGCTTGATAGGAGTTGTTCGAGGAGCAGGCATGATGGGAGGTCATTGGGAACCTTTGAAGGGAACAAAGGTGGGTTTGGAGCGTTGTTGAGCTGCGATCTTGTCCTCTGCCAACTTAGCCAACCCTAGGACTTCCATCATTGTGTTGGGATAGAACATTTTGACTTCTAAGCGGATTTCATCCTTGAGACCACTGATAAAACAACTCCCGTAGAATTCATCAGACAATCCTTCTGTGTGATTGGCCAGTTTCTCAAATTCTGTCTGATACTCTCTCACTGTGCCAATTTGGTGAAGTTTAGTGAGTGCTCCTGTGAAGTCATCAAAAGCACTAGGACCAAATCGTGGCAAGAGGAGTTGGAAAAAATCTGTCCAGTTTGGCTCGAGATGAGCTTTGATGTACCAACGGTACCATTGAAGGGCTTTCTGTTTCAAATGAAAGGATGCAAGTGGAACTTTTTGGAGATCAAAAGTATTATGCAGACTGAAATATTGTTCTGCTTGGTATATCCATCCAGTCGGATCAGTACCATTGAAGCGCGAAAAATCAAGCTTCGGCCCACAAAAATTGCTGGAAGAAGAGAACCCAGTGGCTGCAGAAGATTCTGGTTGTCGATTATTGTTCATGGCTGAATGCTGAAGATGGAGGCTGAGAAATTTTTCATCCAGATCTTGGAGTTTGGTTTGGATGGCTGCAAGTGCTTCCTCCATGGTTTTTGCTCCTGTGCAAGTGACAACCATAACCCGTAATTTTTTCTTTTTTTTTTTGGTGGGGGGGGGGGAATGGATAGAAAAACACAAACACAAGCTTATTTAGTAAGGGGAAATTTGGATTTGGGAAAAACTTGGAGGGGTAATTGGGGTTTGACTAGGTTTTCGACACTTTCTGAGAGACAGGGAAGCAAAAAATGGGGATTTCAGAAGCGAGAACTCTATAGTAAAATTTGAAGGCAATTGGGTGAAAATTGAAGAAGTTATGGAAAACCTGAAAAATAGACAAATGTGGGATTTCTGGTCTTGGGAAGTGGAATTTGGGATAGGGTCTTCAGGAATGAAATATGCAGAATCGGATTGCAGGGATGTCAGTGAAGTTTCAGGGAAAATACAGTTGAAACAAGGGAGATATGGCCGATTTTTTTTTTTTTTTTTTTAAAATCAGAAATGGATCGGCAACAGCAGCGCGGAAGGGATCGAAAACGGCTGGATCTAAAACGGCGACGGGATCTGGAACGACTTTCAAAATATATATGAAATGGCTGGATCTGGAGTGGAAGTGATCGGTAACAATTCAGCTGAAAATAGATATGGACCCCACGTATGTACAGCTTCCTAACAGTTCAGGTGTTTCACTTGGACACCAATGTTGTCTGACGGCTTGCGTATTGGGGTAGTACCCCTCACTCCACAGCTCAGGTAAAACTTATAACTGCTTTGCCACAAACGACAGCTCTTGGTTTACCTCATGGATGGGAACTAGTCAATCAGGTAGGGGTCGTTGCCCTTTTCGTTGGCAGGTCCTCTCAATGGGACAGCTACTTTGGGGTTCCTGTGGTACTCCTCACAATTAGTTTTAGGGCTTATACCCAAGTACTTCTCATAGTTAAGTGGATAGGGATTATTCCCAAATCCAAAGCTGCAACAGATGCGAAAAAAAAAATTTGGCAGAAATTTCACCTAGCGAGCCCAAGAAAGTGCTCTAATATCAGATGTGATGAACCTGCAATAATTAATGCAAATATATGAGATATCAGAAATAATAGAACTCAGAATCACTTTATATTGATCATGGGCCATTTCGAGGGGGAAACCTCCTTTGAGCAAGCTCAATACAATTAACTTCACGGTGCCTTCATAGGCCTCAACATACACTTATATACTAAGTCTAGGTGCCAATACCATGCGTCAATACCATGTGTCAATACAAACCATGGGCCAATAGAAAATATAGATTAACAATTATTACGGGTCAAAACCATGGGCCAATACAAACTATGGATCAACAAAACTATGGGCGACTTACAAAGCATATGCGCCAACAACAATAACACAAACTATGGATCAACAAATACTACGGGATGACTTACAAAGCATATGCGTCCAACAACAATATACTAACAAAGTAAAGACATGGGTTCCTAACATATCTCTTGCAAGCAAGGCTGTTGAAGGTCTTCCAGATATCCAGGCAAAGCATGAAGACGTTTGCAAAGGATGTGCAAAAGGAAAGAACGCAAAGAAGACATTTCCAAGTAGCGAAAGCAAAGCAAAAGGAATCTTGGAAATCATACTCCGATGTATGTGGTCCGATGTCATCCAGTTCTTTGAGTGGGTATGTATATTATGTTTCTTTCATTGATGATTTTTCTAAGAAGGCATGGATATATTTCTTGAAGGGAAAAGATGAAGTATTCAGTAAGTTTAAGGAATTCAAAGCCTTGATCGAGAACCACACAGAGAAGAGAATCATGAATTTTCGGTCAGACAATGGCGGAGAGTTCAAATCAGAAGACTTCAAGAAATTATGTAGAGATTCAGGGATTAAGAGGGAGTTGACCACTCCATATAATCCACAATAGAATGGAGTTGCAGAAAGGAAGAATAGGACAATTATGGAAGCAGCAAGGGCAATGCTTCATGACCAAGATCTTCCTATGCATGTATGGGAAGAAGCTGCTAGGACAGCTGTGTATGTACAAAATCGTACTCCACATAGAGTACTTGACAAAAAAACACCAAAAGAAGTTTTCTTCGGCAAGAAACCAGAGGTTGACCATCTCATAATATTTGGTTTCCCTATGTACATACACATTTTGAAAGTGAAGAGGATGAAGTTAGATCCTTCAGGAAAGAAGGGTATATTTGTGGGATATAGTGAAAGCTCGGAGGCTTACAGGATATATTTCCCAGGATTCAAGAAGATCGACATCAGCAGAGATGTAACATTGGACGAAGACTCGGCATATCACAGATCCAGGAAGATACTAGTTTAAGACATTGAAGAACCAGAAGTACCCAGGAATCGAGATACAACAATGAATGAAGTAAATCCAGAAGAAGATCATGAGATAAAAGATCCACAGGAACCAGTAGATCCACCATGTGAGAAGAATTCTCACAAGAGGAAACCAACATGGGTACGAGAAGCAATTCAAGATGCAGAGAGATATGGTGCTCTAGAAGGAATGCATAGAGAAAGCAAGAGGCCGAGACCATTCTCTAGTTATGTATCCTTGCTGTGTGAGATCATTGACAAAGAGCTTTCCAACTATGTGGAAGTAGCTGAGAAGAAAGAATGGAAGGATGCCATGATCGAGGAGTACCATTCGATCATGAAGAATGATGTCTGGGATGTGGTCCCGAGACCAGTAGGGAAGTCTGTTGTGACTTTCAAGTGGATCTACAAGATCAAGCATGCTGCAGATGGCATCATAGAGAAATACAAGGCAGTATTTGTGGCACGTGGCTTCTCCCAGAAAGAAGGAATAGACTATGAGGAGACATTTTCACCTGTAGCTAGATATACTTCCATTAGATCAGTACTTTCTCTGGCTACAGTGATGAAGTGGAAGATACACCAGATGGATGTCAAGACAACATTCTTGAATGGTGTAGTGGAAGAGGAAGTAGATGTGGAACAACCACTCGGGTTTGAGACACATGACAGGGAGACTCATGTGTGCAAACTGAAGAAATCCTTGTATGGATT
This sequence comes from Larix kaempferi, assembly GCA_027924585.1. NCBI lineage: Eukaryota > Viridiplantae > Streptophyta > Pinopsida > Pinales > Pinaceae > Larix > Larix kaempferi. The sequence goes on from BSBM01000198.1 coordinate 3,049,362, forward strand.
GAAACAAGCACCTAGGACATGGTATGGCAGGATAGACAACTTCCTAACTAGTTTGGGCTTTACCAAAAGTAAAGCGGATTCCAACCTTTACTATGAGGTTGAGGAAGGCAATCCAGTGATACTCCTACTGTATGTAGATGACCTGTTTGTGATAGGTGAGGATGGATTGATTGCTGACACGAAGAGGAAGCTTGCTACCGAGTTTGAGATGAAGGACTTGGGTATGATGCACTATTTTCTAGGCATGGAGGTGTGGCAAAGTGCGGATGGAATCTTCCTTGGATAAGGGAAGTATGCAGTAGAGATCCTGAAGCGGTTCGGGATGATGGACTGGAAGGCCATGGCCACACCTATGGCATCGAACTTTAAGCTATTGAGTGATGCTTCATTAGAGTTGGTTGATGCCATGATGTATCGTTAGATGATTGGGTCCTTGATGTACCTGACGAATACGAGACCAAATATTTACTTTGCTGTGAACACATTGAGCCAGTTCCTGACGGATCCGAGACATGTTCACCTGATTGTTGCAAAGCATATTCTGAGCTACCTGATGGGTACAGTTGACTATGGAATCAAGTATGATGCGAATTAGAAGATTAACCTCGAGGGTTATGTGATTCGGATTGGGCAGGCAGTTCCATTGATAGGAAGAGCACTTCGGGGTGTTGCTTCAATATGGGATTAGGTGTGATCTCTTGGTTTAGAAGGAAGCAATCCTGCGTGGCACTGAGTACAGCCGAAGCAGAGTACGTCGCAGCTTGTTCGGCTAGTTATGAGGCAGTATGGATGAGGAAGTTACTGTCTGATTTATTTTATCTCCAATTGGATGCTACTTGTATATATTACGACAACCAGAGTTGTGTGAAGTTGTCAGAGAACCCAGTGTTCCATGACAAGTCAAAGCACATTGAGATCAAGTTCCACTATATCAGGGATATGGTGCAGAGAGGAACAATGAAGCTCCAGTATGTTGCAACAGACGAGCAGATAGCTGATGTATTGACCAAGCCGCTGGCCAGAGTGAAGTTTGAATACTTCAAAGAGAAGCTTGATGTACTTCAGATTGATGTTCCTTCCAAGGGGAAGTGATGAGTCTGGAAGACGCAGATGCACACGGGCCATTCTCACATAGTGGTAGGAAAGTCTTCCTATTGTGTAGATGTAAGGGTTGGGCCATTCTCACATAGTGGTAGGAAAGTCCTCCTATGGTGTATATGTAAGGGGTGGGCCATTCTCACATGGTGGTAGGAAATTCCTGCCATGGTGCAGATGTAAGGGCTGGGCGTGGCTTTTCCGACATGGTTAGAGGTTAGTCCTTCCATGGTCATTAATGTAATTGTCGAGGCTTTTCCGACATGGTCAGAGGAAAGTCCTTCCATGGTCGTTGATGTAATTGTCGAGCTTTTTCGATATGGTCAGAGGAAATTCCTTCCATGGTCATTGATGTAATTGCTGAGCCTTTCCTGGATGGTGATAGGAAAGTCCTTCCATGTCGGTGAGTGTAAGTGTTGTGTTGTGTGCATCTGGGATGTGCTCCATTGACGACGAGATGAAATGAAGATGATGAGGTGACAGTAGGGTACACAAGTTTTGCAGAGGCATATAATCAGTCCTGGATGCTCCTTTAGGTTTTGCAGCGGCATATAATCAGTCCTTGGAGATCTCGTAGGTTTTGCAGAGGTAGTTTAATCAGTCTTGAGATGTACCTACTTGATGGCTTGCTCGCAGAGATGATGAAGACCTACATGGAGGCTAGGCCTACATCCAGCATGAAAAAGGCCGACTGGCTTTGTAGAACTTCCTATGATGAGTATATTGGATATTGATGTTCGAGATAGCAGCAGAAGTGACGATGATGATCCAGCTTTGATGATAATCAAGTGATGAAGACTTGTGCCGATGAACTGTTTCAAGAGAATACCTTCCTGGTTAAGAGGGAGTGTTGATGTATTTGTAACTTCGAAATGTATTTCACTTGTATATTTTATATTGTCATTATACTTCTGATAGAGAGGTTTCATTTCTCCGATTGGGAAGGTTATCATTGTACTAGAGTGGGTTATTAGACTCCTCTAGTGGGGTTGGCCCATAGTTAGGGTTTAATGGGTTATTAGACTCTCCTAGGAGAAGTCGGCCTAGTTAGGGAAAAAGGAAAGTGAAGTAAAGTATAAATAGAGAGTGTGACTCTCTCATTTGTTCACTCACTCACTCACTTACTCATTGCGCATAAGTGCGAGAGAGACAAGTTTGCACAAGTGGAGGAGGAGGAGATGCTAGAGTCTATCTTATTGTTTTGGGGTTTTGTACTATTGCTCATTCTATCTCTGAGGAATTTGAGGGGTTTTCTCCTTTATGGTTTCCCCGATGAAGTGCTTTGTGTCTATTGTCTCTTGTGATTGATTTGCTGTGCTTGTTATTCTCTTAGATAAGATCCTAGATCATATTGAATTAAATGATGAAAATATAACAATATAGTCTCATCTAATAGAATGGAGAAAATGATTAAGAAAGGAGCCCAATCTTATCTTTTACATTGTTATTCAATGGAAGGAGCTCCTAGCGAAACAAATGATCCAAGAGGATTAGATAATATGCTTGGGAAATATAACATCCTTTTTTAAGATCCACCTTGTGGTCTTCCTCTGGAACTTTCGAGAGATCACATCATAGAAGTCATCCCTGGTTCAACTTCATTCAAGAGAAAATATTACAAGTAGTCTCATAGATATAAGTTGAAAATTGAACACTTACTCCAAGAATTATTGGATTATGGTGTTATTACAAGAAGCAAGAATAATGTTTTAGCAAATATCATACTTGCAAGAAAAAAGGATGGATCCTATAGACTTTGTATCAACTACCAAGTGTTAAACCAAATTGCCATTAAACATAAGTTTCCCATTCATTTGTGGATGAATTATTGGATGAGCTTCACAGTGCTCAATATTTTCCCACACTTGATTTGAAATCAATTTATTACGATATAAGAATACGTGAAGAGGACATTCCTAAAATTGTTTCTTGTACCCATGAAGCAATATGAATTTTGTGTCATTCTCTTTGGGTTATCCAATGCCCTTTCTTCCTTCCAAGTAGTGATGAACGACCTATTTTTTCCATACTTGTGGAAGTTTGTACTTGTATTCTTGGACAATATCCTTGTTTATAGTAAGAATTGGAGCCAACACCTTAAGCACATAGAGATAGTATTGAAGCTATTTTAAGAAAATAAATTCTATGTGAACAAGTCAAAATGCAGTTTTGGAAAATAAAAGATCAAATTCCTACGCCACGTGGTATCAACTAAAGGAATTAAGATAAACCCAAAAAAGGTTGTGGCAATTACTGATTGGACTAACCTTGGAACAATCACATCCTTACGAGGATTCCTAGGTTTGTTGGGTTATTTAAGAATTTAAAAAAAAAGCTATGCAGAGATTGTCGCTCCACAAACAACACTATTGGAAAAGGATGACTTTAGATGGAATGATGAAGCTGAGGTCTGTTGTAAGAAGATAAAGACATTAATGACTTCCACTCTTGTTTTTGGTAGCACTATATTTCACAAAACAATTTGTACTCGAGTGCGATGCATCAGGCACTGGAATAATAGTTGTGCTTATGCGATATTATCACCCCATTGCCTTCAAAATAAAAAAAATTGATACCAAGAGAGCACAAAAAATATACATACGACAAAGAAATGTTGGCAATCATTCATGCTTTGTTACAATGGTAAAATAGACCACGACATTTTGAAATATTTCCTAAGACAAAAGAGCCTATGATAAAAAAAAACAAAAATGGTTAAGCAAAATCCAAATTTTTGACTATGAGATTTTTTATAAGAAGGGAAAGGAAAAATTAGTTGTTGATAGCTTATCAAGGAAGGGCGAGGGAAATGCCACAATATGCTCTATTTCAATAGTTATTCTTGAATGGATCATAGATTTTCAAGCCAAATATGTGAAAAGTCCATAGATATGAAATCTAATCGAGGAAGTTGGAAGTAATAATGCAACAAGCTCACAATTTATGGGAGAATGATATGGTCTAGTACAAATGAAGAATATATTTATCCAGCTCTTTCAAATTCAAGATCCAAATATTAAAGGAGAATCACAACTATCCAATTGTAGGACATGTTGGATTTTTCAAAACACACTACAACATACGACAATCCTTCTTTTGGAAAGGAATGAAGTCTTATATCCAAAAATATGTGACAAAATGTGACACTTATCATTGCCAGAAGTTTTAATCAGTTGCACCATCAGGTCTCCTTCAACCCCTACACATTGGAGATAAAAAATGGTCAGAGGTATCAATGGATATTATCACAAGTCTCCCCACATCTAATGAGAAGTATAACATATTTGTAATCAAAGACAACGTAACTCAATATGCTCATTTCATTGGAATGTCATTTAAAAGTAAAGCCAATCAGGTTGTTGATTGTTATGCAAAAAATATCTATATGCTACATGGTTCCCTAAGGTTATAATTAGCGATAAGGATCCCAAGTTTACCAATAACTTTTGGAAGGAGTTATTAAACCAAGTTGGGACCACCTTAACCATGAGTACTTCATACCATCCCCAAACAGATGGACATATTGAAGTGGTAAATAAATGCCACAAAGGGTACATGAGGAATTTTGTAAATGATCGTCATACACAATGGCATAATTGGTTACATATGATAGAATGATGGTATAATATGGCATATCATACTTTAGCAAAAATGACTCCCTTTGAAGCCTTATATGGTTATCCACCTCCACCAATAAAGGAGTATGTTGTTACCGATTTCAAGGCTCTTGTTGTGAAAACTACCTAGCTAATTCTGATGAAATCCTACATATCCTTAAGAGTCATTTGGAATTGTAAAGGAATCAAATCAAACAAGAAGTCAACATGAAGAGAACCCATCGTGAATTTGAGGTAGGGGATTGGGTGTTTCTGTGACAACAACCATACAAACAGAACTCGCTCAAAAACTATAAGAAACATAAACTTGCACCTAAGTTTTATGGTCCTTATAGAATAAAAAAGAGAGTAGGCCAAGTAACTTATGCCCTAGATGTTCCTAACAAGGGAATGTTACATGATGTTTTCCATGTTTCATGTTTGAAGAAAAAAATGGGTCCAATAACCACTACAACAAAACAAACAATTAGTGTCATTTTTTAGTGTAATTTTTTTCCAATCGAGTTGGAAAATATGGTGGTAAGCCTGACATGAAACTACATTTTTTAAAGAGCCAAAATTAGCGCCAGGTTTAGTATTGGGATTAGCACCAGGATTAGCGACTGATTTAGAGCCAAGATTAGCACTTGATTTAGTGCTAACTATTTGTAAATCAAATTTATGAAAATAAAAATGAAAATTAGTAAAAATTGAAAATAAAATGAAAAAATGGCAAGGAAATGTTGGGATTTGAACCCAGATCATTTGCGAAGAGGCAAGAGCTCTAATTGAGCTACACTCTCACAAAAACTATGATTAAAAGTGCAAATTTTAACTGAAACTAAACTAACCTAACACAAATTAGAACTTATGAAAACATAAATGGAAAATGGTAAAAAATAAAAATAAAAATGGAAAATGTTAGGGGAATGCTCAGATTTGAACCTAGATCACTTTCCAAAAGGAAAGAAATCTACTTGAGCTACATTCCCCAAAAAATATACCTTTAAAAGTGTAGATGTAAATTGAAATAACCTAACATATGCATGCAAACAAGTGAATACAAATGGAAAAGTAATAAGAGATAGATGGGTGCAAGGATTTTAACCTAGATCTCCTTACACTAATGCAAGGGTATTCCTTAAGCCATACCCATGAACTAGATTTGTGCATTAAAGAAAACCCTCAAAATGTCATTTTCTTCTTCTTTCTCTATTAAACCCATAGTAACAAAAAAACAGTGAACACTAGAAAATCAATAAAGAAAAAGGAAAGAAAAAGAGAAAGGAAAAATTAGAAGGGAAGGGAGAAGCCATTACCTTCCTTATGGAGGTTCCACCATGAAACCCTAGTCTCCATGCACGAAACCCTAAACCTGCAACAAAATAACAATAAACATTACAAAATGAATAAATAAAAATAAAAATAAAATAGGAAGGAAAGAGGAGAAGGGAAGCGAAAATCCATTACCATCCTTATGGAGGTTCTTTGATGAAACCCTAAACCTCCAACAACAAAATAACAATTAACATTAGTAAATCAATAAAGGAAAAAATAGGAAGGGAGGAGGAAAAGGGAAGGAGAATCCATTATCTTCCTCATGGAGGTTCCTCCATGAAACCAAAACCCTATCCTCCATGAGAATGAAAACTTGAGAGATGAAATCTTAAGGGATAAAGGAGAAGGGTGGATATGAGAGAGAGAGAGAGAGAGAGAGAGGAAATCAGAAAAGAATGAAAGAGTAGGTTTGAGGGGCTTTTATGAGGGAAAAATAATGATTTTAATTAAAATAATTGAAATTCCCTCGAACTCATGAAGACTGGGATAGGTGGATTATTTTAACCTTTGATATTACTTATCTTTCTTTTTGAAAATTTTGCCTCACTTTTATTTAGTCACTTAGGAAACCTGACACTAAACCTATCACTAAAGCTAAACCTAACACTAAACCTATCACTAAAGCTAAACCTGACACTAAATCTGGCTCTAAACTTGGTGTAGGAAATAATGTCGACTTTAGGACCATCTTGTAAAATAACGCCAACTTTTCATAAATGGAAGCAAAAAAGGAAGCTAAAAGGGATTCTAACGGCAAGATTTTGTTGTAGTGAACTCATATACAAACATAATTACCCATTTTGAATGAAGGGATTCTAGTACTGATTCCTAAAGATATCTTAGAATTCAGAATCAAGGTCCTTCCTTCAAGAAGTGTTAGTGAGTATCTTATCAAGTGGAATAACCTTCCAAAAGATGAGGCCACTTAGGAGAATGGAGAATTTAGATTGAAACATTCATCTTTACCTATGCTTCGAGGATGAAGCATTTTAGGAAGGGGTGACTTATAATATAACTAAACTACATGTCAATCATTAGTTGATGTTTTCATTAATTTGGTTGGGGGCCACCTTTTTCAAGTGAAGAGTTGCAACTCTTATCCAACATTACATTTATATGAGTACTCACTCTTTGTAAAATCATAATTGAATTAATAAATAATATATCTATTTGGAAAGGATGCCTCTGCATTGAGAAGGAATGTGAGGAGTAGAGAGGTAGGAACCAAAAGAAGAACCTAAAGATGGAATGGATACCCCTATTGCTCAAAAGGATCAACAGGTTGACCTAAAATAAGACATCTAGGTTAAACTTCCTCAAGAATTAAGGGAAGAACCCCAACCACTAGAAGTTCAATGACAAAACAATCAAAGTGATCTAGACCCTGTCACGGTACCGGGGAAAGAAGAGAAGCAAGAAATGGTCTCTAAAATATATATGCCACTTAAAAAATGGGGGAAGAACCCCGAGCAGATTTAGAGTCACTTTGTCAATATGTAGAGGCAGTAAAATCAATGAGCTCTCCTCCAATGCTAGGCACTTCTTACTTTAGTACTCTAAAATTAAAGACATTGTTCCCTCTCAGAGGAGAGCAAAAATACAATTAAGAGCACTGAGAAATAGAAGTAGAATAAAATAAAGCATGAGACACTCAAACTTCACTCAATTCCTCATATTTCAACCTTTTGAAATAACTGTTTATGATATCCTTCATATAAAATATTTTTCATGTCATTTTATTGCTATTCCAATATATAAAACAATATACTTGTCAGGCCTTTTATGGTAGGAACTAGAAATTCAGGAATAAGGAACTACTAGTGTTCTTGCAATTAACCGATAAACTTTAAATTCATTATTTATACCTGAGAATGGACTAGATAGTTCAAAACCATTTGTGTAATATAGACAAAATATTTGATATTTATATATATTTATATTTGCTTAAAACACAAATACTTTTCCCCTTCAAATGTAATGTAAGCAAATGAAACAATCTAGATATACAAGAAGAAGACAAACAAAAAATGAGATGGTATATATAATTAGATTTTATGAAGACACAAATACTATTCCCATTCACATGTAGTATAAGCAAATGAAACAATCAAGATATACAAGAAGAAGATAAACAAAAAAAGAGAACTTTGCAAGATTATTTCATTATAAATCAACAAAGTTTGCACAAGACCACATATTCAAGATTGCACTCAAAAGTAGTTAAGATAAAACCATAAAAATGGTGTGGCTCTTGGAATAGTTCTCTATATCAATTTACACCAAACAGATCCCAAATGTGAAAAGTTTAAGATATCATAAATAGTTGGGCATAGAACATCCACAATTTTCCTTTGATAATACCTAAACAAAATTGAATGCAGTTGCACTCGTTAGCTTGGATGTTACTCCTATAGACCTCAACATATAGGGAAGTTTGTACAATTCTCTTGGGGGTCCCAAGGGAAGAAGTCTCCCTTGGGTATGGTTGGGTGGAAATTAGTTGACACACATTGAGTAGATAAAGACAAGGAATTTGGAGGTTGGAACATTTCTTCAATGGTTGGAATTAAGATTTTGGTCATGTATAACTTGTGTTTATGTATTGATATATTCTACTGTTGATTGTTCAATTGTTCATTTGGTATTATTATGTGAGTTGTTGAGTCGACGCTTGATATATTGTAATCTAATTTTACAACTAATAACATGATGTTCTATCACTATTAATTCAAGGAATTATTAAGAGAATATGAAAGCTAATTTGTGGTTGTAGTTGAAGTCTAACACTTTCCTAAGCTTGTAGATATTTTATACAATTATGTTGCCTTGGTAAGGTAAAAATAAGAATGATAGTGCTCTCAAAAAGATGAATAATGGATTCCTTTATAGTTATAGCAACGAAAGTGCTAACACTTTCTTAAACTTGTAGACATTTGGTAAGGTAAAAATAAGAATGATAGTGCTCTCAAAAAGATGAATAATGGATTCCTTTATAGTTATAGCAACGAAAGTGCTAACACTTTCTTAAACTTGTAGACATTTTCTATGGAAGTTATGTTGCCTTTGTAAGGTAAAAACAAGAAAGATAATTCTCTCAAAAATACGAGTAATGGATTCCTTGACAATTGTGGCATATTTGTTCTAGTCTATAATTTGAGGAAAAATGGTTCTTCCCATGGGTAATCATTCTCTCATCTTAAACTAGTGTTTTCTTGTTTTCATTGTCGCTTTAGTTATAAAGTTTTATTTATGTATGTGAAATGGTCGAGTCAATCCAGAGGCATGGTTAATAGTAAATCATAGTTACATATTAGAAGGAAAAGCTAAAACTTATTTTTGAGTAGTTTTTGTTTTAAAAAATATTTGAATTTCATTGTGACTGTGCCTTATAATGGCTACATACATGGATGCTTGTGAATGGTGCTTGAAGAGCTTGCCAACAATTGTGATTGTTAGGTTGGCTATTCAAGGTCAAATATTATGGGTGATGTAATTGTGGGGAAGAGGAAAAATAATCTCATACTTAGCTTTTTATTGTATCTTCTAGGTTTCACTTGTATAGCGGAATAGATGAATGATGTAAGCTTTACTCTCTTCATTGGCTTTCATTATTTATGCTTTGAATTGGATTGAAATATAATTACAAGTTTTGGTTTCATAAGCATAGGTAGTATGTTTTGTTGATGGTAAAATGATAATTCCATACTTATTTGTGTCCTTGCAAATAGATGTTAAGCTTTATATATTGTGGCATTACATTTCTATTATTATATTAGTATTGTCTTTATTGGTTGAGCAGGACCTTAATTGTAATTGTATGGTCAACTATAATTGTCATTATACCCTTTTTCTTCTATATATATACCAAAGAGACCTAGTTTTAGGATCATTTCTTCATGTATTGGAATATGATACATCGTATAACAAGGTTTCTCCCTTGAATATGCTTCTTGTTCATCTCTTTATTTTGTTCTCAAGGCATTGGGTTACTCTTTCGTTCTACTTTTATGATATTTTGAGAATTTGGTGCATAACATTTGGTATCAAATCCATTTTCACTATAAAAAAATTTGGGGGATGTTTTAGGTCACAATTTTTTAGGATCCTTAGAGTACATAGTGAAATATGTGTAGTAAATTTTTCAGGTTTTGATTCATTATAATTATGGATCTATAGCTTGCAGAAGTTAGGGTTTTTTACTAGTCCAAAAACTAGTATAAAAAAGGTGTTATAGGTAAAATTGTTATATCTAAAGCATGGGAGATCCAAATTCAGTGCCACCTATTGCATACAAAATAATATGAACCATATTGTTTGTGGTAAAAATTTCAAAAGTAGAAAAGGAAAATCAGAAACGTGTCAGGCCGTACAAGTTCGTTCTCCTGAAATGGACAAATACAAGAAGTTTTGGGAAAGTTACCATAACTCTCTCATGGAAGATCGGAATTGGGTCAAAATAATGGAATTGAAAAGAATACATACCTGGATAGTATATGAAAAAAATTCAGACCGAAAGGGATTGAAGTTTCATAGGTAATTTAGGAACAAGGTCAACCAACAAAACAACCTATAAACCAGGGGCTTTAAAGGTATGTTAACTTGAACTTGCATAACTTTTGATTGGAATATCTATTTTGGGCGATTGAAAAGGTGTGATAAAGAGGAAATAGAGAATAAATATGGTAAATATTAGTTGGATTTAATGGAAATAGGTAGATTACAAATGATTTCACCCACTAAACCTCCCATAAACTCGACCATGACTCATGAAGAAAATGAAGAAATGTGTAACCAATTATTCAATTTGGAGGCCAATTTTAAGGAATTGAATGATAGGTTAGTGACACAAAAATGATATAGAAAGTGAGTTGAAAAATATGACTGATTAAGAGGATCCAAAAAATGGCTAGGTAGGTGGCCAATAAGGAGGCTCTCGAGAAGATGCCTAGTAAAGAGGATCTCAAAGTTATGAAGGGGGTAATTATGAATGAGATGAGACATATCTTTCCTCATAATTTAGATCCTTAAGAAGAGGAGAAGGAGAATATGAGGGACTTGTCCTAGTCACAGATTGCGAAAATTTAAAAATAGTTGGAGAACAAGAGGTTCAAGTCCCCAACATTTAATCATTCATCACATCACCATGGGTTTAACTTAGGAACAAAGAACTACTTCATTCCCAAGATTGATATGAGAAAATTTGATGGCAATGATCCAATAACGTGGATATTCCAGATGCAACAATTCTTTGATCTACACCAAGTGCCAACTTTACAAAAGTTAACTATTGCATCCTTGTATTTAGAACTTGATCAATTTGTATGGTAACAATGGATTTGTGATTGTCAAAAGTACTCTATTGTCTCTTGGTCTATATTTATAGATGAATCAATATAATATTATGTGGATATTAAGAGAAACACCTTCTTTATCCAATTTATAAATCTCAAGCAAAAAGATCTAGTTACAAATCATATTAAGCAGTTTCAGAAGTTGAGTCTTAGAGTGAAGAACATTCCAGAGGATAATTTGTAGGATGTATTTATAGGCACTTTAAGGGAGAACATTCAGCATGAGGTACGTATATTTGAACCTAAATCATTGGAGAATTCTTTTAGTTTGGCAAGGAAAGTTGAAAATAAATTTTTTCGTCCTAGAAGGGCTACTACTAACACCTATAGAGAAGGAAATGTTTCCTCCCCCAACCTCACTCATCCTACGAGGTTGAAACCTTAGAAAGAGGAGGAAAGCGGAGCAAAGGGACTATGTTTCAATAGTGACAATAAGTATAGTAAGGGGAATAAGTGCAGTGAGAAGAAATTATTCTACATAGATTGTGTAGGAAGAAGAGCTAGAACTAGAACAAACTCAAGATGTATATCTAGAAGATACTACTAGTCCAACCATATATTTCCATGCATCAACCGACATGATCACTCCTAAAAATATCAGGATAGAAGGATGAATAAAAAAGAAAAAGATAATAATGTTGATTGATTTTGGTAGTACCCACAACTTCAATAATTGAAAACCAGGCAAAATTCTAAATTACTTCGTATATCCAACACCAGAATTTCAAGTAATGATTTCAAATAGAGGTACCTTAAATTGTTCAGAGAAGTGCGATAGTATTAATCTTACTGCGGGGAGTATTTTTTGGATAGTTACTCCAATCATATCTTGTCACGCATCAACTGACATTATCACTCCTCAAACTCTAAGGATTGAAGGATATATAAAAAATAAAAAGGTAACAATGTTGATTGATTTTGGTAGTATCCATATCTTCAATAATTGCAAGCTAGCCAAACTTCTTGATTGCTTTTTATATCCAACACCATAATTTCAAGTAATATTTGTAGATGGAGGTACCATAAATTGTTCAAGGAAGTGCCATAGTATTAAGATTACTACGAGGGAGTATTTTTTGGATAGTTCAATGATTTCAATCCAAATGGGTGGTGTTGATGTTGCATTAGGGGTCCAATGGATATAGTCATTGGAAACAATGACTCTTAATTTTGAGGAATTTTCATGATATTATCTCCATAAGGAAAGGAAATTAAACTTAGGTGTATTCCAAGGAAACCCTATAAAGTGATAAGTTCTAACAACATGATGAAATTGCTTAAAAAGGGACACAATGGAGTAATTGCATATTTGTGTTCACTAGATGTTCAAGAATCTATACCCTCTATTCCAATGGACCTCTAAAAATTTATTGATAATCATTCCAAGGTATTTGGAGAGATGACTTAAGGCCTTCCACCTACTAGGTATCATGACCATGCTATTCACTTGCAACCAAGAAGTATCCCACTTAACATTAGATCCTATATATACCCATATGCACAAAAGAGTGATATTGAAATTATAGCTCAAGAAATGTTAGATGCAAGCATCATTCAAACTAGCCAAAGTACTTTCTCTACACCTATGGTGATGGTTCACAAAAAGGAAGGTTCATGGTTTATGTGTCCAGATTATAGGGAGCTCAATTAGATGACCATTAAATATATGGTCCTTATTCTTATCATTGATGAATTATTAGACGAATTATAGGGAGCAATTTTCTTTACCAAGTTAGATCTCCATTCTAGATAACATCAAATGAAAATGAGGAAAGAAGAAATTCTGAAAACAACCTTTAGAACACATGAAGGTCATTATGAATTTTTGGTGATTCTATTTGGCCTTACCAATGCACCTTCCACATTTCAAAGCTTGATGAATTTTATTTTTAAACCCTTCCTTAGAAAATTTGTGTTGGTTTTTTTTATGATATGTTAATCTATAGAAAATCTTGGGAAGAGCATGTACAACATGTTGATAGGGTCTTAGAACTATTGGAGGAGCACCAACTATATTCCAAGCCTTCTAAATGTGATTTTGGGGTTTAGGAAGTGGGATATTTGGGTTGTATTGTATCTAATGAATGTGTTAAAGTGGACCTTAACAAAACTAAGGCTATCATGGAATGGCCAATTCCCAAAACCTTGAATAATATTAGAGAATTCTTAGGATTGACATGATATTGCCACAAGTTCGTCAAGAATTATGGTCAAATAGCAGAACATCTAACAAGGTTATTGAAAAAGGAGGCATTCTCTTGGACTCAAGAAGCAACCAAAGCTTTTGAAAAAATTACATGGCCATTTGTACAACTCCCATATTAGCCATGTTTGACTTCACAAAAACCTTTATTGTGGAATGTGGTGCCTCAGCGCATGCCATTGGTGCATTTTTTATGCAAGAAGGAAGGCCCTTTTCCTTTGAAAGTTGCCAACTTAAAGGAAAAAACGTACTCAAACCAATTTACGAAAAGGAAATGTTGGCAATTTTGCATGCAATTAAGAAATGACACCCTTACCTAATAGGAAGACACTTCAAGGTAATAATAGATCATGTCAGTCTTAAGTACTTCTTGAAACAATGATTATATTTAGAATAACAAAAAAAATGGGTTACAAAGATGCTAGGTCATGACTCTAAAATTATCTAAAAAAAAGGAAAACAAAATGTGGTTGTAGATGCACTTTCAAGAAAAAGAATATGACACAAAGGGATTACTATGTGCTATTTCTATTATGCAATCTGATTGGGTGGAAGAAGAGGACAAAATGGAAACATGATCATAAAGCGTGCAATATAATTCAGCAACTACAAGAGGACCCTAGTTCACTAGATAAATTTGTGTGGAAAAATTATTCACTAAGGTACCAGGATCGCCTATATTTATGTAAGAATTCTCAACTCAAATAGAAGATTTTTTTGGAAATGCACACTTATCCTAGAGGAGAACATTCAAGGTTCTTGAAAACTTAGAAAAGGATCAAGAAGTATGTCCAAATCCAAGAATTCCTTAGCATTTACCTAATTAATGTCAGAGTTATCGAGAGATAATGAGGATTTTCTAGTAAATGAGTCCTTAGATGAGACTTTATTCCTCATTGACTCTTCAGAACCTTGGTGGGATATGTATTGGTATATCTTCAAGCCCAAAGGTGCCCTTCTCAATTATCACATGATGAACAATGATGGATTCGATATCAAGATAGAAACTATATGATTATCATCATGGTATCAATTTTATTTTACGTCATTGTTCACTCATAAGGAAGTTGAGAAGGTTTTGAGTGATTCCCATGTGCAAACATGTAGTGGTCATATTTATGGTATGGAAAACAACCTTGAAAATATTACATGCATGTTACTTTTGGTCCTCCATCTTCAAAGATTGAATTACTACAATCTAGAAGTGTCATCCTTTTCATATGTTTACTAAGAAAATGCATGCTCTCTCGACTCCTTTACACTCCATTGTTACTATTGGCCCCTTTGCAAAGTGGGAATTTGACTTCATGGAATGCAAACAAGCCTCAATCGACAGTCACCATTACATTATAGTGGATGTTGACTACTTCAAAAAGTGGGTTGAGGCTATGCCCACCTAATCTAATGATGGTACAACAATAGTGCTTTTTGTATTCAACAATGTTATCACTTGATTTGGTGTTCCTAAAGAGATTGTCATGGATCGTGGACCTCATTTTCATGATTCCTTCACGACAAAATTAAGTGATAAGTTGGGTTTTCGACAATAACATTCTTTGCCTTACTATCCTTAGTGTAATAGCTAGGCGGAAACTGTTAACAAAGTCTTAAAAAATATGTTGCAACTGATAATCAACAACACAAGACCAACTGGAATTTGATGCTTTTTTATGCTATATGGGCATACCGAACTTCTATGAAAACTACCATAGGATTTAATCCTTTCCATCTTCTTCATGGAATAGAGGCAATGTTACTGATTGAGTCTAAAATCCTCTCATTAAAAATAACACTTGAAGTTCTCCCTAGCACTTCAATTGAAGAACAACATCTCATATACTCAAAACAACTCGACGAGCATCATCAACATGCCTCTATAGCTAATGAGACTCATAAAAAAATTGTCAAACCACAATATGACAAGAGTGCTCATCGTCAAATATTTTCTAAAGGTGACTTGGTATTGGTTTATGATTAGGATCATGACAAGTTAGGGGCAGGCAAATTCAAACCTATCTGGCATGGGCCTTACATTGTGAGTCATGTGTTATCAAAGGGGAGATATGAGTTACTTGATTACAAAATATCTCTTTTGGTGGAGCCTCATAATGGCCTCTAACTCAACAAGTACTATGTGTGAAGTAGTCATGCTTTGTGATTCTATGTAACATGATGTATTCTAAAAACTCTTTCATTTTTAGACAATTTTTTTTTACACATTGGTTGGGTAGTTACATAACATGCTTTGGTCTTACCTTTTCAGATGGCTTTCGTTGCTTGGGAAACTTTTTCACCCATATACCAACTTGTGAATTCTAGTGGTGTTTACCTTTGTGTTGCGATTTATAATATTGTTGAGTATAGTGTCGTCATCTAGCTTCTCATGGAGCTTATCATTCTTGGCATTTGACACATCACCATATACTTGGATTCTCATATTCTACAAGTTTTCTTTCGACTTGTTCTCAACTTACGATCAGGTACACTGCTCATTTTTGCATCTAACAATAAGTTTTGGTACACATATTCGCGTCCAAAAATCAACCTTATGCCCAAACTTCTACTTGATCTTATCATTTTACTCCATCATATTCCATACTTAATCGCATCATTGTGCACATTACCCAATTGTCGATTCAATATTGTGCAGTGCTTACAACTTTTTCCATCGCTTTGTGTCACTTGTTCTTTGGCCACGGTTTCTCTTGTATCTTGACCCATTGTCCTTGGAAGGGATATTTAATGAGTTTTAATAAGTATCCCGATACCCTTTGTGTTCACTTTTAAATTGGATTGCACTGTGTGCTTGTAATATAGTTGCATACCCTTACAACACTCATTCCTTCCAATGTAATATTGCATTTTTAAATTTTTTTAAATGCTTTCAAAAAACATGAAAAGGTAAAAAAAAAGAAAACATAGAAAACCAAAAGGCGGGGGGACAAGAATATCAACCTTTCTAATTTGTTTTGTTGAAACATGGAAGCAATCCATCCATGTCACCCTTGAACATGACACCTATTTTTGCACCCTCTTGTAGTTGGGATTAATATTAATTAGGAATTTGTTCCATAAATGATGAGTTAATCCACCAATTGGTTATT
The DNA here is from genome assembly GCA_027924585.1 of Larix kaempferi. Classification (NCBI taxonomy): domain Eukaryota; kingdom Viridiplantae; phylum Streptophyta; class Pinopsida; order Pinales; family Pinaceae; genus Larix; species Larix kaempferi. Next base: position 3,066,049 of record BSBM01000198.1, read on the forward strand.
CTTATAGTCATTATGAAGTCTCCATTCAATGCCTCCAATGTTGAAGGATATAATTGGCCGTCTCTCTAAGTTTCAGTTGCATCCCAAGTCATTTTTTGTCATGCCCATGTTCAAGGGAAGTTGATAAACCTATGTCAACCATTCCTCACATTTTTCAATATGCATATCATCCATCCCAGTACCAAAGAAACATCTAATGGTTTTGTTACTTTCAATCAAATATTTTAATTGTTTCACGTTAGATGACAAGAGATACATCAATGCTCTCCTTCTAACAAGATTCTTCATGTCAACCTTAAAACATTATTCGGGAAGTACGATTAGTGACCATTGACAATACCTAGGGGATTGTAGTCATCAGTGGCAAGTTCACTTGCAGTTAGCATTGGCTATATAACATTCACTCTTGTTCTCTAATTCACTTTGGTGTTCAATGTCAGATCATTTTTAAACACCTAGTGCTTGCACTAAATACTTCAACACCCATCTTAAACATTGGTGTATTTTCCTGCATCTGTTAATGGTATACATTAATAATCGATAATTAGACGATGTTTTTCTTATGTTCAACTACAATCATTTATTCACATAGAAAAAATTGTACAAGTGTTAGGTTGGATTGAATACCTTATGACACAACAACATCATTTATAGATCTTGCGACCAAATTTGTGCGCTAAAGAACCACTACTTGATGGATACAATATAAAATCAAGTTGACATCTAAATCTAGGTTCTCAATATTTCTTTGATTGCGACGTAGATCCACATTGTATTTCTGGTGGCTACGATTTGCTTTGATGTGGATCCACTATGCATTGTTTGTGGCCATGCTTAGTTGTAGTTTTATATTCCACAGATTTGCAATGCATTCATTGTGACTAGGATTATCATAAAATCATCATGTGTATGCTCACCTTAGGGGAATTATTTTTAGTCTGATACTTTGGTTTATTCTTGGATTGACATTCCGGATGATCCACAGAAGGCATTTTTCCTTGTTGACGTTTCGATTTCCAACTAGGAACCATCATTAGGACGAGAAGTCTGCATGTGTCTCTAACTCTAGATTCTATGAAACTCATCCTTATACCACTTGCCAATTATCCTATGTTCATAATGCATTTAATCCAACAATACTTGTTTCAACCTCATCCCTTAGGGGGGATTATATTATATGGATAGTTTACATAGGTCAAGAATACAAATACAAGCCCTCCACTAGTTAGGATCAATCGAACGAGAGTGAAAATGAAGCTCAAAATTAGTTTGTGCATGTATTTTACCTACATGGCCACATTTATCCTTAAGGAAAGGAATGCCCATCATGTTTCTCTTGAAGAGGAACTTCTTATGGATATATTATTTTGATACAAAAAAGCGATTACATCTCAAGGACCCTCGAATAAGAGATGACAGCTCAAGAAAAGATCAAGAAAGCTTGGGAAAGCTCGGAAACGTGGAAGTCACGAGGAGAGATAACATGGATTGCACTTGTGTAGCTTCCATGGATTCCTAGCCTTGACTTATCACCCCCTAGCCTATAAAAGAAGGACCCAAGTGTAAGAGAAGAAAAAGAGAAAAGTTAGAAAAAACAACCAAACATTGATAGCATTTAGTGCAAGCTAAAGTAGTTTGAAGTCAAGTGTTATTACTTTGTTGAAATTCGTAGGGATATTTAGTTGAGACTCAGGGACCAATAGATTGGTTGCTCCACACAATACGATTGACTTGATGTTGTGTTCTAGGAAAGGGTAGCAACATTTGGCTAAGGAAAAAGGACCAAGTACTCGAGCAAAGGAGAAACAATAGATAGATATATGGTAATCAACACTATTAATTTGTTTCTTTTGGAAATTAATAATATCATTGTTCTCCCACCCCCAAATAGTCGTATTTTGCGCATGTTTTATGGTTTTATGTGGGATTGTAGCTCATTTTTACCTTGAAATTTTTTGAATGTATGATTTTATTATAAATATGCAGAACTACTTGAGAAAGGGTGTTGTTTGTCCTGTGTGTAGGTACACAGAATTTTCTATGGCCTAAGAAAAGGATTCACATGATCAAAGGAATGGAAAAGAAATAGGAGAAACAAGTTCTCCTCATCCTACTTCCCCTCATCTTCTATCATAGTAAATTGCATGTGATTTAAGGAAATAACATAGTAATATGCCATTTAATATTGGAGGCATTGAACCTCTCTGGGGAATCAACCTTTGGGAGATTCTCTAATCAACAAAAGTAGAATGAAACTACCAAACATTGGTGGGAGTTGGAAGGTTTGCAATAACAATATTTTTTGTAGGATCTACCTGAACTCCTTCAAGACAAATGATATGCCTTAAAAAATTTCCAAAGGGAACCCAAAAATGTGCTTCTTCAAGTTCAAAGAAATTTGAAGTTGGCATCATCTATAAAAAATTAACCTTTAAGAGGTTAACATTCTCTTTGAGTAGTCTATAAACAATCCAATCGTCCATATACACTACCAAGAGATTATGTATGAAATCCCTAAATGTAGTGACAATAATTCTTGAGAAGATTGCAGGGGCATTTTGTTGTAGCTGCAACCACTATCCCCAATAATTTCTTGAAAGGATGGGGCCCCTCCTTTTATAAACCCAACTTCTTGCTTGATCCATTCTTTTAGTTTCCATAAACTAAGACTAGTACTGCTTGAAGTTAATTGTTTCTTGGGGAAAAATGATACTTATAAATTTTCCAATTTTTTGGATCCCTGCTTTTTTAAGCGTTTCAACGACTTATTTAAATCTCAACGAAACATGGGGGAATATTTTATTTTCTCAGTGAAACATCGGTGAAGTATTGTAAGATTCACTGAAACAAATCGGAGGAGTTTTTAGTTTACGGCCGAAACAGGTCGATTTCTATTTTATTTTATTTTATGCCGAAACACCAAAGGGTTTGATAATTTTCCCTTAAAGAAGTTGGAAAGGTTTTTGAGTTTTGTTTCTAAAACATCATAGAGTTTATCCAAATTGCTCTGAAATGTTGAGAACTCGTGGAATAACGTCGAAACACTGGTAGAAGTCATTGAGACCATCTGATGTGTCATCCCTTTCCTATTTGTTTCCAAGCTATTAAATTATAATATTTTTGGCGAAGAACAAGTCTCGTTGAATTTTAGAAGGTAATCGGGGAAGGAGTCTTTTTCATCGGATCTATAGTTTTTGTCTCCGAAACATATCGGCTTCTTTTGCTTTTCTTCTCCGAAACTGTTCGGTGTAGAAATGTGTTCTTCCCCGATTGTGTCGCGTTGCTTTTGAATGATCCTACGAAACGTTACCATACACAATTTTTGGGGATTATTGAGAATTTGCACCGAAGCGCATTTGGTGAAAATAATATTTAACACCAGCTCGTTTCAACGGGCATACTAGTTTGGCGCTGATATTGTCACCACAAAAAGTAATCAATGATTGTCGATATGGAATGAAAGGATGTTCTTTGGAGTGCGTTATAAGACCTTTTAAACTCGAGTCAACTACTTGGAGTTCACTTATAAGCAATATTAGGGTTTTTGGAAGTATTTATATTAAGAGTTAGAATCCCATTAGCGATCTTGAACCTTGTTTCTTCAACACCGTTGCACCCCTCGTGCCACCTGGAAGGGGATTCCTTGTTAGTTTAACTTCAAACTTATTAGTACGCCTATCACCCGTCTAGGTAAGCATTTTTTGTTTTCATTTGAAGTTTTTTTCCACTTGGCTATAAGGGGTTTGTGTCTTAGAAGGTATGCAATTAGTTAGACCGTTATGTTTTTGGGATCTTGCTTTCATTGGTCAATTTAAAACTATTAGAGCCTGAGGGATTTTAGTTTTCTATTTACGCATAGGTTTCCTGAAAATCCCTAATATGTGTGTTGCAACACAGTGAGGGAAGCGACGTTAAGCCCTGTTTTTCAGATCTATTCTCAAACGCGATTTTGCTCAAAAGAATGTTAAACCCTAGATTTTGTAGTGCGTGCACTATTCACATTTTTTTTGGGCGATGAGATTCAAGATCACCTTAAAGAGGGAATTGGCATCATTTACATTACCATGAGATTGCATATTCAAGCTTTGAAAGCATTGTTCATTGAAGTTTTATTTAGAAATTCCTTGTTGCTTGCATTACATTTAGTTTAAAAATTTTTAATGGAATATATGCCACAAAATAATGCCTCCCTTGATGCACAGGGTCCATAAATGTCTAAGAGGGATCTGAAGCATACTGCCAAGGTGGTATTGGATTCATATGATGAAGCTTCCCCAAAAGTGGCCCTAAAATTCCAATTAAATGATACTCAATCCATCACAGTAGTGGCCCCTGATTTCAAGTGGGGTGAAATTTATCATTTGATTAGGGATCAAAACATACAGGAGTCAACCATTGAGGAATATTCGATTTACCAAAATATCAAGAAGTTTAGTATACATAAGGCTGTTGTGCACCCATAATTGTTTCCATGTGCCAAAGTGATAAGGTGGATTCTCCCCTATGTTGATGTTAAAGCCCAAATCATTTCAAGTGCTATAGGAAAAGGCTTTGCTTCCTTCCAACCTGCCCACATACGAAAGGCCTACAAAATCCTAGCACCCAAAGTATTCTTGACAGAAGATTGGATTAATATCTTGAATATAGATCATGCAGAGTGTGCGAAGAATATGTTATTTCCTGGAAAACAATTGCGTCAAAGAACCAGTGGAGAGTATGAGACTAAGTTCCTAAGAAATCCTTTCAAGGTTGTTGCCACTCTCCTTTGTAGGTTGTATGGAAGATCCAATGCATCCAACTACAAACTTAGTTGGATACCTTTGTTGTATCACGTCACAATTCATGGTATAGTGTTAAACTAGGCTGATATTATATCTGAGAACATGATGCAGGCCATTGATGACACACATAAAGGACTTAAACAAAAGAAGGACTAGTTTCATATGTCATCCTACCTTATTGTGAGGCACCTACAACAATTAATTAACAAGAATACGCGAAATAGCAGAAATGACAGAACTCAGAATCACTTTGTATTGATCACAGGCCACTTCGAGGGGGCATCCTCCTTTGAGAAAGCTCAATACAAATAACTTCACAGTTCCTTCATAGGTCTCAACACACACTTATATACTAATTCTAGGCGCCAATACTATGGGTTGAAAGCATGAGCCGTTACAAACTATGGATCAACAATACTACGGGCGACTTACAAAGCATATGCGCCAACAACAATAACACAAACTATTGATCAAAAAATACTACGGGACGACTTACAAAGCATATGCGTCCAACAACAACCTACTAAAAAAGTAAAGACATGGGTTCCTAACATCCCCTCCCCCTTAAAAAAAGCTTTGTCCTCAAAGCTTTAGATGTGGAAATTGTTGTTGAATCTGAAGGAGTGGTTCCCATGTAGCATCTTCGGGTTGCATGCCGTGCCACTGAATTAAGACCTCGGTGATAGAGCGAGAGCAAAGCTGACGCGTGCGCCGATTGAGGATGGCCTCTGGCTCCAAAAGGATGGATCCTTCATTATCCAGTTCGGGTAAAATCGTTTGGCCGCTGATGTTGGTGCCAAGAACTTTCTTCAGACAAGAGACATGAAAGACTGGATGAATGCGGGAAGAAGGAGGAAGTTCCAATTTATAAGCAACAGACCCAATCTGCTGAAGAATCCGATATGGCCAATAGAACTTTGGAGTGAGCTTATGACGCCCTTTGAGTTTAAAGGAGGATTGTTTGTACGACTGGAGACGAAGAAAAACCATATTGCCGACTTGAAAAGTGCGCTCCGAACGGTGCTGATCAGCTTGTTGCTTCATGCGATTTCTTGCCATGTGAAGATTGTCCCGCAAAATGTGAAGAATCTGATCACGGTTGCGAAGGACCGTGTCAACTTCCTGAACTGGTGAACTGGTGGGGGTGTATGGGAGAAGCGCTGGAGGTGCTTGACCATAGACTGCTTCATATGGGGTCATTTTAGAGGCAGTGTGGTAAGAGGTATTGTACCACCATTCAGCGAGAGGGAGCCACTTTGCCCACTGATGTTGTTGTTCCGAGGTGAAGCAACGAAGATAAGTTTCCAAGCATTTATTGACAATTTCAGTCTGACCATCTGTTTGTGGGTGATACCTTGAACTCATCTTCAGTTTGGTGCCAGTGTGGCGAAATAGTTCTGTCCAAAAATGACTAGTGAAAGTCGCATCACGATCCGATACAATGGAAGAAGGGATGCCATGAAGACGAAAGATCTGGTCCATAAAAATTTGAGCGACGGAGGAGGCTGTATAGGGATGGTTGAGAGCACAAAAATGACTATATTTGGAGAGACGATCAACCACAACGAGAATCACTGTCTTCCCGCCAGATTTAGGGAGCCCTTCAATGAAATCCATAGAAATATCTGTCCAAATCCGTGTAGGTATGGGCAAGGGTTCATGCAATCCTGGAAGGAGTGTTGTTTCACCCTTATTGCGTTGGAAGGTATCACATTCAGCCACCATCTGTTGAATTGTCCTTTTCATGCCCTGCCAAAAGAAGTTACGCCGTGCTCGTTCATATGTTTTGAGGAACCCAGAGTGCCCGACCGATGGAGAAGCATGGAGTTCATAGAAGACAGCCTGTTGAAGATCTATGCTCTGGGGAAGCACCAGACGACCCTTGTATCGCAGAGAAGCACCATCCCAAGAGTAATGTGGGACAGCAGAAGGATTGTTGGTCAAGCGTTGGATGATCTGAGATAAGGAAGAGTCATTGACATAACCCTGTTGAACAGATTGCAACCAATTTGGAACTAGCATAGAAATAGCTGAAAGAGAACCTTGGGCATCAAATGTGCGAGAAAGAGCATCTGCCACAATATTGTCTTTACCCTTCTTGTAAGTGATCTCATAGTCATAACCCATGAGTTTGCTAACCCATTTCTGTTGTGGCGGGGAGGAGACACGCTGGTCCAAGAAATATTTCAGACTCTGGTGATTAGTCTTGATGCAGAAATGATTCCCTAATAGGTATGGACGCCACTTCTGTACTACACGCAAAATAGCCATCATTTCCTTCTCATAGGTAGAGGCAGCTAAATTCTTACCTGAAAGGGCTTTGCTGGTGAACGCAATGGGCTGTTCATCTTGAAGGAGAACAGCACCAAGTCCATTGCCGCAAGCATCACTCTCAAAAGTGAAGGGATTGGAAAAATCAGGCATAGCTAGCACCGGTGTAGTACACATAGCTTGTTTTAGTTTGTCAAATGCACATTGAGCAGCAGGTGTCCATGTAAAAGCATCTTTTTTCAATAGAGCAGTTAATGGAGCTGCAATCTTCCCATAATCCTTGACAAACTTGCGGTAGTAGCCAGTCAACCCCAAAAAACCACGAAGGTTCTTGAGTGTCTGAGGATGTGGCCAATTGTTCATGGCCTTGATTTTGGCAGGATCCATGCGAACCCCTTGTGCTGAGATAATGTGCCCGAGATACTCAACTTCCTTTTGTCCAAAAACACATTTATACTGCTTGGCATGGAGATGATGGTCAGAGAAAAGTTGCATGACAAGATCCAGATGCTGGAGATGTTCATCCCATGTTTTACTGTAGATGAGGATATCATCAAAGAATACCAGAATGAATTTCCGCAAGTAGGGTCGAAATATTTTATTCATTAAGGCCTGGAATGTGGAAGGAGCATTAGTGAGGCCAAAGGGCATGACCAAAAACTCATAATGGCCATCATGTGTGCGGAAAGCTGTTTTAGGAATATCATCCTCATGAACCCGAATTTGATGATACCCAGAACGAAGATCCAACCTGGAGAAAAAGTGAGCCCCATGAAGCTCATCAACAACAGGAATTGGAAACTTATCCTTGATGGTGAGGTGATTAAGTGCTCGGAAGTCAATGCAGAGGCGCCATGACCCATCTTTTTTGTGGACAAGAATAACTAGAGAAGAAAAGGAACTAGTGCTTGGGCGAATAATACCTTGCTTCAATAAGTCCCGAACGAGCATTTCAATCTCCGTTTTTTGGTGAAATGGGTAGCGATAGGGCCTGATGTTGGGAGGAACGCTGCCAGGAAGGAGCTGAATACGATGGTCTTCTGTCCTGGAAGGTGGTCATCCCACTGGTTCAGCAAAGACACCTGTATACCAATCCAGAATTTGTTGTAGATCCAAAGGAGTAGTGGAGACCGCTGATGGTTGCATCTGGATGGAATGGATCTGAGCGATGACACCATGTGAATTCTTCTCGACGAGTTTTTCCATGCGATGTGAACTGATGATGCTGAGAGAACCTGGTTGTAATCCTGTCAATGTGTGTTTGTGTCCATTCTCGAAAAACTGCATCCAAAGTTCGGCAAAATCCCATAAGATAGGGCCGAGTGTGCGTAGCCATTGAGCACCCAAAACCACATCACATCCGCCTAAGGGCAAGGAAAACATGTCAGAGCGCAAGGTATAATCTCCCATAGAGATACGCACATTTCGACACTTCCCTTTGCAAGGTAAGGTGCCCCCATTGGCAATCATGACTTCAAAGTTGGAGCAAGGATGGATAAAACAATCAGCTTGTTTGGAGATCCGAGGGTCAATGAAATTATGCGTGCTACCAGAATCAATGAGGATTGTAAGAGGAAGCTTCTTGAAGTAACCCCTGACCCGCATTGTTTGGGGGGTGGTGATTCCAGCTAAAGCATGGAGAGATATCTCTGGCTGGTCATCCTGAGACGGAGGGTCACTAGGCGGTTCCTGAATGTCGACCGGAGCATCCAATGTTTCTGGATCTTCATCACCCATTTCAGAGGCAGGCAGAGACTCCACATCCAGGAGATAGAGCTTTTGCTGAACACATCTACGTCCCCGAGTGAATTTCTCATCACAATTATAGCAAAGCCCCTTTTCTCTGCGTGCTTGCATCTCTGTTTCAGACAAACGCTTGATAGGAGTCGGTCGAGGAGCCTGCGGTATAGGTGGTCGCTGAGAACCCATATTTTGGAAGGGAACAAAAGTGGGCTTGGAGCGTTGTTGGGCTACAATTTTGTCTTCTGCCAACTTAGCCAACCCGAGTGTTTCCATCATTGTGTTGGGACAGAACATTTTGACCTCAGAGCGAATGGCATCCTTTAGACCACTGATAAAACAACTCCGGTAAAATTCATCAGACAATCCTTCGGTGTGGTTGGCTAGATTCTCAAATTCGGTTTGATACTCTCTCACAGTGTCAGTTTGGCGAAGTTTAGTGAGGGCTCCTGTGAAGTCATCAAAAGCACTAGGACCAAATCGTTGCAAAAGGAGCTGGCAAAAGTCTGGCTAGTTGGGCTCTGGATGAGCCTTGATGTACCAACGGTACCATTGAAGAGCTTCCTGTTCCAAATGAAAGGATGCCAACGGAACTTTGTTGACATCAAAAGTATTATGCAGACTGAAGTACTGTTCTGCATGATAGATCCATCCAGTTGGATCGGTACCATTGAAGTGAGGAAAATCAAGCTTCGGACCACGGAAATTGCTGGAAGAAGAGAACCCATTGTCTACTGAAGACTCGGACTGCCGTTTGTTGTTCATAGCTGAATGTTCAAGATGGAGATCGAGAAATTTTTCATCCAGATCCTGGAGTTTGGCTTGGATGGCTGCAAGTGCTTCCTCCATGGTTTTTGCTCATGCACGGGTGACAACCATAACCAGGATTTTGATTTTTTTATTTTTGATTTTTGATTTTTTTAATTTTAATTTTGATTTTGTATTTATTTATTTATTTATTTTTCTTCTGACTGGGTAGGAAAACAAAAACAGGAACTACTTCAGTAAGGGAAAATTTGGATTTGGGAAAAAATCAGAAGGGTAATTGGGGTTTGACTAGGTTTTGGACACTATTGGATAGACAGGGAAGCAAAAATGAGGATTTCAGAAACGGGGTAAAAGAATAGGAAAATTTGGTAGAGGGGAACAAAGAAGCAGAATTCAGAAAGGAACTCTGTGGTAAAATTTGAAGGTGATTGGGTGAAATCTGAGGAAGTTATGGCAAACCCTAAAAATAGACAAATGTGGGATTTTGGGCTTTGGGAAGGGGAATTGGGGATAGGGTCCTCAGGATTGAAATATGCAGAATGGGATGACAGGGGTTCCCCGAAAATTTCAAGGAAAACAGAGTGAAAATAAGGGAGATATGGAGAAAAAACTGAATTTTATACTTTTTTTTTTCCAGTTCAGACTGGAGCGGCTACGGCTCGAAGAGATCTGGAACAGCGCCGAATGGATTGAAAACGACTGAATCTAGAACGACTTGCAAAATAGATCTGAAACGGTGCAGCAGTGATCGACAATAGTTCAACTGAAAGTAGATATGGACCCCAGGTATGTGCGGCTTCCTAACAGTTCAGGGGTTTCACTCGGCCACCAATGCTGTCTGACGGCTTGCGTATTGGGGCAATACCCCTCACTCCACGGCTCAGGTAATACTGATAACCGCTTTGCCACAAACGACAGCTCTTGGTTTACCTCACGGGTGGGAACTAGTCAATCAGGTAGGGGTCGTTGCCCTTTTCGCTGGCAGGTCCTCTCAATGGGCCAGCTACTTCGGGGTTCCTGTGGTACTCCCCACAATGAGTTTTAGGGCTTATGCCCAAGTACTTCCCACAGTTAAGCGGATAGGGATTATTCCCAAATCCGAACCTGCAACAGATGCGAAAAAAAAATTTGGCAGAAATTTCACCCAGCGATCCCAAGAAAGTGCTCTGATACCAGATGTGAGGCACCTGCAACAATTAATTAACAAGAATACGCGAAATAGCAGAAATGACAGAACTCATAATCACTTTGTATTGATCACATGCCACTTCGAGGGGGCAACCTCCTTTGAGCAAGCTCAATACAAATAACTTCACGGTGCCTTCATAGGTCTCAACACACACTTATATACTAATTCTAGGCGCCAATACTATGGGTCGAAAGCATGGGCCGTTACAAACTATGGATCAACAATACTACGGGCGACTTACAAAGCATATGCGCCAACAACAATAACACAAACTATTGATCAACAAATACTACGGGACGACTTACAAAGCATATGCGTCCAACAACAACCTACTAACAAAGTAAAGACATGGGTTCCTAACACTTATTGATTGCATTTTGATCATGAATCCTGTTCCAAATCTTGGGTGTAAATGGAATCCTATCAAAACTGTAGTATATGTGGCATATACGATTCTATGGATTCACAAACATGCAAGTTTTTACAAGCAAATTTGTGAAGGTTTTTTGGTTCCATTATACAAGTTGATTTTCGAGAAAGAACCGAATTGTATGTATGATGAAGCCCTTACTGTAGCCACATAGTTAGGGGATTATTTTTTCACTCCTGAAGTTACTTATCTGCGGGTGTATGGAGGTTTAAAGGGTCCACTGCTAATGCCAAAATATGTCACGATTACACCATTTTGAAGGAGATAGTGAGACAGGTACTTGTAAATGGTGTAGGGAATTTCTTACATGAAAATAAGAAAGCTTCTTGGCCACCACTCCCACTCATAGTTGGAGCATATAAATTCAATAAAGTCAAAGAGGTTGAAGAATTTGTAAAAGAATTGGAATCTTATCATTTTGGTGAGAATATTTTTGTTAGAAACAATAACCATCATAAAGTGGATTTACATTGCCAATTAGTTCGAATTAATTATGAATATGCATATAAACACTTACAATAGGAGGAAGTGTACATAAGAGTAAAGAATCTTGTCGAATTAGACAAAAGGTTTGGCAAAAGCAAAGGAGCTAGTTCCAGCAAGCCTTTTGACACATCCGCATAAGAAGAGATAGAAGAAGTTATAAGAAAAAAGGCAGTAGAAGAAGCTTTCTCAGCTGAAAATGCTAAGATACTGCAGGAATAAGAAATGGCCAAGAAGGTAGAAGAAGATATACAAGAGAAGGCTGAACAAGATAAATTTGAAAAGTTGGTTGTTGAACAGGAAGAGAAAAGAAGAATTAAAGAAGAAGAATGAAGAGGAAGAGTTGCTCAAGAAAGATGTGGAATCCCAAGATATACAAGAAAGCAATGGTAATCAATCCAACAAATAACAACACATAATTTCCTCTTACTGGAGGACATCTTCCTCTTGTTGAGTTAGGACTTACACCATTCACTCCTTCCAAGCAACATACGGTTGCTAAGTTGAAAACAATAGTCTATGACCCTAAAAGAAATAATATCATGAAGAGAACATAAAAGAGACTAAAAGTTGCTCCGTAGCCCGATATTGTTACTATACAAGAAGTCCCAGTTGTTGAGGGCACAAATAAAGATCCAAAATTCACTACATCTGTAAATGATGCTGCAACATTAGCAAATGAATATAACATACACAAGTTAATGGAAAGCATAGAAAGCAACAAAGACAAAGTAGTAAATTTGAAAGATAATTTAGTGTAGGCTAGAAGCGAAGGGATTGAAAGAAGGCGCCAACGAGATGCCCTGGAGTTGGAAAAAGAAGAGGCCATGTAGACTGTTCAAAGTTTAGAAGATGAAAAAGATTCACTCACTGTACAGGTAGTAATATTAGAAGGAGAAAAAGCATATATTCAATCTCAACTGAGGGGACTACAAGATAAGGAAAACCAGTTGGATCAACAGGTAGAATCTCCTACTATAGAGAAAGGAGCCTTGCAATATCAAATAGCAGAGCTTAACTAAGAAATGAATCACTAGTGGATCAATTAAATATTGCACAATAATAGAAGCAAGATTTGACACCATTTTATGAATGTGCTTCTGCCTTATAAGAACAACTGTTCCATTCCCAAGAGTTCCTCATCGAACAAACTTATGAAGTGCAAGGGATGGTAACTAGCCTCAGTCAAATTTCCAAGGAAGCCACTACTATGAGGAAAAAGCTTACATAAATTCATGACAGGATGAATAAGCTGACTGCTTGGAGGAAAACAGCCGAAGAATTCCCTCCACATTTGCCTAAGATATCTACAACTGAACTCAAGCTAGATTTTGCAATTTTGAATAGTTTCCAAAAAGCAGAAAAGAAATTGCAGAATGAAGTGAGAAATTCCATCTCCAAATGTGAGGATATTCACCATAGTATTTCTAGAGCTTTGCAAAAGTGTCATCTACCTCCTCCTGGCTCATTTGAAAATCTAGTACCAAAAGAGAAATGCTTGGATGAATTAAGGACTATCAAGGAAGAAGAAATTGTTGCTATCAGGAGTCTAGAGAATGTCACTCCAGAAGATCTGCAAGAGCGCATTGGAGAAGCTACAATGAAGACATATTACTTCGCAAATGGCCATAACGCAACAACTAAAGGATTGAATGCCATGGTCAAATATTTACCATTTCATGAAGTAGCTTTAAATTGATTAGAACCTCAACAATTAAATGTTATATCTTACGAAAGTTGTCTTTGGAATGATTATATCCAAACTCTAGAAAGGGATCCACCATCTTAGTGTGATATTTTATTGTATTTTGATATTTTAATCACTTATTTTGTAATCACAAAGAGACAAAAGTTATGAAAGGAAAAAGGTCTGAAATATGTGAAGTGAAAAGTAACCCAAAGGCTAGGTTTGTAAAGATAAATAGGATAAATTAGATGAGGAGAGGGATTTTGGCTTGAGAAGGATTGTACTAGAATCATATAAAAGAAACTATTTTCTGCTAATGAGAGAGACAATTTTCTGGTTGGAAGCGTACATGAGATATTGTGTTGAAGCATGTGAACGAATGTGCAGAACTATTTTATTCAATTTGCTTATGGATATGCAGTAAGATCTTTCCTCTTGTATTGGACCATTGTGATAATTTTGAATTATCTTGTTGTATATCAATGTGAAAATGCAATTTCCTGTGTTATTTGTGAGTAATGAATGCACTAAACATTAATGCTCAAGCTATCTATGTGTTGACATTATTTTGTAGCTGTTAAATACATTATTTTCAGCGGTTAGCTTCTGGAATTGTATGATGTAGTTTACAATCATTGCTCCTTAAATTTGCTCCTTGCAAGGATAGGTTAAGTATATTAGATTGCATTTAATTAGGACATCTTCTTGGTTGACTGATAGTTAAGAGGTGATAAGATGAGAGGTAAGAACCTGTGCATCATTGAGTGAGACCTCTTTTTACTTGTCAAACAAGCATAGGTAGAATCATGTGCATTTAGAATTATTAATCTACATTGCATACATAATTCTAAAACTCTAAACGGTGGATCAGGATGCATCCAATAAACCTATCACAAGAGTATCTTATACGGTAGTCGGACTGTAAACCGGATGGGTTCCCTATTCCAAACAATGGCGATTCTAATTGGGACTTTTCATTAGGGATAACCCCTACTATCGATGCAAGGAATTTTCCAGGCGTCAACACATTCTTGTGCCCCAAAGGCATCACCTTGTAGGAAAAAGATCCCCACTATATAGTGAATGTATTCTTTTTCTTATCTTCTTCCACAATCCTTGGTGGTATCTCAAGAAAACATCGATGACAAAATATTCTTCCTTTCCTGCAACTTGATCCAAAAATTCATCAATGAATGGGGTAGGGAAAGGTTCATGAAACCATGTTGAATTAAGGCTATAGAAATCAACACATGCCCTGATAATATCATATGCATCCTTTTTTATTTATATCACAATCAAGCTAATCCACTCAGATTCATCCATAGGAAAAATAATTTTTGACCTTCTCTTTCACTCTAAGATTAATTCAATATGGTCGATGCTTTATTGGTTTGGCATTAGGTCACAACTCAATATTCATCTCACCCAATTCACCTTTAATACCTTTTAATTATATGAATATTTGCATAAACATATCTACACATTCTTTAATGAAATTGACAATTTCAGATAATGTCCATTCATTCTAGTATTCTCTTATAGATACAATCTTGGGTTTCTCCTCTATCTCGATGTTGACTTTCCATGACTGCAAAGGTTACATATAAGGTAAAATATGACCTTTCTGTTTATTCTCTTACACAATTGTAGAAACTTATTATTTAAATAATAAAATATCTTAGATTCTCTAAGTCATCTGCATCTTCCTCCTTGATGAGTCCACAATATAGGTACCAAGTGCATTCCTTTTTTCCTTTAAGGAGCAGGAAACCAAGCCGAAATCACCCCTTTCTATAGGATAGGATGTGATTTGATTGATTATGAAATAATGTGATTAAGTAGTTATATTTTTCTATGTTTAGCATTTTTTAATCATCTAATCAAGTGGATGAGCACTATGTGTGAATAAGCACAGGTCCAAAGATAATTATGAAGATTGGCAAAGTCAAGCTCCAATTAAACTCTAGAGAAGGCCACGAAGATCAATTTTTCCTGATTTATAGGTAAGAATCTAAATAGATTGAGGTCGTGATTTCCAATGTAGGGACTGGGGTTGAAACATTGTAATAAGTAGAGGCACATGGATAGCATGGGGCCTACGAAATTATTCTCTTTTTTTTAGACTTTGTTACACAACACTCAAGTTTTACGATTGTTATAGATTTTACAATAGTATAATGAAGAAACCACATTCTCTATCACCTGTGAGTTTATAAGTTTAAATTAGCTCCTATAATGCGCATTGAGGAGGGCCCCCTCATTGCATGGAACATGAGTTATGTGTTTTATTTTCATGTTGATTTATGCATCTTATGGTTTATGATTAAACAAGTACTTGTGGATTATTCAAGGCATTAATTTTGATATAGAAGTTAATTCTGAACATGATTGTCTTTATCCATAGTCCTGTATTACAACATCTATAGTTCTAATGTATGGAGTCTGTAGTCCTATCGCTATGTTCCGTAAGGGCAGTTTCTAGATTCACACTCTATTTCCCAAACAGTTTTTCTTGACTAGATTAGATTTATGCTTCTAGTTAAATGTCTGTTGTTAATTTCAGTAGAATAGATTCATGCTTTTAATAGATAGAGCTATGCTTTCGATTTACTTTAAAATATTTATGCTTTCAAAAAATAGGTTTATCCTTTGGATTTAAGTAGATCAACAAATAGGTTCATGCTTTGGATTTCAGTAGAATAGATTCATGTTTTTAATCGATTAATGAATGCTTTCGATTTCCTTTAAAAGATTTATGCTTTCAACAAATAGGTTTATGCTTTGGATTTCAGTAGAATAGATTCCTGCTTTTAATAGATAGATCTATGCTTTCGATTTCATTAGATTAGGATATATACCTTTAGCTCTTAGATGTTTGCTTCCGTCAGAATAGGTTTATGCATTCACATATTTCTCCCCAAATTTGATCATTCAAAAATAAGATTCTCTTAATAGTTCACATACAATGTAAAGTGCCTCTGAAGTTTGTACGTCCCCTGGTCGATATTTAAAGTGAGGTTCTTGAAATAATACTTGTAAAAAGGTAAGCATTTCCGAACCACCACCACTTTTTGGCACCGTTGCTGGGGAGGTGCTTAAACTTTATGCTTTCAAAAAATAGGTTTATCCTTTTGATTTCAGTAGATCAACAAATAGGTTCATGCTTTGGATTTTAGTAGAATAGATTCATGTTTTTAATCGATCAATGAATGCTTTCGATTTCCTTTAAAAAATTTATGCTTTCAACAAATAGGTTTATGCTTTGGATTTCAGTAGAATAGATTCATGCTTTTAATATATATATCTATGCTTTCGATTTCATTAGATTAGTATTTATACCTTCAACTCTTAGACGTCTGCTTCCGTCAGAATAGGTTTATGCATTCACATATTTCTCCCCAAATTTGATCATTCAAAAATAAGATTCTGTTAATAGTGCACATACAGTGTAAAGTTCCTTTGAAGTTTGTACGTCCCCTGGTTGATATTTAAAGTGAGGTTCTTGAACTAATACCTGTAAAAAGGTAAGCATTTCCGAACCACCACCACTTTTTGGCGCCGTTGCCGGGGAGGTTCTTAAACTTTAGGAGAAAATTTAAAAACACCCTTGGAAAATCTCTATATATATAAAGATTTTTTTTTTACCATGAATGCCTCGGCGAAGGAGAGACAATTTGGATGTTTTTTGCCTAATCGCCCTATGAGCAATACTAGTTCCGAACACCTTGAATTCGATTTTCTCAATAGCGACGAAGAAGCTGATTCCAACTATAACCTAGACCGTGATAATTTCTTCACCAGCTCTAGTTCCAATACTACCATGGATGATGACAAAGAAGAACATAGGGAACTGTTTACCTTTCCCATAAGCGTACCCCTTGGAGATGCTAGAATGAAAAATATCAATCCCACTAATCTCCCAAACTTTCATGGCTTAACCTACGAAGACCCTGACACCTTCTTATTTGAATTTGAAGTAATCTCTAGATCCTTTCCCTATACTATAGATTCCCAGAAACTAAGACTCTTCCCTTCCACACTAAAAGATTTATCGCTCAGATGGTTTATGAGCCTAGAAGGAAACAATATTTTCCCTCGGGATCAAATGAAACAAGCTTTTTAAAAACAATATGGGATTATTGTAAAGCCAAAGATACTAGAGATGGAATTTTTAGAATGCAATGGGGAGAAAAGGAATCTTTGGAAGATTATGCACAACGATTACAGCTCATCTATAAGAGATCCATTCATTGTACCTTGGATCAAGAGTCGTTGAAAGTAGTACTTGTTAGAGGAATCAAGGAAGAATACCTAGTAGTCATAAACTTGTTAAGTGACGGGGATATATTTCAGAAAACCTATGATCAAATCATACAAATATTTAAAAATTATTCAAGATCCAGGAAAGGTAAAATTGGAATACGAGAAATACACCCATTAACAGGGGGATCATCCTTTAAAATCCCCACCCTCACTAAATCTGACTTGGTAAATCTCCTCGATGACATGAAAACATACATTCTTCAATCACTGACAATGCAATTAGATGCATTGCAACTCAAAATAAAACATGGTGAAATCAATCAAGCACTAGTTGTATTCTGTATAAGGTGCAGAAAAAAAAACATGATAAAGGTTAATGCCCATTAAATACGATTCAAGTCTGTGGACTCTGTACTGAAGATAATACAACATACAAATGCCCTTTACTTCCATCGTGTAAGGCAACTATGCAATATCCCACACCATAAATTTATGTGGAACAACTCTGTTTTGTTAACCAATGAAGAAATAATTTTTCTAGACCCTTCCATTCTAATAATCAAGCCTATTTTAATCAAGGAAATCCATACCAAAATTGGAATCCATCGTCACAAACTTCATGGCCTCTACAAGCAGGTCCAAGTCAATGGCATCAAAATCAAAATCCATACCATCGACCATACTTTGCCCAGCCATACCAACCATACCCCCCACCTTTTCAACAACCACAAATACACTATGGAAATTAGTATGCATCTTCCACAAATTGAAGATCACCACCACCGCAACCAGTTATAATGCCTCCACCACAAAACCAACAACCCCCAAGATCTCCTACAATACTAGCTCAGCCTGTTCCAAACCCAAATAACAACAGGCCAAATCAACAAACCTATAATAACGAGGTGATGCAGTTTCCAACTTATGTCGTGGATACACTAGACTTAAATGAGATTAACTTAAGATCCAGAAAAATACTACCTGGTTCCCTACATCAAACCAATCAATAACCAACATATCCAGAATACCAACCGCCTTTAATTTTGGACCCTCCTGAGGAAGCAAATCAACAACAACTACCAGAACTTACTCCGCCCTACCCTCCATTTCCTGACAAGCTAAAACAAAAAACAAAGAGGAAGGAGATAATGCCATAATTAATGAACTAAAACAATTAAAAATTCAAATTCCCCTCCTACAAGCGATAATATATGTCCCCATCTGTAAAAAAATTCATAAAAGAAAACTGTATAAGGAGACCTGGAAGAAGAAAACGAGATCCCCCAACCATTGATGTTGTAGGCCAACTGGTAGACCTCATGTTAGGCAGATCTATCAATCCAAAATATCTTGATCCAGGCATCCCTATAGTTAATGTTAGCATAAAAAAAGTGCCTATTTCGAGTAGTCTCATTGATCTAGGGGCTGCAATAAATGTTATGAAAAAGGATACAATGTTATCTCTAAACCTCCAAGCCTTTATAAGACCAACCACCACAGTTTTACAATTAGTTGACACCTCCACTGTCAGGCCATAAGGTATATTAGAGGATATTATTATCAAGATTGAATCATGGGAGTATCCGACAGACTTTATAGTCATAAAGGTCAAGAGAAAACTTAGTGGATACCAAATCATCCTAGTAAGACCATGGCTGGCAACAACAGATGCCTACATAGGGTGTTGATCTGGAGACATGACAATTGCAAGTGGACAAGCTAGAAAGAAAATCACCATATATCCCCCGCCCAAATGATCTACAGATGTCGAAAGCCCTAATTTAATGGATGATTATGATGACATAGATGACCAAAATATGCAACCAGTCCTCAGCATAAAAACTGCTCTAACACTAAAAGCTAAAGATGAAGATACTTATTTATCTAATTTTATTCAAAATGTTTATCCTAATCATAATATGCTTGAAGAAAGTTTTGCACCAGGGCAACAAGAAGAAGTACTGAACACTCCTATAAACACAAACACAATGTGGCAGCAAGTATTCTCAGTTGATGAACAACCGACAGTAGTGAAAATAGTGGAAATTATGCCTGGAAAGATGGTCAATATCAATGCACATATAGAACCAGAACAAGAATAACGCTTAATAAAAGTACCCACAGAGAACAACAAGGATTTTGCTTGGACCTATACTGATATGAAATGGATACATCCAAATATTTGCAAACATCATATTAATATCAAGGAGGGTGCTGTCCCAATAAGACAACCACAAAGAAGGATGAACCCAACATTAAAAGATATAGTTAAACTGGAATTGCAAAAACTACTGGATGCAGGCTTCATCTACCCTATCTCAGACAGTGAGTGGGTCTCACCTTTGGTGATAGTCCCAAAGAAAGGGGGGAATTGGAGAATATGTGTGGATTACATGGAGCTTAACAAAGCAACCAAAAGAGATCACTTCCCTCTACCATTCATTGATAAGGTCTTGGATACTCTTGCTGGAAACAAGTTTTTTTCATTTTTGGACGATTTCAGTGGATATAATCAAATACAAATCCACCCTACTGATCAAGATAAAACGAAATTTACCTGCCCATGGGGCACATATGCATATAGAGTGCTACCTTTCGGACTCTGTAATTACCCAACAACCTTTCAAAGAGATATCTTAAGTATATTTTTAGATTTTTATCAACGATCAAATGGAGGTTTACATGAACGATTTCTCACCATATGGACAAAGTTTTCAAAAAGAACTAGAACATCTGGAATCAGTCCTAAACAAATGCATCGAAATGAGTGTGTCTCAGCAATGATAAATGTCAAATGCTAATGCAACAGGTCATAGTTTTGAGCCACCATATATCCCAAAGAGGTATTGAATTCGATCAAGCAAAGGTTACTATTATTAAAGCTCTGCCCCCGCTTGTCAAACAAAGATATGTGCGCAGCTTCCTTGGGTAGATAGGCTACTACAGAAGAATTATAGAGAGGTTTAGCAAAGTAGCAGCCCCAATGTTTTCCCTCTTAACAAAAGACACATATTTTAATTGGACTGAACAATGCATGACCGCATTTGATCACCTCAAGGAGAAAACCACCACTGCTCTATGTTAGTTTTTCAGAATTTACTTCAATCTGATCTAGGATATTAACTGAGAGAACAACATGTACATCATATCTATAGCATATCAATCATGGACACAATAATGCAAGCACACAAGAGACATAGAGTTTACTTGGGGAAAACCATAAAGGTGAAAAACCACAATAACTTCCTCAGAGATAGATAGAGCAATGATACAACCCAAGCATAAGAGATAGACATCTCCTAGAAGCAGCTTATCCTCCTCCACAAGTGCGCCACTCTCCAAAGAGTGTGAGAGAGAATAGAATGATCAAATAGAGTGCCTCCCGCACTCTATTTATACTTGACTTGACTTGCCTAATAACCTTTACTAAGTCGGCCTTAACTTAACCACATAACATAATGCTGACTGGGCCGACCTCCAATAGGGTGGTCTAATAACCCTTTGACCCACATGGATGACCCCCAATAGGGTGGTCTAATAACCCTTTGACCCACATGACTTATACAGGGCCGACCCCAACAAGGTGGTCTAATAACCCATCAAGTATAAGTTACAACACTTACAATACAAATGACGACACTTCTGTATAGACGAATAATAACATCTCTATAGGAATACAATATACATATATGTGAAATACATTTCCAAAGTTACATATACATCAACACTCCCTCTTAACTAGGAAGGTATTTCTCGACACATGTCTTCTAGCACAAGTCTTCTTCTCTGGATCATCATCAGCGAATCATCACCCTTGAATCATCGTCATTGTCACTGTTGCTGCTATCTCAATCAATCTCCGATCTACTCGTCATAGGAAGTTCTACAGAGCCATTCCTTTTTCATAATGGATGTAGGCCCACCACCTGCAGGTCTTCATCATCACTAGCCATACTATGGAATCCTCAGGACTTATTATGTGAGTCAACAAAACCTCAGGACTTACATCTACGCCATGGGAGAACACATCTACAAACATGTGAGAATGGCAGAGCACTTATTTTGCATCCATGGGAGAACACATCTACAACCATGCTCAAATGGCCTAGCACTTATATCGCAGCCATGGGAGAACACATCTACAACCATGCTCGAATGGCCCTAGCACTTATATCGCAGCCATGGGAGAACACATCTACAACCATGCTCGAATGGCCCCAACACTTATATCGCAGCCATGGGAGAACACATCTACAACCATGCTCGAATGGCCCCAACACTTATATCGCAGCCATGGGAGAACACATCTACAACCATACTCGAATGGCCCTGGCAATTACATCACGACCATGGGAGAACACATCTTCCACCATGTTAGAAAAGCCCAGCAATTACATCGTGACCATGGGAGAACACATCTACGACCATGTCCGAAAAGCTCATGTGCATCCGTGTCTTCGGAACTCATCACACAAAATCCAACTGATTATGTAATGTATCCACCTAATACATGTCATCACATATGATCGTCCTGATCATCATCACTGCATCGTGCTGATGCATGTCATCTAAAGTATCATCCTGATACTCATCACACATGATCATCCTGATCATCATCACTGCATCATCTTGATGCATGCCATCTGGAGAAACATCCTGAAGCTCGTCATCCATGATCATCCTGATCATACAATGCATCCACCTGATGCATACCAAGTATCTACTTGATACATATCATCATACATGATCCACCTGATCATATAATGTATCTACTTGATACATACACAGATACATGATCCACCTGATCATACAATGTATCCACCTGATATATATCAACATACATGATCTACCTGATCATATAATCGTATCCACCTGATACATATACAGATACATGGTCCAAGCATCCAACATGATGCATATATACATACATATAAATGATCCAACTGATCATATCCAGCATCCAACATGATGCATACATACATAAATGATCCAACTGATCATATCGAGCAGAAACTAGAGCATCATCCTGATGCTCATCATCCAGCGCTTACATGCATAGCCATGTGAAGGATCCTCCTTCCACCATGCTTGGAATGGCTTTAGCAAATGTCTCCATCACTTCTTCCTCGAAGTGTCATTGATCTGAAGAACACCAAGCCTCTCTCTGAAGTACTCGAACTTCACTCTGGCTAGTGGTTTCGTCAGTACATCTACAATCTGCTCATCCGTCGCAACATACAGGAGCTTCACTGCTCCTCTCTGCACCATATCCCTGATATAGTGATATTTGATCTCAATGTGCTTCGACCTGTCGTGGAACACTGGGTTCTCAGACAGCTTCACACAACTCTAGTTGTCACAAAAGATACCAGTAGCCTCCAGTAGGAGATCAAATAACTCAGATAGTAGCTTCCAGAGCCATACTGCCTCACAACTAGCCGAACATGCTGCAACATACTTTACTTTGGTTGTACTCAGTGCTATGCAGGATTACTTCCTTCTATACCAAGAGATCACACCTGATCCCATACTGAAGCAGCACCTAGATGTGCTCTTCCTATCTGTTGCATTGCCTGCCCAATCTGAATCAACATAACCTTGCAGGTTAAACTTTTGATTTGCATCATACTTGAGCCCATAGTCAACCTTACCCTTCAAGTACCTCAGAATTAGCTTTACAGCAACCAGGTGAACACCTCTGGGATCCGTCAGGAACTGGCTCAATGTGTTCACTGCAAAGCAAACATTTGGTCTAGTGTTCATTAGGTACATCAAGGACCCAATCATCTAACGATACACAGTGACATCAACTGGATCAGATGAAGCATCACACAAAAGCTTCAGGTTCGATGCCATAGGTGTGGTCATGGCCTTGTAGTCCATCATCCCGAACCTCTTCAGGATCTCTACTGCATACTTCCCTTGTCCAAGGAAGATTCCATCTGCACTTTGCCACACCTCCACGCCTAGAAAATAGTGCATCATCCACAGGTTCTTCATCTCAAACTCGGCAGCAAGCTTCTGCTGCGTGTCGGCAATCAATCTATCCTCACCTGTAACAAACAAGTTATCTGCATACAAAAGTAGTATCACTGGATTGCCTTCCTCAACCTTGTAGTAAAGGTTGGAATCCGCTTTACTCTTGGTAAAGCCCAAATTGGATAGAAAGCTGTCTATCCTACCATACCAAGTTCTGCACATATATGACTTCCCGTCATGTGTCTCAAAACCAAATGGCTGCTCTACATACACTTCCTCTTCGACTACACCATTCAAGAAGGCTGTCTTGACATCCATCTGGTGTATCTTCCATTTCATCACTGCATCCAGGGAAAGTACTGATCTGATGGAAGTGTACTAGATACAGGAGCAAAAGTCTATTCCCTCTTTCTAAGAGAAGCCACGAGCTACAAACCTTGCTTTGTATTTTTCTATGCTACCAACTGCAGCATGCTTGATTTTATAAATCCACTTGGAAGTAACAACAGAATTCTCTTCTAGTTTTGGGACTGCATCCCAACCATCATTCTTCATGATCGACTGGTACTCCTCGATCATGGCATTCTTCCCAAATCCTGGGAACTTCAATATTTTTAATATCTTCAATAGATAACTTTGTTGTTGAACAAATGTTGTAGTCCTTCTTTTGTAGGTGATGGTATACAATCTTTTCTACAAAACAAGTTAAATTGCATGATTAGAAAACATCTCATAGTTTTCAGAACAAATTCTTATACATAAATAAATATGTCATACAGTCATGCAATTATCTTAGCCAATGCTTCAATACAACATTTATCCATATCCCGTAACTTTCTAGATGCCTTCCAATCTCTACCAGAACATTGTTAAGAGTGTGCACAACTCCCAACATGTCAGCAAAGAGGTTTCATTCTAGATAAGTAGCAATGGAATGTTGTACAGTGCCATAGGCCACTTACCCATGTATATTAGTAGTACAATGTTCATCAATGCAACTATTCTAATATGCACAACCTAATTATAGGAACATCAATATATACATTATTGAATAGTATTATTTAAACAATCAAATATGTAAGAAATGATAGTTCAAATACTTATCTTGTTTGTTTGTTGGGTTGACTCCCTCTCAGTCTTTGCTTCCTTTCTGTAACTCCATTCTGATGTGGATTGTGAGAAGTGGTGAACTCCCTCTGAATATCTGCATCTTTGCAGAAACTACTGAAGTGTGCTCCCTCTTGATCTTTGCTTCCTGGATTACCTGTCCTTGAACTTATATCCATTCTTAATCACTATGCATGCTTATTAGTATCATCATTGTGTTATCCTCGAGGTCTCATACATAATCACACATTCATTAGTATAATCTCAATACTATCAAAACACAATAATCTTAAACATGTATAGTCATGATCATTTCAAACACATACAATAAACATTAGTATTCGAGGTTTCAGGGAAGACTTTTTTTACTCATGCATATTCTTATTTGATCATAGGACTCTTCTGGTTAGTCAAATCATCAATCAAGATAAGAGACATAATATGCATAAACCATTGATTACTTACATTTCTAACTTTATGAATAAACATAACCAATCATACCAAGTATACTTATATAAGGGATCCTAACACAAGGTAAGATTCTAACTTGATATAGGAAAAACATACCTGGATTACAATGTTAGCTAGTTATGTCTAACATACCTGCATGATGTCTTCTGGTTCTCTTCAATGACTTGTGCTAATAACCTGCATGTCTCATAAGTTAACCATTGTAGAGCCAAGTTATACATACCTCGTAAGTAGATCTTCTATGTGATCCATGACAATGGATGAATCTTTGTCTTCATGTCACCATGATCATATGTTCTTGAAGTAGAACATGATTTGTCTTTCTTGGTGTACCTTTCATGTTAACGGACAACATAAACCTCATACAACACCATAATGCATTAGTACAATCATAAGTGTCAACACCCTAATCAATGAATATCTTCTACCATGCATTCATAATTTTATTAAGGTGATATGACAAATCTAAATTTAATCAAGATTGTACTAACCGTAATAATACAAAGACAAACATACCATAAACTTAATCATGAACAAATCTCGAAACATACCTAGATAAGTCATACCTGTCGAGATTGCTTGTAATCTTCTTATGTAAGGCCTTAGCCTCATCTCCCTCTGAAACAGGAACTTCTTCACTTATGCAGGTGACCAATCCATTCTCTTCTAGGATTAACTCAATCCACTTGATTTGCAGGAAATGGATCTGGAGTTGGATTAGGGTTTGTTAGAGAAACCCTAAAAATTCAAACTTTGAATTTCAAACTTCTGAAAGGATAGAAAGATGCGGCTTGATGAGCTGATCAAGCTGGTATACTAAGAATTTGAAAACTGCAAAGTTTCACCCCTCAAATTTGCTTTTGAAATTTCCAGATTCACTGGACATGACCCCGAACTAGGGTTTGATAAAGCCCACCCTTCTTCCCAATCAAAAGGTTCGATCCAATCCAAAGCTCTAAGCTTCTATTTTTCTGAGGAGCTTCCAGCCGTGGTCCCAGATTTCAAAAATTCCCATTTTTGCAGAAGCCCTAATTTTCCACTTTTCCGATCAAAGTCCCAAACTATGGTCTGATCAAGCTCGGCCTTCTACCCAACCAAAAATTCTGATCTTGGTCTCTAAATTTCTATTTTGATGAGTAGCATTCAGCCGTGGTCTCCGATTACAAAATTTCCATCTTTCTTCGAAACCCTAAATTCCCGAAGCCATGAATGAAGGTGCTAAAAAATAATTATGTTTTGACAAAAATATGTACCTGATTGTTTTTGGTGTAACTCCGAACTTTCCAATCCACAGGATCTGAAACTTCTAACTATGGTATCCCAACCTGTCATCTTTCCAACCCCATAGGTTTGACCTCAATTGGATTCTCTGAGAGAGAGTTATGCCAAGTGTCGCAATGTGACCTGTTTATGGGATAAAACATGAGAGCGAACTTGTATGGTGTGCCATGTGTCACTGTTTCAGTTTCGGCCTCTGAAAAAGTTACTTGAGAAATTACCGTCCGTGCACTACCTGTCACGTTTTACGCAATTTCATTTGGATCGTCCTAGCCCAAGTTATGACCTTTTTTCCTAGGTCACCTGTTTATGACTCAGATCTGGAAGAGGCAGAAACCCTAGATTGTACAGATCATAAAACACAAAGTACAACGAATTAGAAGTTTTACTTTGGACACAAGGTACATGGGGATTTTTATCTTTGACCTGTAAATGTTTCAGATCTAAAAACTTCACCAAAATGGATTTATAGCGAAAGTGCTATGATGACCGGTTTTTTCTATATCAAGCCCTAGCATCGCAAGTGCAACAAGTGTCATAATTCCATACCATGCCTTCTTTCAGGCTAGCTCTGATACCATGTTAGTTTTTCATAATTTAATTCAATATGATCTAGGATATTAACTGAGAGAACAACATGTACAACATATCTACAGCATATCAATCATGGACAGAATAATGCAAGCACACAAGAGACACAGAGTTTACTTGGGGAATACCATAAAGGTGAAAAACCCCAATAACTTCCTCAGAGATAGATAGAGAAATGATACAACCCAAGCATAAGAGATAGACATCTCCTAGCAACAGCTTCTCCTCCTCCACAAGTGCGCCACTCTCCAAAGAGTGTGAGAGAGAATAGAATGATCAAATAGAGTGCCTCTCGCACTCTATTTATACTTGACTTGACTTGCCTAATAACCTTTACTAGGTAGGCCTTAACTTAACCACATAACATAATGCTGACTGGGCCGACCACCAATAGGGTGGTCTAATAACCCTTTGACCCACATGACTTATACAGGGCCGACCCCAACAAGGTGGTCTAATAACCCATCAATTATAAGTTACAACACTTACAATATAAATGACGACACTTTCATATAGAGGAATAATAACATCTCTATAGGAATACAATATATATATATGTGAAATACATTCCGAAGTTACATATACATCAACACTCCAGTCCTTCAAGGGCCAAAATGGACCCTACCCTTTCACATCCACTCAAATGCCTCAGACAAAGCTATCAGGGCAGTACTCGGACAAGAAGAAGAAAGGAAACCATACGCCATCTATTACATCAGTAAAAACTTGGCAAGGGTAGAACTTAACTACACAATCACCGAGAAGGAATTTTTGGCTATTGTGCACGCTATTAAAAAATTTAGCCACTACATAACAGGGTACTTGATCTTTGTACACACAGATCATTTAGAAATCATGTACCTCATGAATAAACCTAATACAAGTGCTAGAATTATTAGATGGTTGCTTCTCCTACAAGAATTTGACTTTAAAATCCTAGACAAACCAAGAAAACATAATGTGTTAACAAACTTTCTATCATGGCTAACCCATGTGCAGGACAATGAACTAGTAAAGGATGATTTCCCTAATGAACACCTCTTTGCAATCTTAGCACAAAGCCCATGGTTTGCTGACATAGTTAACTACCTAGTATCTGGGAAGTTTCCACACCATTATAGCTACAAAGAAAGGTGTAATATAATAAGGCAATGTGGAACTTACACTTGGGTGCAAGGACTGCTTTTAAAAAAAGGACTAGATCAAATATTAAGAAGGTGCATTTGAGAAGATGAAGTCCATGATATACTCCATGCTACTCACAATGATCCTTGCAGAGGCCATTATGTATCCAAAATAACAACTTATAAAATACTACAAACATGATACTATTGGCCAACACTACACAAAGACTCCCAGGAATATGTTTCACATTGTGATGACTGCTAAAGAATGGGAAAACCCACACAAAGAGATGATATGCCTTTACATCCTCAAGTATCATTAGAACCATTTGAAAAATGGGGATTTGATTTCTATGGCCCATTCAATCCACCTTCTAATAAAAAAACTACATTTTAGTATGCATGGACTACCTTATGAAGTGGATAGAAGTTACACCACTTACCATTGGTGACGAAAGTAGTGTGGCAAAGTTATTCATAGAACAAATATTCCAGAGATTTGGAGTTCCTAGGGAACTAGTTTCTAATTAGGGAAAATAGTTTACCTCAAACCTCATTAAAGAGATCCTCATAAGAAACAAGATAAAGCATAGAAAATCCTCATCCTACCACCCATAGGCCAATGGGCTAGTTGAGGTCACCAACAAGGAGCTTGAGATGATTCTAACAAAAGCAGTTCAGTTACATTAAAGAGATTGGGCAGACAGGTTGAATGAAGCAGTTTGGGATTACAACACAACATGGAAAACAACTACTGCTTTTACTCCATATGAATTGGTATATGGAAAAAAGGTGATGCTACCCATTGAATTTGAAATCAAGACACTAAGAATAGCAGCCCAACTAGACATGCGACTTTCAACAATCCAAAAGGACTGTATTCTCCAATTAAACCAGCTAGATGAACACTGACAATAGGCTCTAGCTCACACCGAGATCATCCAGCAACAAAGAAAACAATGGCATGACAAGAACATAAAGGAAAAGAACTCCACAGAAGGAGATTGCACATTATTATACGATTCTAGATTTCGGAAATTCAAAGGAAAAATCACAACACATTGGATAGGAATGTACAACATAGACACAATCTTCAACAATGGAGTTGTCAGAATCAAGACTATAGATGAAAGCGAATTTCCAATGCTCGTCAATGGACACAGACTCAAATTGTACAGGAAACAACAATATAAAGAGGAGTTCACACAAACACTTTATAAGAAGAATCTCATCTTAATAGAGGACTTAGACGTCCTCCACTTCCATTGAACACTTCTTCAAGAAAAAATACAATAATAAAATTAAAAAAAAATGAGAAAGAAAAAGAGAAAAAAATATAGAAAAAAAGGAAAAAATATATAGAAAAAAGAAAAAGAAAGAAGGAAACAACCAACAGACTGCCCAACCAAGAAGCCACTCAAAAAAAGGGAAGAAAAAAACCTAACCAAAAAAGAACTATCAAGTGAGCCAACAACCAACTATCAAGCGAGATAGCCATAAATAAACCCGCCAACAACCAAGTATCAAGCAAGGCATCCATAAATAAACCCGCCATCAATTAACTATCAAGTGAGGCAAAAAAATTGAACTAATCAACAAACAACTGTCAAGCGAGTTAACCAAATAAAAAGAAAAAAGGGAAATCAAATCTCTATCACAAAATTCTTCACTACTACATGTTAGTTTTTCAGAATTTAATACATTCTGATCTAAGATATGAACTGAAAGAACAACATGTACAGCATATCAAGCATAAGAGACAAGAGACAAGAGACACAAAACATTTCACCGGGGAAAACCAAGAAGGTGAAAAACCCCGCAACTTCCTC
Organism: Larix kaempferi; assembly: GCA_027924585.1. Classification (NCBI taxonomy): domain Eukaryota; kingdom Viridiplantae; phylum Streptophyta; class Pinopsida; order Pinales; family Pinaceae; genus Larix; species Larix kaempferi. The sequence goes on from BSBM01000198.1 coordinate 3,096,040, forward strand.
AAAGATAGAATAAGCATCAATACAATGATCACCACGATCAAACCCAAGAGATAGATATCTACAACAGCATGCTCCTCCTCCACTTGGGCGCATCCTCCTCTTCTCTCACTAATGCAAAGTGAGTGAACAATAGAATGTGTAAAATGAGAGAGACACACTCTCTATTTATACACTAACTTGACTTGACCTTTACTCAACTAGGTTGGGCTCAACTTAACCACTTAACATAATGTTGACTGGGCCGACCCCCACTAGGGTGTTCTAATAACCCTTTGACCCACATGACTCATACAGGGCAGACCCCATCAAGGTGGTCTAATAACCCATCAAGTATAAGTTACGACACTTACAATATAACTGACGACACTTCCAATCGGAGGAATAATACATCTCCATTGGGGATACAAAAAAAGTACAAATACAATATACAAGTCAATATCTTCCGAAGTTACAAATACATCAACACTACAGAACTGAACGCCAAAACTACAGACAAGAAAAAGCTAACTACGAAACTACACACCACTGAAGAAAATATCCACGTCGCGACTTCAGGTACGCTAATCACAAAATTGTAACCTCTGACTCCATTGTTTCCATATTCTGTCAAATCTATTCTACCTATAGAAAGAATAATCACAAAGCCGAGGGAAGCTCTGTTTTAGAAAGAAAGTGGGGCATGACTCAAGATAAGACTGTCGACCCATGCCAGGTAATCATTGCCTATTCAAATTAGGAAATGACAATCTAAATGGCGAAGAAGGGAGCATGAAAATTAATAATTAAGCATGAGTTTCCATATCTCACCAAGATATTCATGTCAATCAACGATATCATAAGGAATGATGGATAAATAATTCTGAGATAGAAAGGAATGATGGAGAAATAAGGCAAAGGTGGAATGGAAATAAGTGGACAAGTTCGACCAACACTTATGTAAACCTGCAGACCGCAAGAGAAAGCAAATACTATGAAAATCCTCACAGCAGATCTAAGAGCTGATGTATACATCACAAGAAAGATTATGATTAAGCAGGAATATAGAAGAAGAGTGGTCAATGCAGTGTAAATGAGCAACATAATAATAATACAGTAGAACTCAGATAGAAGCAAAATAACTTCACACACACACTAATTCATTAATCACAAATGGATAAATAAATAATACAGTGGTGGAGAGGATTCGAATGCCAAGGTGGCAATTCGAATTAGCCTCTCATAGAGTGATCATCAGATCAATAGAGTGTCATAAGAGCACAACTAGGAGTTCTCATAATCATCAATGGAGTCATCAATGCACAAGTAACTGTTAACCAGATGTCAAACTGAGTCTAGCTGAGCGTGGTAGGTGTAACTGGCACATGGAGGCACTAACTGAATGAAGGAGGCTCAGTGGAGGGCGCATGAGGAGCTAACTGGAGTCAAAATGGGAAGTCTAGTCTCACTGGAGGTCCATCAGAGTGATATAGTCAGTTCAGAGTCAGTCTAGCCTTAAATCAAGGAAAGAACTAAAGTGCAACTGAGTGGTAGGTGAGAGAGGGAGCATGAGATGCATGCAACTGCATGCAGGGCGCACTAAGCACTAGGAGGGCTAAAACTGATCAGTGAGAAGCTCACGGGGCTAGCTAACTGAGGGCTAGGTGCTGGGACTGATGACTGGCATGCATCCAGAATGCATGCAAGACTGAAAATGGAAATAATGAAAATGCTGGTAGGACTAGGATGGAGTATAGGAATATCCTAATAGCCCCCCTTAATCCATCCTGGGCCCTGGTAACTGAGACCAAAGGTCACCCAATACAAATAATAATAACAGTCAATAAACTGAGGAAATGGGGGAAACCTCATGGGAAAAATACCCCCCTCAAAATAGACTGTAGGGCACACACAAAAATAAATTCTCCAAACTCAAGCAGGTATGATGCTTGGTCATATGTGTGGAGGTATCTTCTTCTTGGGAAGAAGTGGTTCATGCTAAAAAAGCATGTGCTTGTACTTGCTCTTCAGATCGAATGTGATGAGAACAAATCCAAAAGTATGAGGATGATCCTTGAACCTGTGATTCGAATCAACTAAGGTAGGATCAAAACCATGAATGTGAAGATAGTCTTTTGTTTTCTCCTTTGAACCATCATGGGTGAGATTATGCCCAAAAGAACCATCAAATATCAGTGATTGCTTGGAATCCAAATCAGATCCAAGACTTGAATAATGGTTTCTTAATATGTCCTTTGAACCATTTGAGGTGAGATCTAAACCATAAAATGCATGAGAAATTATCCCAAGCGAATGGAAATGGCCATCATCTTCAATAACCTTCTGAGAGCATGAAATAATGATCTTACAGTAGTAAATAAGAAGTGATTGATCAAGGAGAGTGAATGCATTACCTCCAATGGCTGATTTGACCTCCAAAACATTTAGTAGATCATGATGCAAACCAACAGACTCTGGTGCACGAGAGGATTTAGGACCCTCTGCAATTTCTAGAGTGTGAGCTGGCACATAATTCGAAATAGAAGAAATTTGGAGCATGAGTGTAGAATATGCAAGTTCTTCTTTGTGGACAACTTCAATATGAGATATGTTTGACACAGATTCATGATCAATGAGATCATCAAGGAGGGTGTCACGTTCCCATCTAGACCCTATCACTTTAACATTTTTTTAAAAGATGTAATATTGTTATGAAATCGTGGTGAGGAGCTCAAGGCCAAGGGCCCGCCATCGATTTATTGATGCATATGGTTTGTGTGCTAGCTAGGCACATTAGAACTTCAACATCATGTAATATTTATTTTAATAAAAATACCCACAACTAGCTATGCAATGCAACAAAGAGATGGGGGCATGATTTTCACAAGGAATTGGGAGGGAAAACATTCAAACCCTTGAGCCAATCATATCAAGCCAAGTGTCAATGAGAGAACCCATCAAACCCTCAACTACCCATGTTGAATTTTGTACCCAACCATTGATTTTTCCCAAGAGTTGGTTGAGGTAGTTAATGCCTTGGGAATGGAGAGGTATGGCTATCCAAATTCGGGTATGGGCAAGCCACCCTTCATGGAAAATCATGTGGTCTTCTTGGGCAAGAAAGAGAGCCATGAATTGCTCCCCAAGTCATTAGGAAACCATCAGTTCCTCTCCCTCACAAGTTGGGAGCTACCTGGGCATTTTCCAGCCATGTTTCTATGGTTTTCCTTGATCCTCAGCTAGGAGAAGGGCGTTTTTGTGTTGCATACCAGTGGGGAAGAAGGGGAAATCGAATGGGGGATCAATAGAGACCGTTTTGAGCTGTTGAAGGCTGAGATATTTGGGGAAGAAATCGTTTTTCCTCCCTAGGGTTGTTTGCCCCATCCCACAATCCGTTTTGGGTTGGGAATGTTTTTTTGGAAAACCCATGGCCATCTTATTCGTGAATCCCATTGTTTAAAATGTGTATCTATTCCCAATGTTGTGCTTGCTATGTGAGAAAAGAGTATGTTGGGGTATGGGTTATGGGTATCTATTGCTTTGGCTTGAGCTTGAGTGCAAGCATCCAGGGTTCAAATGTAGCCTGATAAACCCAGCTGTGGACTGGCTTGGCTTAGATGAAATGATTAATTGGCTGTGTGTGAGCTTGAATGTCCCCTGTTCCTTGTAAGAATCATGCCCAGATCGGGGGTGGCATTTGTGTTGAGAGATTGATGAACACAACTGGCCTATGGTTGGGAGGAACGTTGCGGCGACATAGCTAGTTGATTGGGACCGCATTATAGTGAGATGAGTATATTCTCTTATGTGTATTTACTTCTGCATTGTTTTAATTAATTGATGACTGTTATTGATATATTGAGTGCATATGAAAATATGTGTGTGGATGAATTTATTTTCGCTGTGCATATTTGTTTGATTTACATCTGCACACTTTTTTTTTAACTGTATGCATCTAATGAATGGGTTGTGTTTTATGAAAATCCCCATAGATTGGTAGCATGTTCCCTTCCTTGCATTGGGTCCAAGGGTGGGTACGTGACAGAGGGCGAATGCAACACTTTGCTTTCTCTTGAAATGGTTTGGACCAATCCCTTCATTCTTTTTGCCAAATATTTCAGCTAGTTGGGCCCATAGCTCTTTTGGAGATTCAACAGAATAGAAGTGGTGTACCATGCATCGAGACATATTAAGCATCATGGCTGCAGAGGCTCTTTCACCTTCATCTAACCAGTCATTCTCTTCTTCAGAGGATTCAAACTCTCTTTCAAAACAATAATCAAAGAGACCATGTCTCTTCAAATGTGCTATCATCCGTGGTTTCCATTCATCATAGTTGAATGGAGAAAGAGGAGTATTTCCTTCTGTATTCATGGAAGATGTTTCAGAAGACGTGCAAAAATAATAGAAAATGTCTACAACTACTACTGCTGCAAAAGTGCAGAAACTGTTGCAACTGTTGCACTTGAAATCTTGATAATAACCTACAAAAAAATCTAAGGAATGGAGATAGACAATACTCTCAACATGCTCTGACACCATGTGAAAATTCTCATAGCATATCTAAGAGCTGATGTATACCTGACAAGAAAGATTATGATTAAGCAGGAAGATAGAAGAAGAGTGGTCAATGTAGTGTAAATGAGCAACAGAATAATAATACAGTAGAAATCAGATAGAAGCAAAATAACTTCACACAAACTAATTCATTAATCACAAATGGACAAATAAATAATACAATGGTGGAGAGCATTCGAATGCCAAGGTGGCAATTCGAATTAGCCTCTCATAGAGTTATCATCAGATCAATAGTGTGTCATCAGAGCACAACTAGGAGTCCTCATCATCATCAGTGAAGTCATCAATGCACAAGTAACTGTCAACCAGATGTCAAACTGAGTCTAACTGAGTGTGGTAGGTGTAACTGGCACATGGAGGCACTAACTTTATGAAGGAGGCTCAGTGGAGGGCGCATGAGGAGCTAACTGGAGTCAGAATGGCCAGTCTAGTCTCACTGGAGGTCCATCGGAGTGATATAGTCAGTTGAGAGTCAGTCTAGCCTTAAATCAAGGAAAGAACTAAAGTGCAACTAAGTGGTAGGTGAGAGAGGGCACATGAGATGCATGTAATTGCATGTAGGGTGCACTAAGCACTAGGAGGGCTAAAACTGATTAGTGAGAAGCTCCTGGGGCTAGCTAACTGTGGGCTAGGTGCTGGGATTGATGATTGGGATGCATGCATGCGTGCAGAAATGCATGCAAGACTGAAAATGCAAATAATGAAAATGATGGTAGGACTAGGATGGAGTATAGGAATATCCTAATAGCCCTCCTTAATTCATCTTGGGCCTTGGTAACTGAGACCAAAGGTCACCCAATACAAATAACAATAACAGTCAATAAACAGAGTAAAAAATCAGGGAAGAGAGGGAGAGACAAAAGAGAGAAAAAGATGAAGATGAGTCAGAACCAATACCGCTGGTTCAACAAGACTCCGAGGAATTTGAAACAGAACAAGGGGATCCTTTAATACCAACAGAAGAAGAAACGCCACCCAAAGATAGGGCATTACCCGAAGACGAGATGTAGACCAAAGAACATGACTATAGTGTTAGGAACCCATATCTTTACTTTGTTAGTATGTTGTTGTTGGACGCATATGCTTTGTAAGTCGTCCCGTAGTATTTGTTGATCAATAGTTGGTGTTATTGTTGTTGGTGCATATGCTTTGTAAGTCGCCCGTAGTATTGTTGATCCATAGTTTGTAATGGCCCATGGTTTCGACCCATAGTATTGGCGCCTAGAATTAGTATATAAGTGTGTGTTGAGACCTATGAAGGCACCGTGAAGTTATTTGTATTGAGCTTGCTCAAAGGAGGTTGCCCCCTCGAAGTGGCCTGTGATCAATACAAAAGTGATTCTGAGTTCTGTCATTTCTGCTATTTCGCGTATTCTTGTTAATTAATTGTTGCAGGTGCCTCACATCTGGTATCAAAGCACTTTCTTGGGCTCGCTGGGTGAAATTTCTGCCAAATTTTTTTTTTTCGCATCTGTTGTAGGTTCGAATTTGGGAATAATCCCTATCCGCTTAACTGTGGGAAGTACTTGGGCATAAGCCCTAAAACTCATTGTGAGGAGTACCACAGGAACCCCGGAGTAGCTGGCCCATTGAGAGGACCTGCCGGCAAAAAGGGCAACGACCCCTACCTGATTGACTAGTTCCCACCCGTGAGGTAAACCAAGAGCTATCGTTTGTGGCAAAGCGGTTATCAGTTTTACCTGAGCCGTGGAGTGAGGGGTACTGCCCCAATACGCAAGCCGTCAGACAGCATTGGTGGCCGAGTGAAAACCCTGAACTGTTAGGAAGCCGCACATACCTGGGGTCCATATCTACTTTCAGCTGAACTATTGTCGATCATTGCCGCGCCGTTTCAGATTTATTTTGCAAGCCGTTCCAGATCCAGCCATTCGGCGTTGTTCCAGAATCCTTCGAACCGGAGATCCCATTCTGCAAGCCGAGCCATAGCCGCTCCAGTCTGTAAAAAAGAAGAAAAAATAAATATAAAATTCCGTTTTTTCTCCATATCTCCCTTGTTTTACCTCTGTTTTCCTTGAAAATTTTAGGGAACCCCTGTCATTCCATTCTTCATATTTCATCCCTGAGGACCCTATCCTCAATTCCCTTTCCTACAGCCCGAAATCCCACATTTGTCTATTTTTAGGGTTTGCCATAACTTCCTCAGATTTCACCCAATCACCTTCAATTTTTACCACAAAGTTCCTTTCTGAATTCTGCTTCTTTGTTCCCCTCTGCCAAATTTTCCCATCCTTTCACCCCGCTGCTGAAATCCTCATTTTTGCTTCCCTGTCTATCCAACAGTGTCCAAAAAACGAGTCAAACCCCAATTACCCTTCTGATTTTTTCCCAAATCCAAATTTTCCTTTACTGAAGTAGCTCCTGTTTTTGTTTTCCTACCCAGTCAAAAAAAAAAAAAAAAAAAAAAATCCCTGGTTATGGTTGTCACCCGTGTAGGAGCAAAAACCATGGAGGAAGCCCTTGCAGCCATCCAAGCCAAACTCCAGGATCTGGATGAAAAATTTCTTGGTCTCCATCTTGAACATTCAGCTATGAACAACAAACGACAGTCCGAGTCTTCAGTAGACAATGGGTTCTCTTCTTCCAGCAATTTCCGTGGTCCGAAGCTTGATTTTCCTCGCTTCAATGGTACCGATCCAACTGGATGGATCTATCGTGCAGAACAATATTTCAGTCTGCATAATACTTTTGATGTCAACAAAGTTCCGTTGGCATCCTTTCATTTGGAACAAGAAGCTCTTCAATGGTACCGTTGGTACATCAAGGCTCATCCAGAGCCCAACTGGCCAGACTTTTGCCAGCTCCTTTTGCCAAACTAGCACTGTGAGAGAGTATCAAACTGAATTTGAGAATCTAGCCAACCACACCGAAGGATTGTCTGATGAATTTTACCGGAGTTGTTTTATCAGTGGTCTAAAGGATGCCATCCGCTCTGAGGTCAAAATGTTCTGTCCCAACATAATGATGGAAGCACTCGAGTTGGCTAAATTGGCAGAAGACAAGATTGTAGCCCAACAACGCTCCAAGACCACTTTTGTTCCCTTCCGAAATATGGGTTCTCAGCGACCACCTATACCGCAGGCTCCTCGACTGACTCCTATCAAGTGTTTGTCTGAAACAGAGATGCAAGCACGCAGAGAAAAGGGTCTTTGCTATAATTGTGATGAGAAATTCACTCGGGGACATAGATGTGTTCAGCAAAAGCTCTATCTCCTGGATGTGGAGTCTCCGCCTGCCTCTGAAATGGGTGACGAAGATCCAGAAACACTGGATGCTCTGGTCGACATTCAGGAACCGCCTATTGACCCTCCGTCTCAGGATGACCAGCCAGAGATATCTCTCCATGCTTTAGCTGGAATCACCACCCCCCAAACAATGCGGGTCAGGGGTTACTTCAAGAAGCTTCCTCTTACAATCCTCATTGATTCTGGTAGCACTCATAATTTCATTGACCCTCGGATCGCCAAACAAGCTGATTGTTTTATCCATCCTTGCTCCAACTTTGAAGTCATGGTTGCCAATGGGGGCACCTTACCTTGCAAAGGGAAGTGTCGAAATGTGCGTATCTCGATGGGAGATTATACCTTGCGCTCTGACATGTTTGCCTTGCCCTTAGGTAGATGTGATGTGGTTTTGGGCGCTCAATGGCTATGCACACTCAGCCCTATCTTATGGGATTTTGCCGAACTTTGGATGCAGTTTTCCCTCAATGGACACAAACACACATTGACAGGATTACAACTAGGTTCTCTCAGCATCATCAGTTCACATCGCATGGAAAAACTCCTCAAGAAGAATTCACATGGTGTCATCGCTCAGATCCATTCCATCCAGATGCAACCATCAGCGGTCTCCACTAATCCTTTGGATCTACAACAAATTCTGGATCGATATATAGGTGTCTTTGCTAAACCAGTGGGATGACCACCTTCCAGGCTAGAAGACCATCGTATTCAGCTCCTTCCTGGCAGCGCTCCTCCCAACATCAGACCCTATCGCTACCCATTCCACCAAAAAACGGAGATTGAAATGCTCGTTCGGGACTTATTGAAGCAAGGTATTATTCGCCCAAGCACTAGTTCCTTTTCTTCTCCAGTTATTCTCGTCCGCAAAAAAGATGGGTCATGGCGCCTCTGCATTGACTTCCGAGCACTTAATCACCTCACCATCAAGGATAAGTTTCCAATTCCTGTTGTTGATGAACTTCTTGACGAGCTTCATGGGGCTCACTTTTTCTCCAAGTTGGATCTTCGTTCTGGGTATCATCAAATTCGGGTTCATGAGGATGATATTCCTAAAACAGCTTTCCGCACACATGATGGCCATTATGAGTTTTTGGTCATGCCCTTTGGCCTCACTAATGCTCATTTCTGCATCAAGACTGATCACCAGAGTCTGAAATATTTCTTGGACCAGCGTGTCTCCTCCCCGGCACAACAGAAATGGGTTAGCAAACTCATGGGTTATGACTATGAAATCACTTACAAGAAGGGTAAAGACAATATTGTGGCAGATGCTCTTTCTCGCACATTTGGTGCCCAAAGTTCTCTTTCAGCTATTTCTATGCCTGTTCCAAATTGGTTGCAATCTGTTCAACAGGGTTATGTCAATGACTCTTCCTTATCTCAGATCATCCAACGCTTGACCAACAACCCTTCTGCTGTACCACATTACTCTTGGGATGGTGCTTCTCTGCGATACAAGGGTCGTCTGGTGCTTCCCCAGAGCATAGATCTTCAACAGGCTGTCTTCTATGAACTCCATGCTTCTCCATCGGCCGAGCACTCTGGGTTCCTCAAAACATATGAACGAGCACGGCGTAACTTCTTTTGGTAGGGCATGAAAAGGACAATTCAACATATGGTGGCCGAATGTGATACCTGCCAGCGCAATAAGGGTGAAACAACACTCGTTCCAGGATTGCTTGAACCCTTGCCCATACCTACACGGATTTGGACAGATATTTCTATGGATTTCATTGAAGGGCTCCCTAAATCTGGCGGGAAGACAGTGATTCTCGTTGTGGTTGATCGCCTCTCCAAATATAGTCATTTTTGTGCTCTTAGTCATCCCTATATAGCATCTTCAGTTGCTCAAATTTTTATGGACCAGATCTTTCGTCTTCATGGCATCCCTTCTTCCATTGTCTCGGATCGTGATGCGACTTTCACCAGTCATTTTTGGACAGAACTATTTCGTCACACTGGCACCAAACTGAAGATGAGTTCAGGGTATCACCCACAAACAGATGGTCAGACTGAAATTGTTAATAAATGCTTGGAAACGTATCTTCGTTGCTTCACCTCAGAACAACAACATCAGTGGGAAAAGTGGCTCGCTCTTGCTGAATGGTGGTACAATACCTCTTACCACACTGCCTCTAAAATAACCCCATATGAAGCAGTCTATGGTCAAGCACCTCCATCTCTTCTTCCATACACCCCCACCAGTTCACCAGTTCAGGAAGTTGACATAGTCCTTCGCAGCCGCGATCAGATTCTTCGCATTTTGCGGGACAATCTTCACATGGCAAGAAATCGCATGAAGTAATAAGCGGATCAGCACCGTTCAGAGCGCACTTTTCAAGTCGGCGATATGGTTTTTCTTCGTCTCCAGCCGTACAAACAATCCTCCTTGAAACTCAAAGGGCGTCGAAAGCTTGCTCCAAAGTTCTATGGGCCATATCGGATTCTTCAGAAGATTGGGTCCGTTGCTTATAAATTGGAACTTCCTCCTTCTTCCCGCATTCATCCAGTCTTTCATGTCTCTTGTTTGAAGAAAGTTCTTGGCACCAACATCAGCGGCCAAACTATTTTACCCGAACTGGATAATGAAGGATCCATCCTTTTGGATCTAGAGGCCATCCTCAATCGGCGCACGCGTTAGCTTCGCTCTCACTCTATCACAGAGGTCTTAATTCAGTGGCACGGCATGCAACCAGAGGATGCTACATGGGAACCACTCCTTCAGATTCAACAACAATTTCCACATCTAAAGCTTTGAGGACAAAGCTTTTTTTAAGGGGGAGGGGATGTTAGGAACCCATATCTTTACTTTGTTAGTATGTTGTTGTTGGACGCATATGCTTTGTAAGTCGTCCCGTAGTATTTGTTGATCAATAGTTGTTGTTATTGTTGTTGGCGCATATGCTTTGTAAGTCGCCCATAGTATTGTTGATCCATAGTTTGTAACGGCCCATGGTTTCGACCCATAGTATTGGCGCCTAGAATTAGTATATAAGTGTGTGTTGAGACCTATGAAGGCAACGTGAAGTTATTTGTATTGAGCTTGCTCAAAGGAGGTTGCCCCCTCGAAGTGGCCTGTGATCAATACAAAAGTGATTCTGAGTTCTGTCATTTCTGCTATTTCGCGTATTCTTGTTAATTAATTGTTGTAGGTGCCTCACATATAGATCTGGGGCTCTTACAAAAACTCAGCCCATTTCATTAGATTCATACGAATAAAACAAATGTGTGTAGATGCAAATCAAAGAAAACATGCACAACGGAATTAAAATGTCCACACACATTTCTCATGCATACAACATATCAATACAATCATCAAATTAAAACATTGTAGAAGTAAATTTACATAAATAATATACTCATCTTGATGTAAAATTGCCCCAAGCAACTAGGTATGTTGCTGCAACGTTCCACCCAACCATAGGTCTCTGCCCAGCCTGTATTCTTTCAGCACTCAGAGACCACCCTCGAGCTGGGCATGATTTCTACAAGGAAAAGGGGACTCTCAAGCTCAGCACGGCCCAAACAAACATCACATCTAAGCCAAGCTAGTCCACAACTGGGTTTATCAGGCTAAATCTAAACCCTCTTCATTTCTGGATGTTTGCACTCAAGCTCAAGCCAAAACAATGGATACCCATAACCCATACCCCAACATACTCTATCTACACACAGCAAAATACAATCATTGGGAATAGATACACATTTTTAACAATGGGATTTAGAAACAAGATGGCCATGGGTTTTCCCAAATTGTGGGCACACCAAAAACAGACCGTGGAAAGGGGAATTCGACTACAGGGAGAAAAGCCAATTTCTCCCATAGGTTATGGGCATTCCAATGGAAAAATGGCCTCAATGAAACCCAAAATCAAGCTCCCATCCTCCCAACAACTCTGCAACACCAAAATTCCCTCTTCCTAGCTATAAAAACAAGGAAAACACAAGAAAACGTGGAGGGAAAAACACCCCAGCTAGCTCCATCTACGTGAGGGAGAAAGGAAATGGTGAATAATGGCTTGGGGAGCAATTTCGTGGCTCTTTTCTTTCCACAGAGGTAAAACATGAATTTCCATGAAGGGTGGCTTGCCCATACCCAAATTTGGACAACCATACCTCTCCATTCCCCAAAACATTAACTACTTCAACCAACTCTTGGGAGAAATGAATGATTGGGTACAAAATTCAACATGGGAAGTTGAGGGTTTTATGGGTTTTCTCATTGACACTTGGCTTGACTTGATTGGCTCCAAGGGTTTGAATATTTCCCTCCCAATTACTTGTAAAATGATGCCCCCATTTCTTGTTGAATTGCATTGCTAGTTGTGGGTATTTTATTAAAATGCATATTTACATGATATTGTAATTCCATGGTGCCTGGATAGCATGAAATCCATATGCATCACTAAATCAATGGCGGGGCCTTGGCCTTGAACTCCTCACCACGATTCTATAACAATATTACATCATTTACATTTTAATGCAATGGGGTCAAAATCAGGATACTACAATTGCGACTTTGATAACCAAGCTATTATTGATCTAAAAAAGAGACAAATGATATTTGCAGTAGAAGAATTGAGAGTTACTCCGCTGTTGGATCCCACAAAAGGTAGGTGATATGTGGAACCGATGAGGAAAGGATAATTGGATAACCTTTACAATGTGACCACATGGATGGATGACTATGTTAATCCTACTACTGATGGTATACTTAGTTGGCGAAGTATCAGTTCTTGCAAGTCAGATTCAGAACAAGCCCTCGAAGATTGGAAGCAAAGGTTACATGAAAATTTCTACAAGGAGGTGTGCTCATATTACCCATGCATTGCGCTGGATTAGAATTGAGGTATGTGATCCCATGAGGTATGAAATACTAACATATATAAAATATTTTTTGAAAGTATTTGAATTGCAAATACTCGAGCAACAAAGATTGCTAACATTAGATGTTGCGCTGAAAGCGATTCCTGCAAGAGGGTGGGATACACATAAGGATAGAATAGATGATAAGAAACAATGCTGAGGGCTGCTACAATTCAGGTTCATAACTAAATATACTGTGCGGAATTATACTGGGTTGAGTTTACCTCATATTACACAGTGCACCATGACATGGAGTTCAATACCTAAACAAGAATGGAAACACTTGTTTGTACACACTCTAGACACGACCCTGAAGACCTGGTATATAGATCTAGAAGTACGTACAAGAACATCATACTGGAGAGAATTGACCCATAACTTCAATATAACTTTCAATTTTGAATATGAGGCCCCATCAGTGAATACAATTTTGCAGGTAATAAAAAAAATCTTTACATCAAAAGAATCGATGGGATCGGTACCCTTATGCAGTGTAGCCAGACCATCTGTGACTGTTCGAGAGGTTTTGGAATTCTATAATGTTTCTGGAGAATACTAGGAGGATGAAAACCCGATTAATTTGCAAGTAACAAAAACTATAAGAGAGCATGCAATAGAGGGGCCTGATATTGGATCTGCCGACTATGCAAAGCTGTTGAAAACATGTAATGTGAATATTGGTATGAAGGATAATCCCAATTTCGCAAATATTGGAGAGCACTGGAATGAATAAACTATTGAGAAGATTGTTGATTTACTACATGAATAGTAGGACCTTTTCCCAACTACATTTTCAAAAATGAAAGAGATTGCTGGGGAGTTAGGGGAAATGAAGATCCCATTGAAGTTGGATGCCAAGTCAGTAAAGCAAATATTGTACCAATTGAACCCTGTATATAAGTGGAAAGTAAAAGCAGAAATAGATAGGATGTTGGAAGCTGAGATAATTGAACCTATTGTAGATTCATAATGGATCAACCCGATGGTGGTCCAAGATAAGAAAATGTGTGGAATCAGAATTTGTGTAGATTTGCGCAAATTAAATGATGCTTTCTTACATGATCTATTTCCTACCCCATTTATAGATCAAGTTTTGGAAAATGTAGGAGGACATAAAGCTTACTCATTTATGGATGGATTCTCTAGGTATCATCAAATCAAGATTGTCCAGGAAGATAGGCATAAGACAACCTTTCTGACATAATGGGGATGCTACCTATATATAGTTATTCCTTTTGGACTGAAGAATGCACTAACAATATTTTCTCAAGTGGTTGTCGCAGCGTTTAAATTTTTTATTCATAAATTCCTAGAAGTATATTTGGATGACTGGACAATGTTCAGTTTGTTAAAGGACCATATTGAAACTATACACTTAATGTTGGAGAGATGTAGACAGTTCCATATTTCCTTGAACTTGAAGAAGAGTATTTTTTGCACACCATTTGGTATCTTGCTGGGTCATGTAGTATGTAAACAAGGACTCTTGGTGGATCCAGAAAAAATTGTTGTTATTGTTGATCTACAATCAGCTACTTTAGTGCGACAATTGCGAGCCACTTTGGGTCATACATGATACTACATGAATTTTATCAAGGGATATGAACAGATTACTGCCCCGCTCGAAAATTTCTTGAAAAAGGAGGTCAAGTTTCAATAGAATGAAGAATGTCAACAAAGTTTGGATACCTTGAAGCAAAAATTAGTTACTGCACCAATTTTAGTATTTCTAGATTGGAAGAAGGAATTCCATGTCTATGTAAATACATCATCGAAAGCGTCAGGCGTATTTCTAGCTCAACTAGGGGAAGGAGACTTGGACCATCCTATTTCCTTAGCTACCAGGAAACTATCAACTACTGAACAAAATTACACTATGACAGAGTGTGAAGGATTGACAATGGTGTATGCACTATAGAAGTTTAGGCATTATTTACTGAGATCACAATTCAAGATGTACATAGGCCACTCCATGCTGCGATATTTAGTTAATAAGATAGTAATGGGGGGGGAATATATGAAGATGGTTATTACAATTTCAAGAGCATGACTTCAAAGTGATTGTGAAACTATGAAAATTAAATTAAGGTCCTGACCATTTGTCAAGCATAGTAACAGGGGAATATGTAGGAAATTTGGATGATAGCTTGCTAGATGGGAACTTGTTCATAATACATATGGTTGATGATTATTTTGTAGATATTACCCAATTCTTAGGCACATGAGTAGCCCCACCCAACTTTACACTTGTACATAAGAAAAAATGAGTAGTTAAGGAAGCAGATTATCGTCTTATAGAAGGGAATTTGTACATGTTATGCATAAATGGTATTCTGGGATGATGCATATTAGAGCATGAAAGGTCTATGATCCTATCAAAGGCACATGAAGGAGTTGTGAGAAGAAACTATGCAGGGAAAGAGACAACTAATAATATTTTGCACGCAGGACTTTGGTGGCCTACTCTTCATAAGGATGCAAAGGAGTTCTGTTAGGCCTGTGATGTATGTCAGGGAGTTGGGAAGCCATCAAGGAGGGATGAGATTCCTTTGATGCTGCAAGTTACATTACAACCGTATGATAAATGGGAAATTGAATTTATTGGACTGATCAACCCACCAACAAAAGGGTCAAGAGCAAGATATATAATCACAATGACATATTACTTACATCAATGGGTTGAAGCAGAACCTATTCAAGATTGCAGCTCGCAGAAAATTGCATGGTTTCTATTTGAGAACATTATTACAAGGTTTGGATGTTCGAGAATATTGATGAGTGACCAGGGGACCCATTTTCTAAATAAAACGATCGCAACTTTGACAGAAGAATTTCATATTTATCACAAGAAGAGCACACCTTATCATCCTTATGAAAATGGAATAGTGGAAGTATTTAACAAGATCCTAGAGCATGTGCAGACGAATATATGTAATGTGAATCGAGATGACTGGGACCCAATTATTCCTATAGTATTATGGGAATACCAAACAACATGTAAGAATTAGACAAGACAAACACCATTATGACTAGTGTATGGCCAAGAGGCAGTCTTTCCCATGGAGTTCATAGTGGCGAATCTGTGCATTGCTGCACTGATAGAACGCACAGATTCTGGCTCAGTCGGGAAGGTATTGTTAGAGTTAATGGAACTGGAAGAAGAATGCTTCATCGCAGGTTTTCATCAACAGGTTCAAAAAGCGTGTGAAAATTCATGGCATGACAAACATATTAAACATAAAATTTTCCATATAGGAGATCTAGTTTTGATCTATGGTATCAAGTTTATGAAGCACCTAGGTAAGTTCCGAATGCACTGGTTGGGTCCATATGTGATATAATTTGTGACAGATGCAGGTGTTGCTAAGTTTGTAAAATTGAACAGGGAAATCATGGAAGGTTTTTTCAATGAAAGTCGACTGAAAGTGTAGAGCACTATAAGGAAAATGCCCTATAGCGGAGGTTATAGTGGATGGTCCTCTCAAAATAGCTCAAATATCCGTTTAAAGCGGAGGTCACTAGCAGAGACGTGTAGACGGAGTTTGTAGCGGATGTTTTTTCTTCAGTGTGTTTCTAACTTAAACACCCCGGTGCGTCTCCAACCCAAACGCACCAGGACCACCAAAAAAACAATGTCGCACTGCGAAAAAAAACATCAATTTAAAAAAAATAATGCAAAACATGCATAAATTTTGTAAACCGTAGCGGTGCGTTTTTTTAACCTTAATGTACTAGTGCATCTCGAAACCAAACGCATCAGGACCTCCAAAAACAATGTCGCACCCCGAAAAAAATTAATTAATTTTTTTTAATGCAAAGTGCGTAGCAATTTTGTAAACCCGCAGCGGTGCATTTTTATAAACATAACGCAACGTTTTATAACCCATGTCCCAGTACGCCTAATATGAATATATGCACTAGGTTATTTGATTTAAAAAAAATAAAAAACCCCTAAACACAGGTCGTTCATTATTAATAAACACTCCGGTGCGTTCGGAATAATAAAACGCACCAGTTGGTATTTGTTAAAAATAAAAAAATAAAAAAATTAAAAATTTAAATTTGATTTAAAACCTGCATGCGATGCGGTGTAAATACAATGCACTGGTGCGTTCACTTGTCGGGCACACCAGAGTAAGGTTTTATAAATAAATATTATAACACCATCAAAATCATTTTTACCCCTTCACAAGGCTTTTGAGCCATCTGCACTAGTGTCGTTCATAATCCACCTAGACACCTTGCGACCGGTGTTCATTCCACCCCTTACTGACACATTGCTATTTTTATTAGCTGATGACTTGATTTTCCAAACAATGGGAAAAATTTCAAATTCTCCATACATAGTGAGGATGCCTCCCCGAAACGTGGTTCAGTAGGTAAATTAATTCTTACTTGATAATTTAATTTTTTAGCGGATTAATTTTTGCAATTAAGCCATAATTTTCCGTTTAAAAAAATTTAAAAACTTGCGCAGTGCTTTCGATCCATTCAGATCACACCGAATGTTGGTGCACTCATTAATTTGTTACAGGGTGCACCGTTGGTGGGGCAAGCCAAAAGGATTGAACGCATCACAACACTAGTGCGCTATGCTTTCATAGCACATGGCGATAACATAAATTCTATTTTTAAAACTAGAAACTAAATATCGGTGTATTCATTACACATAAGCGGACCTAATTTATGGTGCCCTTACTTGTAGTGAACTCACTGGTATATATTACCAAGAAAATTGAAACACCAACTTATATGGTGCATCTAGTGCACGCCAGCACACAAGTTTACGATGCTATGACATCCACTAGGAGCACCGTGAACACATTCCCCATAAAACATAAATTAAATAAATCGTTGTGCTTTTACATCACGTCAGTGCACATTAAACTGTGTGTTTACATGGTATAAATGCACCAGTGATTCTAGATCACATTAGTGCACCATCATTGTGTGCTTTGACATGCTATAGGCACACCATTTAAAAATTTCTTATTGATTATAAAATGAAATAACTTGCGGTGCTTGCAAAGAAAGTAAGCACATCAGTTACGGTGTATTTACTTGTTAGGGAAGCATCGATTCATACACATTAAAAATTTACTATAACATAAAAATTCATAATTCAACGGTGCTCCTAGTGGAGGTCAGTGCACCGATTCTTGGTGCTCGGATGTGCCATAGGCGCAGCATTAAATTTTTTTGATAATGCACCGGTGCATGTACATTATAACGCACCGACTTGATAATAAATTATAAATTTATAGAAATATATTGATGGTGTGTTGTGTTAATATAATTAACTATTTTTCACTACATTAAATATAAAGGCGCACTATTGACAGTGTGTTATATTTATATAAGCGCACAGTTTGTCTTTTTTGCAAAAAAATAATTTTTTTATTTTAATACATATAATTATCATATAATGTTTTTATATGTATTTTAATGAGACTAGATAATTCATGTTATATGTGAAACATATATGTGAGCGTTGCGAGGTTAGGTAGCGATAGGATGCTCAAGCTGACCAGTATAACTTCCGGACAAAGTGGGAGGCCAGGGAGAGGGAGATATTTTTATACTCTTGTCCCATTACTCCACAGACGAGACACCTCTTGAGAGTTGTTGGCCTCAAGTTCTATGTGGAAGCCAAATCACTCAATGGGAACACTATATTCCTCACCCAGTTGATCGCGTGTTGGGATCATCATAGGCAGGAATTTATAGCTGGTCCCAATCAGTGGTTTCGATCCACATAGGAGGACATATATTTTACCACAGGGCTCTCTATGACAGGTGAGGAATTTCCTTAGTTCCTCGACGTCCCAGTTGGAGCTATAACATCGACTTAGCTAGTATATGTTCATAGATATGTTGATCCCAACATCGTCGACCCTGCTCAGTTTTAGGTCATCAATGGGAAACTCTCCATTGCTGCTTTTGGTAGAGAGGATGTTAGGTGCCTCTCTTTGTTTGTGACAACCATCACGCATATCACCAGTGATGGACAGTGCAGTAGCTTCCCTCTATTATATTATGTTGATTCTTTAGTGCAAGCACCTATATGCGTTAGGTGGTCTTCTATTTTTGTAGGATAGTTTTGTTATGCTCTTAGTCAATGTCGTGCATCTATTGGCGAGAGGGAGAACTTCCCTTTCGGTTCAAAGTTGTTTTGTTTATTTTTTGAGATATTTCCAGCCACTAGGCCATCTTTTGACTGACACCCTCATAGGTTGATGACAAATGTGCATATGTGCATGTGGGGGAAGATGATGGCCAAGAGGGGGCAGCTTGACTTTCTAGCGAGGATCATCATGGATGTGATTGAGATAATAGGCAACAAGGACCTGCCTATATTAGACATGGTTCCATATCCATATGCAGGATTGGATTGGAGAGGGTGTCCCAACATCTTATTCACTCAGGATGAGCCAACAGATGTTAGAGGTAAATTTAGCGTTATGTTTGAATTAATCTAGTTGCATTTTATTCTTTTCATACTTAATGAAAAAGAAAAATATTTAAATTGTTATATTAAATTCATGTTTAATGAAATTTTCTAATTATTACTGTGTACTATATATTTTACAAATATTGGGACATTTGATGGCGATGCGCTGCCTCCTCTGGTTTAGGATGAGGAGGATATGGATCTAGATACAGGTAAGCCCGAGGTGCCCCATTTATCCAGACCTAGCCTTCGATGCATTCTAAATGAGAGGTACTGAAAGGACGTCACAGACATGTTGGATACGTTGTTGGCATATCAAGGGGTTCGACTTGTATGAGTGAGGTACATTATGAGGGACCCTCACTACAGAGAGTCATGGAGGATGCTTCCTCGTGATATGAGGAGCTTGATGCAGCACATTGTTGGTGCAGGCGATATTTTAGATGGTATCCATGATAATAGTTCATTGTTATATGAGGGTGGTTAGCCTCTGTCGTCTAGTCCACCTCCTTCTCCACCAGCTACTTTGAATTGTGGCACAACCTCCACATCCACTGCACCTCCTACTCAACATCCACCTCCTCCTCCTCCACCTTCGACATATCATCCACCTCCTCCTCCTCCACCTTCGACATCTCATCCACATCCTCCTCCACCATGTCCTCCTCCTCCACCTCCTCCATCATCTAGTCCTATAATCCTACTTGAAATTCCTCCCGATCCTACTTCATCATATCCTCTACTCCTTATTGACCAACCCTTTTATCCTAGTCATTGGCCCGAGCATCCACTAGTTCCTACTTCGCTCATGTCTATTTTAGAGATACTCAGAGGGGGTTGTACACTTCGTCTTGATGGACCTATCCCTCCTGCTTTTAGATCACTTTTTTCTTTTTGGTATAGTTACTGATGCCTTTGGCTCTGTTGGTGGAGGTTTTGATGCCTCTGGCTATGCTGGTAGAGGTGTTGATGCTGCCTTTGGCTCTATTGGTGGAGGTGATGATGCTTCTAACTTTGGTCGGAGAGATACTGATGATGCCTCTGATGGAGGATGTGGATCATATATGTCATAGCAGTTATTGGAATGGATGTATATTATATTTGGCATATTGTATCATGACTTTGATGTTATATATGTTCATATCTATATATACACTGCGTCTTTCATGTTGATGTTGATGTTTATTTATATGTTGATGGTGATGTGTTTTATGTTTGTTAGATGGTGAAAATGATCACGATGATGGCATATATGTTTATGTTTATGTTGTGAAAATGATGATCATGAAACATTTTATGTTTACGTGTATTATTAGTTATGTGTGTTAGATGATGTTTAAATCTGTTAGATGTATATGTTACCTGAATATGTGACGTATTGTTTATGATGGTGCGTTCACGCTTATTTTTGGTTTTATGTCAATGATGGTATGATGGCGTTTATTTTTATGTTTGTGAGATGTTGATAATGATACTAATGGTATGTTTATGTTTATGTCATGAAAATGATGATGATGCAGATACGTTTTTGTTAAAACTTATGGTTATGTTTATGTTAGTATGATGATGTTTATGTTTATGTTTATGATGGTATGATCAGGATTGTTGAAAATGATGATTATTGTATGCTTATGTATACGTAAAAGAACTTTGTACTATTCAAAATCATGTGGGTTTTAAAATTACTAGGTATTAATTTAGTCGACAAAAACATCAATATTTTAGCATCCTTTCGATCATTTTATCAATATTAAATAATTTCAACCTAAATTTTGTAGACAATTTGGAGTATGGTTTTATATATAGGTTGATATAGTGGTCAGAAAATGAATTTGAAAGTATGGTTGGCTGGTTGTTAGGACATCATAAATGTGAAAATATGGATTGGAGTAACGGTCATTGAAAATGTTGAAAATTAATGTTTCTTTAATTAAATTAATACATGCTAATTTTATTTTTATTTTTACATAATATAATTGAATTAAATATTTTTATAAATTATGTATTGATAATGGATGAATTTGTGGCAACTCTATGATTTATGATTGTTGTATAATTTGTCATAGTATCATGTTTATAATATTTTTATAGTTTGTCATAGTATTATGTTTATGCAATAATTTTTTATTTTATTTTTGGTGTTCATATTGTTCTTATATAATTTCTATGGATATTATAATTTATTGTAATTTTCTTAATAATATAGTAATATTTGTCATAATATTATACTTATATAATAATATATTTATTTTGTTGCAACTATATGTTGAGCATTACGAAATAATATGTAATGATTTTTAATAAGGAAATTAACTCTTCATCGTATAATATTGTTGTGTATAACTTAATTATTCAAATGATAAACATAAATGAATTATGTTTTATAAGTCTAATTACCAAACATCATAACAAAAAGTCAAGTATTACTATGTAATATTATTATAATATATGAACATGAACATCACAAAAAAATGTAAATATAAACATCAATATGACCTATCAATGTATCATTCAACATTTTTTTTTTTTGACAATAACTTACTTTACAATGACAAATATCAAAGCTCTATTAGGAAGAAAGATAAATACTTAATTAAAAGAACAACATTTTCTCTCAATTGTGAACCCAAAAGTTGCATTCTCCAAACTTATTATTATTAATCATGATAATATTCATTATATAATATAACATTAATCCACATTCAATGAACACATTTTATACCCTCTAAAAATGAGGTCTAAAGCTATCTAGTGTTAAAATAATTGCAATTATTTCCAATATTGATAGTTATGTACTTTTCCATTAAATGCAATTGGAGAAGATGATAAAAGAGAGCTGGATCATGTCCCAAGACCCATGCTAACCAAGGTCAAATGATGGAATAACCCATCAAAAATGAAACTTGAAATACATGTAGATATGAATATGCATATTCCCTATATAGGATTAAAAAAATATATTGTTTGTTATTTTTAATTTATTATATCATATAAATTTTAAAGGATATGCATATTTTATTAATCTTGCCATAAAATTTTTTGCCTTAATGATATATACGTGCTTAAGTATCTAAAATATAAAATATACGTGTCTAAGTATAATAGAATCATTAAATTGACCCTGTTATTGAAATGAGAGTATATGAAATTAAAACAAACAATAAATGTGATTAACATCAATGATAACTCATACTCTAATTCGTTGATTCGGATCCAATTGTAACAATACAATAACTTAAATGATAAAACCTACACTGCAATTATGAACTAAATGGAAAGCTACAAATATCATATCTAACTATGAAGAGTGACATACAATCAGTCCATACATTCAAAAATCACTTCATAGATGTAAACTTCATATTTCACATCATATTGGTTGTTAACCAACTGGAATTTTTTAAAGACTGCATCCAACAATCAACTTTCCATTTCCACCGTCATAACATGAAAAACAAACAATATAATTAGACAATCAAATATAACAGTAACAAAATGATATATCAATCTGTAAATGATGAAATAAAAAATGTACATATCACTCTCTGTTTCCATCACCCTCATTATCTTCCCCGGTTGGCATGATAGCACTGTTCTAAAAAACATGCTTAGATATAGGGTTGTGTCTTAATATGAGCCACCAATATCTATCCAACACATGTGGGTAAAATAACACTTGGTTGGAGTGTTTTGGGAAAACATAAGGCTCCTTACTTTCATCCCACATATTTCTATAGTTGATACATATGAATCCACTATCATGATATTCCTTTACATTATTCCTGTCGAATGTGTCCCACCACCTGCACCTAGAAATAACACATTGGAAAGATGGGAAGTCCACTTGAATGATCTCTTGTATATTTCCAACATAACTCAACATCCCTCATATCAGGTTTCAATCTCGGTGGATAGCATGACTAGATTGGTCGAACTCGACTTCCACTCCACAATCTTGTGTAACACGTTGTCGCCCATCATTAGCATCTTCTGTGCAAACATGATGTCCATAATCCCAGATAGATGGGAATGAATGCACCTACAAAATTTTTAACAAATGATGGTGTCATATGTATAATAACCCAATCATTAATATATTAAATATAGATGTTATAATTCAAAGTTGCA
Source organism: Larix kaempferi (assembly GCA_027924585.1). Taxonomy (NCBI): domain Eukaryota; kingdom Viridiplantae; phylum Streptophyta; class Pinopsida; order Pinales; family Pinaceae; genus Larix; species Larix kaempferi. The sequence goes on from BSBM01000198.1 coordinate 3,119,302, forward strand.
TTATAAAGTTAGAAATGTATAGAAATATTTTATTACCGAATTGCTACACCCAATCCCAATGTTTAGCGCATCCTCCTCTTCAGGAGGGTAATGCCTAGATGCACCATATGTATCTCTGACTTGGTTTGCAACCCAACTGTTGGGACAAATCATTGGAATATTTTCTTTTAAATGATATGGAAAAGGCATGCTCCTATCTTGCAACCACCTAAATTCTTTTTTGTCAATGTCCCATTCCCCCTCTTCTCTTCATACAATGCAACCCACGGTTGTGTTTCCTTCATGTTGTAAAGAATGAATTTATTGATTGCATCAATTTCTGAATTCGTTGTTGTATTCATGGAAATGAAACCACATTTAGTATGTATGGGATCAAATATATATTTTTAAATTAGTTGTGAATAGTTACTATGTGGAAATTTGAAGATCGAAAGATAAGTGACTTACTCTTTAACATGCTCCTTTTTTCCTTCATTTCCAGTACCTCGCCTTCTCTTTTTTCCTCATCACGTTCATCATCCCAAATCACTGCACCTGGTGTGTGGTCAATTTGCTTGATGTAATCACTGGCATAATAGAACGACTCATATACTATGTGCCCCTCTGCCATAGACCCCTCGGGTTTCACCATTTGTCGAAGAAATCCCTTCACTTTTGTCATGAACCTATCCAAGAAGAACATCCAGCAACACGAGATCACCCCGACTAATTCAACCTCATTGAATAGGTGAATTATAAGATGAACCTACATGTCCATGGAACTTGACGACAATTCCTTCTCAAACATACAAACAATATCAGCTATCTCTTGACACCATCGTGGAATGCTAGCGATGTAAATTTCCTTTGAATCTGTGATCCACCATACAAATGCAGATAGTTTAGATACGGAACACCATAGGTCATTTGGAAATTCATGGTTCACACAAACACACACGAACAATGGATAATGAAACTACAAAGCAAACACAAAAATTTAATTGCGTTTTAACTTGTGTGGTAAAAGATATAAATAAAAAGTAAAAACAATTTTTTGGCATTATATGTACCCTTAGAAGGTTGAGATGGTCATGTGATTTCAAACCTGAAAACATTTTGTCTGCAATGAAGCAATGTCGTAGAGTAGACCCATAAAAAGAAGGTGCCTTCATGCCCAATATAAATTCCTTTTCCAAATCAAGATCATCTTTCTTCAAAATCCATGGGACATCTCCTTTTTAAAATGAAAAAGAGGGGCCAACCTCTCCTCTATTTTCTTATCTTGGTCAATTCTTCTTTTCAGTATTTGAAGAAATAAGATCTTTCCTAACAACCATCTTGTCAATTTTTTTGGATGATATGTGATGCCACAAGGAACCTGAAACATTTTTAAATATATGCATGGGATCTAGTAAGTGGGCAATCTGAAAGATGATCCCAATATGTGAGCTCATAAAATATCAATTTCCTTTTCATCCATTTGGGAATTTTCTCAACATAGGTGTTGAAGAATTTAGGATCATCGATGATAGGTTACACTTTGAATTGAACATATCTATGTATTCCTTATCCTTCTCTATGTCACATTCCCTAAGCTGTTTAGCCGGTGTCATTATTTTAGGCCTTTGGGTTCTCTCTTGTTTACCATTGAAAGCTAATCTTGCTCTTCTATCGAAGTGGTTTTGTGGGTGGAATACCCTAGAGAAGTCATACACTGACTTTTGTAGGTATTTGGACCACCTAGCCTTCATAGAAGGTCCACAAAATTTACATCCATAATAACCTTTTGTTACAAGACTTGAGATGTTATAGTGAAGAGAGCACGTTAGTGTTGAAGATGAAGATAGTCACACCGAATTAAATATCCCAAAAAATATTGCTTTGAATATAACAAATCAAACAACATACTTACTTGAGCAAACTCCTAGCCCCAGTTAATCATGTGTGGTATATGCACATATGCCATACAACGTAAAACTCCTTTGTGATGGGATGGGTCTCGGCACATCATATACCTATATCCCTTCCCATAATTCCTTAAATTCATCGATCAATGGTTGTAGGTAAACTTCCATATTCTTCACTTGTCTTTTACCAAGGACTAGAAGAGTCAACATAAGATGTTCATTCTTCACAGAAAACCATGGGGGGGTATTGTTATTGATCACTACTATAGGCCAAACAATATATATGTTATTTGTTTGGGAATATGGGTTCACGCCATCAATGGCTATGCTCAATTGGAGGCTACTTACTTTATCGTTGAATTTATCTAGCCATGTATCCTCTGTATGCTTCATGGATATTGAATCTATTGGGATTCACATAACTCCTTCCTCGCTTCGGTGCGATGCTTTCCATCCCTGCAACATAGCTAATTCTTTGCAATGAAAGAGCCTCTGAATCCTTGGTATTATAGGCATGTGCCTCAATATCTTATGAGGAGGACAATGTGCTTTAGCCTTGTTATTCGATTCTTTGTATATGTCATTCCCACATTTTGGACATATCTCTGTGTCTACGTATTCGAATCTATATAGAATACAATCATTGGGACACGCATGATATGATATGTACTCAACACCCAACATTTTCAACATTTGCTTTGCCTCTTTGCAGCTTCCAGGAAATACATTATCATTCGAAAATACCTTATCTTTGAATAACCTGTAGTTAGTGGGAAATAAAAATGTACAATGTCATATAATGTTCATAAAACCCACCATTTTCAATGATGATTGTGTCACAAGATTCCTCAAAATATAATGTAGTTGATGGTCAGTTACCTCAACATTGTTGAGAAACATGTGTCTAGCATGCCATACTTTGCTTTCAAGTTGTACAGTAACATTGTTGTCCCCAACTGTGTAGAATTTGACCAGCCAGGTTCAAAGAGAGGTGTATTGTTTGCTGATTTAAGGATTTCGAAGAAGGATTCAATGATATGAGTGTCATCCCCTATCTCATTGTCCTGGAATGTATGAAACAACATTGCATCCATGGCACTCCTTTGTCGTAATAACTCATCCATACCAACATCTACTTCATTTCCTCCATTTCCAACATATGAAGAACTTGTATTACTATAGGCATTCCTAATTGGTGAGGATGGAAGTAGTGGAAATTGAATAGGTGGTTGATTCAACCATGCTTGGTATGCTTCCTCTCCAAGTTTCACTTTTTTTCCAGCATTCTCTTGATTTGACATTGTATTGGGGTGCAATGGAAGATGGTAGGTAGGTCACTCATCAGCAAAATCCTGATTTAAAAAATATTGAACATAACATTGATGATGTTAGTAATCACAGTGAAATTGGTTTGATATATTATTATACAAAACAATTATTATAGAAGCACGAGAATCATTTCCAACAGAAAATTTTAAGCTACAAACATTTTATAAAGCAAACGTTCAGATTGAGCAATAAATTAACATTAATTCCACATTAAATATAAAAAAATTAAAATTGAGCAACACATTTTCAAATTGAATTTATAAATTAAATTAACAATTTATAAAACATAATTTCAAGCTGAGAAATACATTAACATGTCTCCCATTGTAAATTGAAAAATACAATTAATCAATGTTTTTTTTTCTTATGCCCCAAGGGAACGTCTAAGGGTAATCCCAATGCAAGGCATATCTTATGAGCAGTTAGTGGTATACGAAAGTTGTATTTTATTAACAACTTGTCACAAGGAGACAAAATATGTATTGCATATACAACAACAAATATGAACGCTTTCCTTTTCATAAAGAACTCCTGGTCATTGAAGTGTTCCTCAAATGAACAATTTGCAGAAAATAAAGAGCACTTAGAAATATTTATGAACCCCGCAATGTTTCCATGAGTGCGTGGATGACCATCTATATATAACAGGTTCTTCCTGTTAAAGTTTCTAGAAACATAACCATTCATGCACATACTATACATGGAAATGCTATGCTTGTATTTAACAATATTCAAGTAATCAGACTGACAATAGATAGGACCGCAAAATGGAATAAGTGCTACCAACTGTTTGGGAGGAAAAAGTACATGTGAAAGGATAAACAACCCAAGATTTGCAGCATCAATATTTGACTTGGAAATCATAAAACGATTACCACAAAAGAAGAATTTGGTTCCAACATCAGGCGCATGTAGAGAAGATGGCCAAGCGCCATACAAAGCGCGGTTGTAAGAAGTTTGATATATACTTTGCAAATTTACAAAAAGGGAAAATCATTGCTACCCTCCAAAAATTGGACGGACCTTGGTGTGTACTTGGATAGTTTTTCTCTCAACTCATGCAACTTTTTGTATCTTCTAGTAGAGATGGGTTGGATGGCGTTCAAATCATACTTTGGATCACTAGGACTTTCAGTTGAATGAACATAAGCAGAGGGGTTCATCAATTTAGGATGAGACATAGTTGTTTTGGCTTCCAAATTTTTCAAAAAAAAGCATAGTGTAGTGTTCCCACGTGTCTTTTCTATATCACCTATTGGATTTTTTACTGTAGTAGGGGGTATTAGACCATCAACATTGGGTAATCTATCATTGGTATAATGGGTGAGTGTGACATGCCAAAGGTTTTCCTTCAACCCTTGACATTTTCAACAACCAAAAACTATTGGGGTGTCATAAAATATATATACTCATGGCAAATTACCGTCGATCAACCAAGATTACGGCTTGAAGATGGCATGTTACAATTGAAGGGGTAAAGCGACTGCCCATTTTCATCTACAAACTGCTTGCGGTATCTAGCTCTTGATAAGATCTTACAACGTTTTGAAACTGGTGGAATGTCTTGTGCATCCGAACTCGAACATGAATTAGGATCCCGCAATAAAGAATGAATTGATATTCAGATTCACATGGATAAATAACATAAATTCAAATAAATAGTCAAAACATAAATAAACATTAAATTACCGAGGATGGAAAGGGAGAACTAGTCGAAATTTGAACATGATAGAATGAGATGGAATCTAAAGAATTGGCCATTTGATACTACAAACTTTTCTCCCTGCATTTGAGCCAAATCAACAATCAATATAGGTCTCTATAGTCCTACTTTTTTTTCAAGAACTATATTACAATCTAAGTTCCAATATAGTTTGGAATCCATTTTCTAAGAATAAGGTGAGTTTAAGCAACATATATATACTATGAAATATTGTAATTGGCTTGGTTGAATACTAAAAGAAAATTTGAGATCAATATATAGTTTTAAGTGGACCCACAAAACAATAACATTTAAAAATTAAACCGGTGCATCTAGTCAAATATACACACTCTGGTGCGCTATCATAAAGGAAACACACCGATTCTTAACAATGATTATTCTGGAAGGTGTTTGGAGAGATTTGGAAGAGAGAATTATTTGGAAGGTGTTTGGATAAACTGGATTATTCTGAGTTCAAAATTTGTTAGGTATGGTGAATCAAACAAAACCCTGCATAGTAAAAATTTCAAGTATGTAAAAATCAATGTAGATCTTATTATGTTATTTAGAATTTAACTAGATTTAGAAAAAAAAAATTCATACTCACCTTCAATGTTGCAACCCTTATTTTCTCACTGCTTTCTTTTTGTTTTATGTGGCTGCAAAATTTTACATTAGGGTTTAAATCCCTCTATTGTTATACACAATTATGTTTTCACCTTTTAGGGATTTTAGATTTGTTGAGCTTGTGAATATATATAGAAAGCATAGGGTGAGAAGGGGCCATTTTTTGGATTGAATATGTAACAAGTCAGCTCTGTAATTTTTTTTTTTGTTTTTTAATTTTTCTATAAAAAAACAAATGCATCAAAATCGGTGCATTTGTATTATAAGAACACACCGATGCACGTTTCTATAGAGCGCACCAGTAATGGCATGCATCACACAATGTTTTCTCATTTTTTCGTTTCTCGGTTCTCTATTATCTGTGTGTTTATACAAATATAGCACCGATAATGGTAGGAACGCACCATTTTTTTTCTTCCATAAAACGGTATATAATTTTCAGCCATTCGCGGTGCACCTATGTTGCTGTCATGCACTGTTGCGTCTATGTATATAAACGCACCGATGCGTTGTATTTGACAGAGTGGACCGATATCATACTTATTTTCTTTTTTGAAGGTTTGTAATTTATTTGTATAATATATTGATAGATTTTGTATTTAATGGTCCAGGCTATTTATTGATAGAAAATGCATGATATGAATTCAATGAATAACAAATTTAGTCAATATGATGGAAGCACATCCATAATTACGAAGAAGGAAAGTGGTTTTAATTAATTTATGTATTTAAATTAATTTCTTTGAATTATTTGTAAATTTCACTAATATATATTGGTTAATGTATGACGTGCAGAGCCAAAAAAATGAGGAAGCTTGATAATATTCTTACCATTCTAAGTCCAAAAGAGTGTAAAGTTGATGGAAAGGTTACAAAGGGATGAATCAGGTGAATAAAAAAGAAGTCAATATGAATTATTTCTTCAAATTTGAGTAATACTGTACTTGAGAATATTCACTAGTAATATGTTTCAAATAATCTAATTCACATATGTTGAATGTTATGTAGGGACTAACAACAATAAAAGTCAATGTCATCATAAGAAACAAAAATTATGGAAGATGCAAATGATAATCAACTGGTCCTTAGCTCATCTGGAGTGGTGTTGGAAGTTAAGAGAAGGGGAAAATAATTTTATAATACTATGAGGGATATAATAGAAAGAACGTACAGACATAATTTTCACTTACAATACAGAAACCAACCAAATGATTTGAAAACCCAGGTCATATGTAAACTACAAGAGGCATTCGTAGAGAAATGGTTAATGAGACTTGTCAGACTTGCAATAGAAAAAACATACAAAAAAAAAAAAAATCATTCAGAAAGTAATATCCCTAAACATGTTTATTAGAATATGTATCTATGACTACTACAAAGCAACATTCCAATATGGGGTAACCACAAAACCAGTTTAGGTTGCATTTTGACCTATACAACCAGAGAGGGATCTCTCAACATCGATAGAAGATCGAAAATAATCAATGAGAAACACACAGCCTTCCTGCTCAAGGTGTTCAATCAAAGCACACTCAGAGGGTCAAACTTTCTGATAGGAAAATTGTTTAAGGGTTTGGTGAGATAATCAGGAGAGAAAACATTGAGTAATGGAGTCAAAACATAATACATAAATCAAATAACAGTGTTGCTGCATGGGATATCAGAACAGAGGCAAGATAGCCACCTGCTTCCAGTCAAAATACTGTTGTCTGGTGATAAAAGAAGATGAAATGAACAATCCATTGCATGAGCATCAAACAGGGATGAATTTGATGCCAATTTTAGAGGAAACAATTAGTGAATATTTGAAAACAATAGCCAGAGCTTGTGAGCAAGAACTCTGCACTATTATACACTAGTTCCAAATATGAAAAGAAAACATAATGGAAGTAAATAACAGGAGGCACATTCACATGCGAAGAAGAAGGAAAATAGACTATAAGCTAAATGACACATGAATCTATCTTAAACACTAGCTTCAAACACTGCAATTCTATTAAGGATTATGCTCCAAAAGCAGAGCTTAGTTCTCCCAGGCCTCAGCCCATTGATTTTCCAACTATTCAATCTCTATTACATATGTATTTATAGGCCCTTTAGGCTTGAATCACCTAACAGAAGGCAGCTATAGCTATGCTGACACCTGCATGGCCCAGTTCGCCACCTTTGACAGCAAATTACAAAATGAGAAAGACTGAAAATAGACAGGCTATAACTAATTCTGCAGGTGTCATTTGTAGGATTTTCGGACCATAACAGCCCCAATTGGCTTCAAAAATATAGAAATATTATATACATGCCTGGTCCAAAACAAATCGATATGGTGGGGAAACAGAAACACTATGAACACGTTCCCACCTCACTCTTGAACCTTTACTTGGCCCTGCTGATCGAAGAAGTCTTCTATCTTCAATGAATCTTCCACATGTGCTTCCTCTGCTGGAGGAGGTGTCACCTCCTCAGTGGGGAGGATGAAATCTCTGAGAATATCCATGTCTTGGTGGGCGTCCTTCTCCTCTTATCGGGCCTCCTTCTTCTTCTTTTGACGTCGATCCTTCCAGCACACCTGTCGGCTTCCCTGCTCCTTGGGCTCACCTGCTGAGCTCTCCTCTACATGGTCGAAAACTACAGGAGATGAAGGGACGTGCTCCTCCTCCACCTCGGACCTCGCTTGCTATGGCATGAAGATGACTTCGGTTCCCTGATCCCTCTCCATGACCGGATCCTAACCGAAATATACTTGAGCTGCTGGGGTCACCACCTTTCTCATGCATCAATCGTGAACAACAAACGCAGGGACCCCTTCCTATAATAGTCCTGACAATGACAGCGGCCATGCGTGATCACCTTCACCATGATGGTCTGACAGGATCTCCCAAACGAGTAGGAATGATGCCTGAGGCTTGAGCTGATGTGAAACATGCCTAACCATGCTTTCAGGATAGGCGGGAGAGATATATGACGGTGCCGAGGTGGCATCCATCCTATTGGAAATCATTTGCAGGAAGTGGAGATGCCTTCCAGCTCCCATTCCCATGATCAAACTAGCACCGTAGATTTCAACTTTATTTGCATCTGGACCATCGAATGGCGTGGACCATACCATGTTCACAGATTTGGTCTTGTAGTCTTCACGAGCAAGTAAGATACGCAAACTAAATTTGAGTCGTAGATCTCCATCCCGTTAGATCTAAATCGTCGAAAAACGCAGGGGTTTAACAAAAGTTTGCAAATATGAAACGTAGCCCTTTTCGCGCATGTTCATTATGCGAACAATCTCCTAACCGTCAATCTACATCGCCAACCGTTGATCAAACTTTAGGATGTCCATCGGTTAACAGCTCTGCCTGTGCCTAAACGATCGCCAACTCCTTCTGTGAAGGATTCTCTCGACCGTCAATCTTCAACAATCGCAATCCACATCGTCCATAGGTGCCATTATGCATTGTAGGTGCCTTCTTCATATTTAACCTTCTCGACGCCATTAAAACCTTAGATTTCTCAGACCTCTTCATTTCAGATTGAGCCCAACTGCATAGAGTTCGAGTACATTAACCCTAGGGCTATGTGGCTTTAGAGCTGGGCTTTCCTTGACTATTTCCATGAATCTAAACCCTCTCCAAATGCTTAGCACAAATCCAGTGCTAACAACTGGTCCTACTAGGGATGCTACCCTCCTTGTGAGGTAGCAAAGAACCCTGTAGACCAGTGCCTTATCCATCAGGCCCTTCTTTATCACAAAATTAGCTACTTGCAACTCCCCATCTAAGATCGAATTTGAAAAATGGAATTAAACTGTACATACTGGAAACTGACCTAAAGACTGCAAAACACTACTGCAACTGAAATGCTGAAAAAGTGCTCAGCATGCCGAGATTATTTATGCACAAAACTACTCTACCTTGGGTTGCTAAAAAGCCTGCAGCATCAGGATATACAGAAATGCCAATGCAACTAGTCTAGCAACTGATACCCTAAGTGGACTTTCTCATCATGCTTAACCAAAATTAGAAAATAAATTATCACTGGCACTAAGCAATGATGATAGGTGAAACCTTCCTGGGCAAATCCAAACCAATCACCCCAGCTGAAGAATTTCTCCATGTAATCAGCTATTGGGTCATATAAAACATGGTATCCTCCAATTTTTCTTGCCCTTCCTTTGGTAGGATAAGGTTACCCCTGCTGCAACTTCCCTGGCACCTTATTAATTTGTAAATTTTCTTGCAGCCTGGCCAATTTTGTTTCAAAAGGATTGCAAGTAGCATGATCATTCTTTTTGTCATTCACACTAGGTATAGGGATTGGATGCTTATGGCAGGCTTCAAGTGGAACCTGGAAATCGTGCATGCTTGGATCTTTAGACAACCTAATAGGCTTGAAGCACTCAGGGTCAAGTACCTCTTTCTGCTGAGACTACAACTCTGTAACATGAGAGGGTACTTCAATGCATGGGCTATCAATATCATCACCTCCTGAGCTGTCTAGGATTCCGAGGTTAAAAACTTGATTATGCTTTGGTGCTTTGAAAGAGAAACCATCCCTACTTTCAAATGGATATAGAAGAAGAACTTCTCCTTGAAACAATGATTCCAGGCTTGAATCAACATGAACAAAAACAATACTGACTATCCTGGTCCTCCTCCAACATGCTTGTTACCTAGTCAGCTTGCTGAATGTATGTGTTATGAATAAAATAATAATAAAATAAACATCAACATATATATATATATATATATATATATATATATATATATATATATATATATATATATATATATATAATAATAATAATAATAATAACAACAAACAAGAATAATATAATAATATAATTAATTAGTGAAATGGTGTAACTCTTTATGAAGAGTTGCATTAGACACCCTTTAAACAATTATAAATACGGGAAAGTCTATCTTATAAATACATCATCTTATCTTATCAATTTATATGTCATTTTACATCTACGGATTTGTGGGTTATTTAGAATTTATGGATTCAATCCAAGTTAATTGAGAATATCCAACTATGGATATTACATTGGTATCAGATTCAGGCTTGTAGCCACCAATCTAGGACCTTGTCCAAAACCAGGCCCATGGCCCAAAGAAGTAAAAAAGAAAAAAAGAGAAAGAAAGAAAAAGGAAAAAGTAAAATAAAATAAAAAGAAGAAAAGAAAGGCAAGTAAAAAAGAAGAAAATAGAATATAGAAATAAAAAAAAGCGAGAAGAAGAAAAAAGGAAAAAAAAAAAAGTAAAAGTAAGAAGTGAAATCGCACATGGTTTTAAGGTGCATGTGGTTTTGTGAGAAGTGGGTTTGGTTTTATTCCCTAAGAACAAACCAAAAGTGAGATTTGAACCTACGTGGGGAAGGTAACAATCATTCCTCCCAACCAACCAATCCACACCATTTTTATTACCCTTCAACTCCAAAAAAATTATTATATTATTATTATCATTAGTAATAATTATTATCATAATAATTATTATATTATATTTATTAATAATATTATAATTATTATCTTTTAATAATAATAATTATTATTTGGGAAAAAAATGGAGTCTCAGTGTTACAAAAGGGAAAGATCCCAGAAGACGCACTCAAATGCAGTCGTTGACATACTAAAACTTGAAAGGATTATTCAAAGAAAGCCTATTGGCATTGCTATTTGCCCAACCATCGAGGAAAATCATATTAACGTCGGCTTGGCAAATCAATTATTCGTCCCAGAACTAAGTATAATCGAAAAGAAAGATAAATGGGGTGAGAAGAAATATGCAATTAGGGACTTACAAATGGAAATTGATGAATATAAGTTCACATCCCAATTCAATGTTACAACTATTTATTTAAATGAAGTTGACATCATTCTTGGCTTATCTTGGATGGAAACATTGGAGACAATTATCTTAAATATGAAGAAAAAGTTTTTAACGTTTTCGTATAAGAAGGAGCAAGTCACACTACAAGATGTTAGAATGAAGTTAGATTCAAAAGTTGTGGCATCTAAAGACTTCAAGGATATCACCATGGTCATTTCGCAAGAAAATCAAAAGATGCATTCAGAATTCGACAAAATCGTGACAGATAAAGGAGAAGAGATCTCTCGTTTAAGAGATCATAATCAGAAATTGCTTCTTCAAATAAAAAAGACGAAGGATAAAGCACAATGGAATCAAAAGCTAGAAGAGGAGAATCGAGATCTTCAGAAAAAACTATTAGAAAACATTGACGAGAATGGTCACCTCAAGACGCACAAACAAGATCTAATGGATCAAATTCAGAATCTTAAAGATGATAACAAAGCACAAGAAGAAATGACCCAAAATCTTAAAAAAGAAAAAGACTCGTTAGACAATCAGTTGGAGCAAATTCAAAAGAGGACATCAAAGCCGTTGGACTCAAAAATCTACGTTGAGAAAAAAGAAGCAAATACAAATTCAATCCTTGTCACAGTTCAGAAAGAAGACAATCTGGTTACAAAACAAACAACAATAACTCCCTATCGACACCCCAACCATATAAACTAGTATCCTAAAAAGTGGGAATTGTCGAAAGATAATGGTACTAATGTGCTCAAAGCACCTGACAACAGATCAATAGAGAATCCCAACAGTCGGCAACAAATCAATTTTGGATGGATTGATCCGTCAACATATCAGAAGTTATGTTCTACACTTAGAAGTTCATACCAACATGTTTTGTCAGCTACAACGTCATGAGGAATGGTGTGACAATGTTATAAGGCTTTGAGGACAAAGCCTTTCTAGGAGAGAGGCAATGTTATGAATAAAATAATAATAAAATAAACATCAACACACACACATATATATATATATATATATATATATATATATATATAGATAATAATAATAACAACAAACAAGAATAATATAATAATATAATTAATTAGTGAAATGGTGTAACTCTTTATGAAGAGTTGCATTAGACACCCTTTAAACAATTATAAATACGGGAAAGTCTATCTTGTAAAGACATCATCTTATCTTATCAATTTATATGTCATTTTACATCTACGGATTTGTGGGTTATTTAGAAATTATGGATTCACTCCAAGTTAATTGAGAATATCCAACTATGGATATTACATATCACAATCTGCTTCACTCTCTGCCAAGGGAAAAACCTCTACCTGCAGGAAATTTTCATGAATACATTGACAATTAGCTTCTTTTCTAACCTTTTGGTGAGGGTATAATTCCTCATGCAAGGCTCTTAGGCTTTCTTCACTAACTATCTCAAAATATGCAGAATCTTCTGCTGGTTGTTTAGGGACCTCCTCCCAGTGTTCATCTTCATATTCATCATATATAGGAGGATTGAACTCTTGTTTAAAACATTCCCCAGCAAGAACTTCAACCTGCAGATTGCAATCTGCATAAAACAAATAATTTCTCTCCTCTCCTTGTACGTGGATGGGCTAACCATTTATCAATTCATCATGAGAAATATGAGGATGTAGAACAGACTCCTCTGGTTCATATCTTTCTTCCATCCTCGATCTCCTTTCTATTCCACCTTCAATACCTTGCTCTGAAATTTTCCCAAACATCCTGAGATTATCTTCAACCTCCAATGCATCCAAAAACATCTGCTGCCATGTGGGAGAATTCCTTTCCAACAAAAGAAAAAGCAATCCAGAAGGAAGGACTGATGCATAATGTAACTTAGCAGCATTTTCTAGAGGCTGAATTTCCTTTGGCATGTTATAATAAAATCCTGCAAACCTCCTATTGAAATTAGACAGTGCTTTACCTTCTTGCCTTTTCATGGAATAAAACTATGAAAGGACTTGGTCCCATGATCTTCTTCTACCCCAAAACTCCAAAAAGATATCAGAAAACTCCTCCCATGTATGGATGGATTCAGGCTGTAGGTGCTTGAACCATTTCTTCACATATCCTTGGAAATATTGGGCAAAAGCCCTCATACAAACATCATCATGCTCTATATAAAAAAGGTCCAGAAAATGTTCAAAACTCTGGAGATGTCTTTCAGCTGTGAGACTACCATCCTCTCCATAAAAAACAGGGAGGTATCTATGGTTTTTGGGAGGATATTCATGAAGAACAGGGGGTAGCTTCAAAGGGCTATATCTCTGCTGAAATATAGAAGGAAAAGGGGTATGTATAGGAAGAATGCTATCAGCCTCAAGCTCATGTGTTTTGCATGGTCGATTAGGGACCTCACATGGTTTGAAAGAAGGAATAGGATCTGCCGCATGAGTGAAAGAAGAATGTACATATGTAAAATCTAATGAAGGATATACAAATGAAGCTCTCTCAAGACTAAGAGATCTTCGGTGAGACAGAAATATCTTGATATACACACATAAAAGTAAAAGGCAACCAAAGCAGAAGAACAAGACCTCTTTGAAGAAATTTGTACTTGGATACCTGGACCTTAGTTCTTCCATATTTTGGATAGCTGGGCTCATTCTTCAGTGGATCCTGCAAGTCTGCTTGACTCATGAGTGGAGCAGCCTGCAAAATAGTAGAATGCTAGGCCTCTTCAACATGGAGTCACCACAAAACCTTCAACGTCTTAAATTTTACATGGGGTCACCAATCCTCCCAGTGGAGTCACCTTCCTACTGGAATCTTGATGAGTGGAGTCGCCAGGTGAATGGTACACAACCTTCACAATGTCTAACTGTTGTTCACCATCAACAATCATCTCTAAAACCTTTTTCATGCTGCCTAGGGACAATATGACTCTCGTTCCCTGGAAACAGTGCCAATATGTTAACACCCAAATTGACCCTCGAGGTTGTGGGAGAAGGCCAATATGGGGTAACCACAAAACCACTTTAGGTTGCATTCTGAACTATACAACCAGAGAGGGATCTCTCAACATCAACAGAAGACTGAAAACAATCATTGAGAAACACACAGCCTTCCTCCTCAAGGTGTTCAATCAAAGCACACTCAGAGGGTCAGACTTTCTAGCAGGAAAATTGATTAAGGGTTTGGTGAGATAATCAGGAGAGAAAACATTGGGCAATGGAGTCAAAACATAAACATAAATCAAATAACAGTGTTGCTGCATGGGATATCAGAACAGAGGCAAGATAGCCACCTACTTCCAGTCAAAATGCTCTTGTCTGGTGATAAAAGAAGAAGAAACGAACAGTCCATTGGCATGAGCATCAAACAAGGATGAATTTGATGCCAACTTTAGAGGAAACAATTGGTGAATATCTTAAAACAATAGCTAGAGCTTGTGAGCAAGAATTATGCACTATTATACACTAGTTTTAGATATGAAAATAAAACATAATGGAAGTAAATAACAGGAGGCACATTCACATGAGAAGAAGAAGGAAAACAGATTGTAAGTTAAATGGCACATGAATCTCTGTTAAACAATAGCTTCAAACAATGCAATTCTATTAAGCATTATGCTCCAAAAACAAAGCTTAGTTCTCCCAGGCCTCAACCCATTGGTTTTCCAACCTATTCTATCTCTATTACATATGTATTTATAGGCCCTTTAGGCTCGAATCACCTAACAGAAGGAAGCTACAGCTATGCTGACACCTGCATGGCCCAGTCCGCCACCTTTGACAACAAATTACAAAATGAGAAAGACTGCTAACAGACAGGCTATAACTAATTCTGCAGGTGTCATTTGCAGGATTTGCGGACCATAACAGCCCCAATTGGCTTCAAAAATAGAGAAATATTATATACATGCCCGGTCCAAAATAGATCGATACTGTGGGGAAACAGAAACACTATGAACATGTTGCCACCTCACTCCTAAACCTTTACTTGGCCCTGTTGATCAAAGAAGTCTTCTATCTTCAAGGAATCTTCCACCTGTGCTTATTCTACTGGAGGAGGTGTCACCTCCTCAGTGTGGAGGATGAAATCTCTGAGAATCTCCATGTCTTGGTGGGCATCCTACTCCTCTTCTCGGGCCTCCTGCTTCTTCTTTCGATGCCGATCCTTCCAGCACACTTGTCGACTTCCCTGCTCCTTGGGCTCGCTTGCTGAGCTCTCCTCTATGTGGTCAAAAAATACAAGAGATGAAGGGACGTGCTCCTCCTCCACCTCGGACCACACTTGCTCTGGCATGAAGACCACTTCGGTTCCCTGATCCATCTCCATGACTGGTCCTAACCGAAAGATACTTGAGCTGCTGGGGTCGCCACCTTTCTCATGCATCGATCGTGAACATCAAACACAGGGATCCCTACCTATAACAGTCTTGAAAATGACGGCGGCCATGCGTGATCGCCTTCACTATGATGGTCTGGCCAGATATCCCAAACAAGTAGGAATGATGCCTAAGGCTTGAGCTAACATGAAACGTGCCTAACCAGGATTTTAGGATAGGCAGGAGAGATATATGACGGTGCTGAGGTGGCATCCATCCTATTGGAAATCATTTGCTGGAAGTGGAGATGCCTTCCAGCTCCCATTTCCATGATCAAACCAGCACAGTAGATTTCAACTTTATTTGCATTTGGACTGTCGAATGGCGTGGACCATACCATGTTCGCATGTTTTTGTCCCGTAGTATTCACGAGCAAGTAAGATCCGTGAACTAAATTTGAGCCATAGATCTCCATCCTATTAGATCTACATCATCGAAAAATGTGGGGGTTTAACAAAAGTTCGCATATATGAAACGTAGCCCTTTTCGCGTATGTTCATTACGCGAACAATCTCTTGACCGTCGATCTACATCGTCAACAGTTGATCAAACTTTAAGATGCCCGCCATTTAACAGCTCTTCCCGCGCCTAAACGACCACCAACTCCTTCTGCAAAGGCTTCTCTCGATCGTCGATCTTCAATGATCGCGATCCACACTGTCCATAGGTGCCATTATGCACTGTAGGCGCCTTCTTCATATTTAACCTTCTCGGCACCATTAAAACCTTATATTTCTCAGACCTCTTCATTTCAGATCGAGCCCAACTGCATAGAGTTCAAGAACATTAACCCTAGGGATATGTGGATTTAGAGCTGGGATTTCCTTGGCTATTTCCATGAATCTGAACCCTCTCCAAATGCTTAGCACAAATCCAGTGCTAAGACTTTCAATAATTTTAATTATGCTATATTTATTTTTCATATTAGTAGAAAAATGGTTTAATGTGATTTTACATTTCCAGGAAGATTATGAAAATACCAAAGGATGAACGAGGTGATATGCGAAATGTGCCAATAGGGATGTCCAAGAAAGTGTACAAGGAGATGGTCAAGGAAATGGACATAATTGCATTGCAGGGGGAGCCATCTCAACAACAACGTGCTTCAAATGTATGAAATAAATTATTTTTAGGACTGTGTACATCTCATTAATTAATTCAAAATTAGATATTATTTTTCAATTGGTTTGTTGCAGAAAAGAAAATAAAATGGAACCCAATGAGCACACAAGACCAGACGACAAGGAAAAAAGGGGTTGATAGAAAAGTTTGTGAGTATTTGTGATTTCCTTATAAGAAATGAAGATTTTGTAGTGGTTGTGATTTGTATATTTAATTTTTTTGTTTCCACTAACAATCCTTGGATGTCTTGAAAGAGGTGCTAACACACAAAGAGGAGCCATAAGAAGAATTGATTAACATTGGGTTAAGCAAGGGTTGTGAGTATATGTTGGCATATCAAAAATTAATTGTGGAATTTGTAAGTTATATCTATGTTGTTTTACTTCTCTCATCTTATAATTAATAGAACAACACAAATCATTTATATTAAATCTATGATTTATGACGGGGTATAAAACTTGCAGGAAACAAAGTATGGAGTGGAGCCAACAACAAACTTGTTCATAGAAGGCATGAGATTTAGTTTTGAAAGAATGTGTATCATTCATGACTCAATTCTTTCTATGGTATGTCACTTTTCAATTTACATTCATGTATACTATCTATTTTATTTCTCATCATTCCCGACAATGTAGAATATACACTCAGTACACTTTATTTTTATGTTTGCAAATGGAAGATCAAGAAGAGGAAAACAATCTAGCCAATTGATATAACATTTGGCCAAATAACCGAATTGATGCAAGTGGCTTGAGCACTGATAATAGTTCTAGTGAATAATGATGATCCATATTTAATTTTGATGTTAATGCAAGCTGTTGTAGCTTGCTTTATATTTTGAAATAATTTTCTGTGAAAATCAGACATTTTGTATAATAATGTACTAGACATAGTGCGAGAATTGAAAAACAATGAGTTACCAATAAGTGTAACAATTACATGAATGTTGACATTTTGATTATTGTTATCTCTATGTTGTTCTATTTTGTATGAAAGAGGACCATTTTTATTTTGTAAGTAAGCTATATCATGTTAACTAAATATACAAAAAGGTTACAAAA
This sequence comes from Larix kaempferi, assembly GCA_027924585.1. NCBI lineage: Eukaryota > Viridiplantae > Streptophyta > Pinopsida > Pinales > Pinaceae > Larix > Larix kaempferi. The sequence continues at coordinate 3,137,208 of BSBM01000198.1, forward strand.
GCCACCAACTTGATAGCTTTTCATGGTTGTTTGAAACAGTCATCTACGAGAGTCTAATGAAACTTATAACAAGATTTCCTATGGCCCCTCCCCCGAAGGAGAAAACAAAGCCTACATACAAAAACTGATCATTGTTTTCGTTTCTGAAGACATCATACATAGCCCAAATACAAAACTCGACAGCCTCGACACTTTTCAAGACCTCGATACCAGTACCAGACCGAGACTAACATACCAACACAACAAAAAGAAGAGATGGACCACTACCCTTAAACAAACAGGAGAAGAAAAAATAGACAAGTCGAACCCCCACTCTTAGGGCGCTGTATTACTAAATTCCAACATAAAGGAACCATCATTGCACATGCCTCCTGCCTATTGCACACCTGAAGCTTGTCCCCCTTCTGCCACCAAGTCGAGATACCCCATTTTTAGGAGGAAAGGGAGACCCACTTTCTTTCCATCCACATCTATATTCATGTGCAACAACCACGTGTCCCCATAGAGCTCCTTTCAAAATGAAACCGGGATGTCGTCTGCATGCTCCTTCTCCTTATGTTCTAGTAGAACTTAAATGAGCATGATTTTCACCACCCATTACAGGGTGACGGTCCGCTCATACAATCCCTGGAAACCACGCGAGGACCTAGGATCCTGGATCCATGCTTCCTATGCTGCTTCCTCCACCGATGCTCCCGCATCCTCCACCTCCCTCCACACTCCCTGCTCCAACATTTCTATATGATAGCAGATAGATGCGAGGATCGTCGAACAATAATTACAAGCAACTTGAGCCACTCTGAGTTGTTCGCGGCTCACCCTACATCACCCCCTAGCTTCCACCACTCCCCTATTCACCTCAGACTCCATACCACTCTTATCCCACAGACCCAAAACATCCCCCCCACCAACCTTGTGTCGAGGGTCCTCTCTACCACCCTACACGATTCCCAAAATCACCACCCCGCGATGGACGCACAAGAAGCAGCACAGACCAAAGGTAGTGAGCACACCGTAAAATGAGAAATACTCCCAAAAAGTAATGCTTGACCTCCTGTATCTTGGTTTATCAATAATTCCTCCGCCAAAATACATAATGGATTGTTGGGCGTATCCCAAGTACAAGAAGTTTTGATGGAGAAAGTATAGTTAGGAGAGGCCTAACATTGACCAATTTTGGGAGAAGCAACTCAATTACCAGGAGGAGAGTATGGAGCGAAGCAAAATTGACAGGAAAAGAACTGTCCCCTTAGTAAAGACAAAGTACTAAGGACAACCAGAGGTAGTTGAAGCAGTTAAGGATGAAGCCACGAACTGAAAACTACAGGAGCAGAGAGTAAAGAAGCAGAATGGTGCAAAGGATGCTGTTTGAAGACAATATGTTAATGCAAACAAAAACTGATCTTTCTAGCCTAAATGATTTAGATCTAGAACAAAAGAGTACACAATATAACTATCTTTCCTAGTTAGATTAAATTTCAAGTTAGATCCAAGAATGAGTTACCTTATGATTGCAATTCCTTTCTCCTCGCTTGATCTACTTCTAGTTCCTCAATCTCCGGATGCAAAATAAGATGGAGCAAATGGAAACAAATGAACAATATGAAAGCATATGATTATGAATCTAACTAGATAAGTGGTCAAAGAAGCCAATCATAAACAATATTATAAGACATAACAAGTTTATGGAAATATATTTATATTAAATGCAATTTGCAGCAAATACAAAGTAGTAAGAGTTACAACCGATGCCTTGACGTTATGACTCCAACTCAAATGATCTTGCCTCAAAGATCCAAAGCCTCCTAATCTCCTATGGATAAAGAAGATAGTTCTGACCATATTTCACCAACATATGGGTGCTTTATCCTTCCTCTCTTTAACAATGGAGAGGGGGTTCATATATATAGGGCTAAAGGGATATAATAGGTTGAGGATTTAGGGGATAGTTATAAGGGATCATCCCACTAGGTTAGGGGATCGAGAACCACCTTTCCAAGCATATAGGGATAAGCCTCCACATCACCAAGCTTCGAGAATTCGCTCGAAGCTTCCTTTTATCCATTTAAACCAAATCCGACGCACCTTGCATGAAGGAAACATGTGTCAGAAGTAGATCACCACACCATGTACAAAGGCACACTGCATCAACAACGCACTCTGCTAAGGTGTAGAGTGTGTCACCTTGAGCTCGACGCTCCTTGCAAGAATGCAAGGCACGTCGGGGTGACTACAAAAGGTAAAGGGAAAGGACAACAACCTTCCTTTTGATGTTTTATCCCAGGAAACTTCAGGGATTAAGGCATAGATATGACACATGACTCATGGTGACGGGATTTTGGTATAATAGAATGCCCCCCAAAGCATGAAGTTGGTAAAATAGAACGGGTGAAATGATTTTCAATATGAATGATTGAGGTAAGAATCATTGGTTGGAATGGAATTCTGCAGTACAACTAACTTTGAGAAATATGTCTCACATGACACATAACATGGCTGTCGACCAATACATTGCAGATCCATGATAGTAAGGAATGACTGAACACAATCATGGCTACTAGCCACAAGCATAGATCCATGATGAGATGGTAACATATCCACGACCAATACAAAGTGGATCCGTGTAATACGACTCAAAACAATCTCCATCACAACCTAAGTGAGATTTATGACTTAACCTAGGGTCTTCAAGCTGGACCCGCAATGATACGAATCTAACCATGTGATTACAATGTCTTGAACTCGAACATGTTAGATACCACTTGATTACTGGTCATTGATGTATACCATTAACAAGCGCAAGGGAGATCACCATTGATGTCAATGATTCCCAAGGTATCATAGACCGAATGTGAATCAATGAGTTGAGGTCAAACAATTGATGGAATATTTCAATCAAGAGCCAATGATGTGAACTCATGTTGAAAGTGAGGTAACCTACCGTTAAGGCATGTAGGCCCAAGGTACTCGATTGGTTTCTAGATTCAATCCTTGGATGATATGTTGAATTCGACAAGGATGAATCTGTTGAAGGGAGGCCATGATGTATCCCCCATCAATGACACGAAACATTATCAAAGATGTTTTGGAGTAAATCAGACAGTAGAGCAATGCATGAGACTGACTCAGGGAAGATCGACATGATAGTAGGTAGAATGAATGCAGATAGTGAATCGATGAACATACCTCTCTTGAACATGGGCATGGCATGGCTTGGCAGTATTGACGTGATGAGAATAACATCAACCCTTAATTCAACTGATGATGGAAGCATTCTTTGGATGACCTAAAGGAGTAAAATGACTCATATAATCAATAAGACTCAGAGACAAACATATTAACCCAAGTATTGGATGCATATGCAGATGAGTGCCATATTCAAGAGTGACTAAGTACTACCGTAATTATGATGAAATACGAATACTTTCCTTATCCCCATCATGATTGATGAGTACCTCTTTTGTTTTTTAACGAGCTTGAGGAGGGTAACAAATGCTTGGTATAGCTCATCCTTCAAATGAGTCCAATCCCAAATGTTTTATGAACCTGAGATAGGAGGGGTTCATCCCAAAATGGGCCCTTCAATGTCAGATTATAATGAGTCCAGAGAAGGGAAACTCGACGTCATTTCATGTTTAGAGAGTCCAAAAAGATCTAAAGAAGACTCCAAAAGTTCTTTTTCGTAAAAATTAGTCTCCTCATCCGAAAAAGGATAAAACAATATGAGAGAGAAATATTCCAGTCATGATTAAATGGAGTGCTCCTTTTTCGTAAATAGTACCTCCTGGTCCGAAAAAGGGGTAAAATATCACCAGAAAGACGATTATTCAAATAATTTTACAAGCATGAATGCATCAAGTTCGCTTGGCGATCTTTTCATATTTAGGGAGTCTGAAAAGAGCTTAAAGAGGAACTCCAAGGGGTTCCTTTTTCGTAGGAGTTTTACGAGCTTGAAAAAGCGATACAATATAACTCGGTTACTTATTCTCATGATTTTATGAGAGTGAGAAAGAAAAAAGAGTAAGCTCAGTGACATTAATATTTGATTTTAATGAGCGAGATAATAGCATAAAAACACTTTTAGAGTCGTTCACACTTGACAACAGGCATGAAATGACCACGATAGCCGCTGAAAAGTTAGAACACCACTTCACTTCATCTGCGGACTCCAAAAACTAAGTCAAAATGACAAATTAGTTGTTTAGACATAAAATATTACCAACTATAGTAAAAATGACCAATAAAAGTAAAAATTAAAACAAGAATATTCCATTTCCTTTTATAAAAAGCCCAAATAGTAAAAAATAGTTACCATTGTTTTTTACCAAATTGGGAAGAGTGAAAACACCATTTCGGAGTTGATTTTCAAATGTCTATTGCGGAGGACATGATCAGCCATTTATTGCCACGTCAGCGATAGGTAAGCCTATACTCAGTCCAACATCTTTTTTGTGGATTAATTTTTTTCTTTATGGTAAATTTTTAGGGTTTTTTGACTTGTAAATGAGGGGATTGTGCGCATTCTGGGAGACGCTCTTTTCCCTTGCGAGAAGTGCATCGAGGGTTCTCTGACACACTTCTCGTATGGAAAAAGCGCATCTCTAGTGCCCTGTATACAAATTTGGGGTGCATCAGCGCAATCCCACAAGAAAAACTAATAAATGGGGAAGAAAGGGGCCAATCCAATGGTTTGGAAAGACACTAAGGCTTGTTTAATTGATGTTTGGACAAATTTTGACTCACACCATGGTCCAATGGAAGGAGAGAGAGTATGAAATGGAAGATTCCCAAGCAGAACATGACCCAAAATCAATGAATGAATTGCGACATTGTGGCTTGTTAAAGTTCATCCATGTACAAGGCATGAGGGCCCAGCTACAGTTACTAGATTACATGATCGCATTGTGGGATCCAGATCAACAACACTTCTGTGTGGGTTCCCACACTCTTACTTTGGATGTGGAGGATCTGTATTTTATGATGGGGTTATCTAGGAGGGGAGCCCCAATTTCATTATCTGATCCTTGGGGAAGCGATTAGTCTACTGAGAGCTTGGTAGCTCAATGGTGTACACCTAGTACTCAAATTCTTGCTCAGAAAATTCCCATCATGAATGTGTGAGATAGACCACTACGGACGGTCCTGTTCACTATAGAGAGGGTGGTTGGGAGTAGAGATCCTCATCAGGACACCAATGCCCACATGATCTATGCCATCGAGTGAATGACGCCTAGTGTATTCAACTGGTGTGAGGGGATCCTCACCAATGTTAGGGAAAAACTCACCAAGTGTCGCCGGGGTGAGTTGAAACAGTTTGGATATGGGTTGATCGTGGTCTCATTCTTCTTGGAACGAGTCCCACTGTTGAGGACACAGGTTGAGATACATGATCTTGATCCATGAGATCCTCACATGGTCAGGTGGTATGAGGTTATGGCTCGTCATGGAGGTGGGGGTCCCATCATCAGTTACGGTCCCACCTTCTTTAGGTGGTTACGTGGACAACTCCTCATGGTTGAGGACTATCCGTATGAGGATACATACTTCAGAGGGGACCCAAACTTGGCTCTACCTAAGGGTGAGCAGTGGGGGAACCTAGGTAAGAATGAAATTCTGTTTTTTTTCTTTCTATTTTATATTTTTTTGATGTTTTTTTAGTAGCACTGATGTTTCATACTTGTTTTGATGCAGATGTTGGTCCATCTCGACCAGCAGGGTCTTCCCATATTGAGAGGAGAGAAGCGGTATGAGACATAGGGGCTGCACATTAGGATGCAGCAGAGGAGTTGGATGCGCTGGAGGAGAACCTCCAGAGACTGACGGTGGACATACCAGATATATCCATCGAATGATGATCTTCCTCGTGGGTACCAGCTTCGTACAGTTGGAGTGTTAGGGTGCTTCGGTCGGTTGCTCCGTAGAGTATCCTGAGCGATTATATGCTATCATGAGCATCCTCAGGGATAGCTCATATGTGATGTATATGTACTGAAATCTGTAAGATTCATACTTTTGTATCTATGACTTGCTGAAATCCCATGTGCTTCATATTTTGTACCAGTACCACATTTTTTGTACATGATGATTATATATATAAAAACACTCTTTGGCGGAATTATACATTATGTGTCTTATGATGACTTAGGACCTTATGGATGTTTTCTTATATACTATGTGTATTTTGCATGTTATGTCGTTATATACATCTTTGATAGCAATGCTTAGGAATGTGCAATGTACCAATCTAGCATGAAATGGGTTAGGGAGTCAGCAACAATGTTCATGTCTCTCAGAATGTGCAGGTATTGAATTGACTCAAAGGAACTCTCTAAGAGACGTACTTGCTGGAATAGGAAGAGTAGCGTGGGGTCGCAGATAGCGTAGACTCGGTTAAGATGGGATACCACTAGTTGTGAATCAAGATAGACAACAAGGTGTTCCACACCCAAGGAACAAGCATCGTTTAATAATCCAATTACCACGTGATACTCGGTGACATTGTTGGTCGCAGACCCTAAGCAATTTCCTCTTGAGTTAATCAGTTCACCGGTAGGGGAATAGAGTACCCAGGTTGCTGAAGCGAGGTTACAGGTGTGCCGGCTAGCGCCGTCTATGAATCTGAAACATGTTTCCATTTGCACATCCATGCAGAACATGGTATAAGCAGGATGATAAGATCCTATCACACTAAAAAACAAAGTGTCACACCAATCAAAACACACGTCATGTACAAAATATACAAAGTACTAATGCTTAAATGACTTAGGAATAGTACCAGTTTAGGCAAATCCCATTGCGAGGATCCCCCAAATATATTCCATCATAATCCTTGAGTTCATATGGTCCTTTTTCCAGTACATGCTTAACTACATATGGACTGTGCCACATGGACTCAAGTTTTCATGCCCCCAGTTTATCATGTTTGTGGTCATAGGTGAGGACCAAATATCCCTCATTGAAGATACGAGTTTTGGCAGATTTTTCATATTGGGCCTTGATGCGATTCTTATGAGCTTTGTTGGCCAGAGCTGCATCACGACAGCTTTCATCTATTTTTCCCAAGCATAGAAAGCGTTCTTCCTCGGCGGTGGTGTTGGGTAAGAGTTCAACAATGAGTTTCAATGATAGAATCTCGCACTCTATAGGTGTTGGCTGCTTTTCTGGGCAGACCCGGGTTTTAATGAAGCGCAGCAACAAAACCCCTTGGCGCACTGGCCCTCTCGGCAACGAGCTGCGCGGCAGCTCGAGGTCTCACCCGAAGTGGCTATGGGGGGTTAAGGAATCAGCTTTCCTTAACCGTGGTGACGCTGAGATTGTTCTATATATCTCCTTCTTCCTCAAATATCGGCGGTCGGACTTTCCCGCAGGCCTCGCGACGCAACTGCGCGGATGCCTTCCTTCCTGCAGACCCACTGCGCAGTCTCGTCCTCCGGGCGCGGAAGGCGCCTATTCCTTGCGTCGATGCGCTAAAATACCTCCTCGTCCTGCGCACTCATCGCAGCCACGCGAAGCTCGGTCGCTGCAGCGACAGCGTTCCACCACTACTTCTATACTTGGCGACTATAACAATAAAGGACCTTCCTAAACTCACTCAAACAGTCGCAAAGACGATGCAAAAGATGTACATACAGGTAATGATCTTAAACAGTTATCATTCACGCAAACATTATAACAAGAAGATATATGTGAAGCTCATCTCCTCGAGGAAAACCACGTCCACGGGAGTGTTATATTAACCAGAAAATGATAGAGTTATACAATATGCTGCGCACACAGCTGCAGCCTTAGATCCTTCCAGGAAACTCCACGCACACAGCTGGGAGCCCTTCTCTCAATCTAGTCTCCTCTCTATGGAGATTACAAAGGCACAGACGTCGACTCAGACTGTCTGGCAACTCAGGGATTAGCTCCTCGGTTATCCGATTTCCTCTCTAGTTCTACACACTGGGTAGAAAATACAGTGAAGGATAATCAACACATGATCTATCCTTTAGACTGGCTATCTAACAGTCTAATATCTAACTCTCTCTAACTCTCCCTAACTCTCCAACCGTCTACCCATTACAATTATTCATATATATAGGTGGCCATGACGGTCACACCTTTACAAAACTGTGGGCCTTTCCCAACAGTGATTCCCAAAAACCCTAACCACGCACATGGCTAGGTGTACTGTAGGCGCCGCTTGCAGTCACGTCGTCGCTTCCTGCAGGCTCCATGAATTTCGGCGCAGATTGTGGGTATGGGCGATCGTCCTTCGCCTTCAATGCTCTGGTCCGTTGCTCCTCCTTGATCCGAGCAACCATAACTTCTGTACTGAGCCTTTAAATGAGGGTAGCTGAGCCCTCTACTCCATCGCCTTATTTATTATGGTAGCTGAGCCACCTTCATTCTTCGATGACGTGCGCGCGAGCTCCGCAATTTCCGATCCGTGATCTGCGCTGAGATCATCCATCTGGCACCGTACTGCGCACCGTCTCCTTCTTACCCAAAACTTAGTGCTTGTCCCAAAATTAGCACTTTCCTTCCATACTCGTGCTTTTTCCCAAAATTCGCAGCTTTTACTATAGCTGCGACCTTGGCCCCAACAGGCCCCCAACACTCACTTGTGGCTCGCCCTCGAGCCACTCGCACTAGCGCGTGGTGGCTTGATTTGCGCATCTGCTTTTGCTTGAGTCTCCGCGAATGTTTTCTTCCACTTCGCAATAGCGGAGTCCAATTCCTGAATACACTCGTCAGCTGTTTGCACCGTTTCTGCGGTTGCTTCCTCTTTAGTGAGGGTATCGATGATCTCCTGAGATTCAACAATCTCTTTGATTTTTGTCTCAACCTGGGCGACGATTTCAGCATACTCATCCATGAATGGCTGAATGCTGTTGGTGAGCTTCTCATCTTCAGTTCTGAGCTTGTGCAGTTGCTGCTGCATTTTGCGCACTTCGCCCATTTTCTTCATCTTTGGCAAGCCTGTTAAGGGGTTAGCTTCTTCATTCAGAACAGTGAGAGATTGTTCTGCAGCTTGCACTTGTTCTAACAGACCCACTTTAAAAGGGAGGTTCACAAGCTCCGTCCAAGCTTCCATAGCCCGGTTCATCAGATTCTTGGCTTCCTGTACTCGATCTTTCATCTGTGTGGAAGCTCTGCTCAGTGCTTCAAATTGTACCTGCGCATCATCCGTAAGCTGCGCGGCAACACGAGCTTCTAGCTCAGCAATCTGGGTTCTATGGTCCTCAGCCATAGCAACTATTTCTTGCTCCAGGGTTTTCACCCTTCCTCCAATAATTTGAACTTTTGCAACCAGAGGGAGGTCTGGTTGAATCTCGCAAGCCGGCAGTTCCTGGGCAATCTCTTCTATTGTGTTTCTGATGCCGGTGTCTTGCACCTCATAGAGTGCAAGCTTCGCAGAGATATTCTTATGACTTTCTTTCAGCTCTATCTCCTGCGATTGCAGTCGTTGGTTTGCCTGGAAAGTAGAGAGCTCTCTAGCTCTCAACTCAAGAGAGACTTTCTCCTGTACAAGCTGTAGAGTTTCTATAGGAATCAAAGACAAATTTATTTCTACAGGTCCAACTGTGCTTACCTGTAGTTCAGCTAGAGGATCTGGAAGTGTCATGCTGGTAGGAGGAATATGCACGACAGTGTGCCTTTTTGTGAGTTCTTCAACTCGCTCATCACTTGGAATTTCTTGTGGCGCCTGCAAAGTAGATGCTGGCGCATGGGTCTGCGCAATCCTTCCTGCGAGACCTTTCAATTCTACAAACTGTAAGTCTAGAGCACTTCGGATGTGAGCATGCGTGTTCCTCATCTCACGAAATTGCTCTTTCAAGTATTTGTCGATCTCCGAGGGAATGGCCTCAGTGGGATGCGACACTTTCTGCTTCTTGGTGGCTGGTTCTGTTGAGCCTTCATCGCTTCTTTGCTCGGGGGCTTCCTTGCCCTTATCCTTCTCTTGCACAGCGGTGGGTGGCATCGCAGGTGCGATGTCAGCTGCTGCTCTCCATTCGTCCGACCATGACTTAATGGTTTCTTCGACATCTTCTGTGGTCATCCTGTAAAGACCTAGCGCCCAGTCACCTGGAATGTCGCAAGGCCGAAGGTAAAGTTGATGGATGTCGGCAGTAAAAGCCAACTTCCCTTCATACAATGTGGCTGTCTCCTCGCTCAGCCTTGGAATATCTTGTATGGTATCTCGGAGGAGATAGTAGTACTCACAAAAGACAGCGCGATTCATCTTGCGCTTCGCGGGATTAGGGGAATCCCAGAGGTTGATGTAGCGCATGCCGGCAACCTCTCCTGCGCGGTGCGGAAGGAACTGAGTATTCGGGGGCTCCTTCCACCCGACGAGAGTGCATAAAATTAGAAGCCACGAAAAATGGAATGATTGGGCTGCATTGTCCTGCACATTCAGGCAATCAGCCAAAAAAGAATTTAGCAGGAAGAGAGACCAGTTGTACTGTTCTCCCTCCGCAGCTGCGATAGCGAGCTCCACGACAGCTCCAGTAACTTCTTTTGGTCGGCACTTTGTGAGAAGCCTGCCTGCAAGCAGACTTCCTGTGAAGCGAAGTGCCTCATCTTCTACTGTCGTGAGGTCATAAGCCCGACCTCCTCTTGTCAAGTTATATTTCTGGACCAGCTTTGCAGCCAATTTTCGGTCCTTTTCCTTTCCCACAAAATGGATATTGGGATCCTTACCAACCTTAGATAGACCGGTGATACGGTGTATCAAATCAACATTTAGATCAATTGGCCTCCCGAGCCAAAGGTAACCTCCATGAACGCAGGATAGCAGTGTTTTAACGACGGCGTTCACTTCATTGCTACGCCCAAAGTGCGGTAGCTTCAACAAATTCAAGAGTCCAGGGCGCTCAAGATTTGCTGCAAATCCCTTCGGGATAAACTCGTCAACCTTCCTGGTGGGATTATGCACTATATCCAGATATCGATCCAACTGGAACTGAGGATATGTCTTATAGTCTCCAAGGTTAAAATCAGAGAATTTAACCAATGGAATGTTTCCCAATAGTTGGCCTTCTACCCGCACACTAGCCGGTAGTGGCGGTAGAGGAATTGGATACTTTGCGTTCTTCGGAATCTGTACATCCGGCGCATCATCTGGACGCGGCGGAATATAGTTCACCATAGACGCGAGCGGCTCTGGAACAGGTTCCTCCGGCTGCTGCTGAGATGCTCATGTGCCTGGAGATGTTCTGGGATCGGTAGCACCAGGGTGTACATAGGTCGAAGCCGTCACCGGAGTGGCCATGCCGAAATCTAAGCCTCGGCGCAGAAATTGACGAACAACTTCTTCAGTCGATAAATTCTCCGTCGTGAACCAATGTAGATAACAAAACTCTGGACAGCAAATGGTGGACCTGCGTAGGGTATGGACACTGAAAACAAGGGGAAATACTCTGCACACTCGGCTTCTGAAAACAATAATTTGGATCTTCAAACACAACTATGCAACTCGAGACAGTAACCCGAAAATGATACAAGTGTGAGGTATTTATAGCCAGCGGGGATAGTAAATGCGACCAAGTGGGGTTACTTAGCTGTAGGCGGCTATACGTGAGTTGACAACACGCTATCATTCTGGCCGTAGCGGTGCATTTATTGTGATTGACGGGCTCTGACAGCCTTCCGGGAGAAGCTAATGCTTTCGGCGCCTGAGTTAAATGCAAATCTTTCGGAGATTAAGCCGAATCCGTCAGAACGGCTAGACTTAAATAGCGGCCTTATCCTTCATTTATTCAAACGCGGCTACATAACTGCTTGAATTCAAAATTTCCGGCGGGTCATTTCAACTTAGGAAACTGTGCCTCTATGGGTCCACAACAAAACTTTTTTTTCAAGCGGCAAGTTATCAAAGGGAACTCCGCGAGAGCGATAGTTCAACGGTTCACAACAAAAATTCGCCAGAGCGCACCGATAAGCTCTCTTCAAGCAATTTTTATTCAGGATGCGCGGATATTTCAAGGAACTGCGCAGGAAGCTGGAAACTGAGGGTGTGTCGTAGCTTCCGTGTAGACTGAATGCGATGTCTCTTTCAACTACACCGGACATCTACACTCCTGAGCAATATATTATGTTGACAGGGAGGAGTGGCCGTCGCAATAAAGCTTAAGCCGACTCCCGTTTATCATTGTAGGTAGTAATTCTCCATCCAGCTTCGCAAGCTGAACTGCGCCTCCGTCTGTTACTTTTATCACCTGAAAAGGGCCTAACCAATGCACGCGAAACTTGCCTGGAAACTTGATGAATTTACTATCATAAAGGAGTACCAAGTCTCCTTCTTCAAAGTGCTTATGCTTAATGTGCCTGTCATGCCAAGCTTTCTGTCTTGCCTTCTGTACCTGTTGATGAAATCCGGCCAAAAGTCTGTCTTCTTCTAAGGCAAGCAGTTGCGAAAGTCTTTCATTCATAGTATCAGGATCTGCCATTTCTGTAATTTGCGCAATTCGGAGACTGGGAACAATGTATTCCATGGGCATAACTGCTTCTTGTCCATACACCAAGCTGAAAGGTGTGTGACCTGTTAGTTTCTTGCAAGTGGTTCTGTAAGCCCATAATACAGCTGTGACTCTAAGGTCCCAATCATCTCTTTGTTGAATACAGATCTTCGTCAGGGCATTCTCAAGGATCTTATTGAATGCTTCCACCGTACCATTAGCTTGAGGATGGTAGGGTGTACTCTTATGGTGATTCATTTGGAATTCTTCAATGAGGGCCTCTATAGTCTCATTGAGGAAATGTGTACCTTGATCACTCATGAGGATCACTGGGCATCCAAACCTAGTGATAATGTTCTCGAAAATGAACTGCGCGGCAGTAGCAGCGTCGCAGTTCTTAACTGGCTTCGCCTCAGCCCATCTGGTGAGGTATTCAGTAGCTGTAATGATATATCTTGCGCCAGTTCTTTTTCCTGGTGGGTTAATAGGTCCTACAAAGTCAATGGCCCATTTATCAAAAGCACGCAGTGTGATCTGGGGTCTTAGCGGCATTTCATCTCTCCTTGAGGGTTTTCCTGTTCGCTGGCACACATCGCAACATTTACAGAATTCCTTAGTATCCTTGTGCAATGTCGGCCACCAAAGACCTGCGGCTAATATCTTTTGCGCAGTCGGCTTTCCTGCGAAATGGCCTCCTGCGGTACCTGAATGCGCTTCTGCGATGATAGAGCTCTTTTCATGTGGTAAGATACATCTGCGCAAAATTTCGTCAGGGCCCAACTTATAAAGCTGGCCTGCTATCAAAGTGAAGTCTACGGCTCTGACAACAAGTTGCTTCTTTTGCTGGATTGTAAACTCAGCCGGCGCTTGTCCGGTAGTGAGAAACTCAAGAATATCAGAATAATATTCGTCTGCTGCTTGGATAGAAAACAACTGTGCGTCAGGCAGATTGTCCTCGAGACTTGTAGGTTCCTCTCCTGACTCTATCCTAGATAGATGGTCAGGGCCTGCATTCAATCTGCCTGGTTTTACAATAACCTCAAAATCATATTCCTGAAAGAGCAGTAGCCATCTGCAAATTCTTCCTCCTAATACTGGTTTATTGACCAAATATTTCAAAGCAGAATGATCAGTATACATTTTAAAGTGAGCTCCTAACAGGTAGTGTCTGAATTTCTGTAGGGCATACACCATAGCTAGTCCTTCCCTTTCTGTAGTGGTGTAATTCTTCTCAGCTGTAGATAGCTTTCTGCTGGAGTAAGCAATTGGGTGGTCAATACTTCCTTCTCCAGACTGTGTAAGCACGATTCCTAATGCTATGGAAGAAGCATCAACATGAACATGAAAAGGTTTTCTCCAGTCCGGGAAAACTAGAATAGGCGCTGTGATCATCTTTTCTTTAAGTGTGTCCAATCTCTGTTGGCATTCTTCTGTCCAGTGGAACTTCGAATCCTTCTTCAGCAATCTTTCCATAGGTGCTGTGATCCTTGCATATCCTTTGATGAATTTTCTGTAGTATCCTGTATGTCCCAATGTAGTGCGCAATTGCTTAACTGAGTTGGGCGCAGGTAAATTAGCGATGATGGCAACCTTCGCAGGATCCATCAGGAGTCCTTGTCTGCATACAATATGTCCCAACAAAATACCAAAGGGCGCACAAAATATACATTTTTTCAAGTTAAGGGAAATCTGATGCTGTCTACATTTTTCTAGCATCATGCGCAGATTCGCAATATGGTTCTTTAGTAAACCAAATACAGTCCAGTCATCAAAATAGACTTCTAAAAATTTGTGGATAAATTCTTTAAAAACAGCAACAACTCTAGAGAAGATAGCAGGTGCGTTTTTAAGACCAAAGGGCATTACCGTATACTGGAATGAGCCCCATTCAGTTGCAAAAGTAGTCTTGTGGCGGTCGTCCGGATGGATTCTAATCTGATGATATCCCAAAAATCCATCAGTGAAAGAGTAAGCCTCTTGTCCTCCAACATTATCAAGTACTTCATCTGTGAAAGGAGTGGGAAATGGATCGTGCACTGATGCATCATTGAGTTTGCGCAAGTCGACACAAATTCTTATTTCACCTTTCGTTTTCTTTTCTTGGACCACCATAGGACTAATCCAATCGCTTTCCTCTACTGGTTCAATAATTCCTGCTGCAAGCATCTTATCAATTTCTTCTTTGACTTTTTCTTTGTAGCGCGGGTTCAACCTGTATGGGCGCTGCTTTACTGGCTTGGCATCTGGTTTCAGAGGTATGCGCATCACTCCTAAGTCTCCTAGGATGCCTTTCATTTCTGTGAACTTGGTAGGAAAGATATCCTGGTAGTCACGCAATAAATCTAAAACATGCGCAACAGTGTCATCATCCCAATAATCTCCTATAGAAGCAAACTTTGGGTCAGCTTCTGTACCAATGTTAACTTTCTTGAGCTTGACGTGTTCTGTGATGGCAGGAATATCAAGCTCAGGACCTTCAATATTGCGCGTCCCTTCTGATTCTGGGATATTGATGTTGCGAGGATCGTCCTCCTCATCTTCAGCAGTGAAGTTATAACATTCCAGGGCATGTTCTATCTGGACAGCCCAATCTGGTTGGGAATATTCTGTTACTGGATAGTGTTCAAATACCTTCTTTCTAATACACTTCAAAGCCTGATCAATGCTTGGATGTTCTGACTCAAAGCTGAAGGTAAGTTGAAAGCTTTCTATCATAAGAGCCCAAGTAAGAGTGCCTCTGCGCAATTCTGTTTCAGTATACCAATTCCTTGGAATTGTATCCAATGTGTGGATGAATTGGTGAACCCATTCATCTTCCGGAATATCTGACCATTGCTGAATACATGCTTCAATGTGTGACCTGGGGTCACTCTGTCCTTCATATTTGCGTAGCGCTTCGGCTGTGGTGTCCTGAAATCTGCGCAGTATCAATCTGCGACAGTCTTTCCATGTATGAATATTCTCCTTATGCGCAATCCACCATCTTGCGGGTGTAGCGCGCAATGCTACATCCAGTGCCTGTATGCGCTGCTGTTCTGGAAGCTTTTGTTCATATTCCTGTATGAATTTATTTACTTCAGTTAAGCCATCAAAAGTTGGAGTGTCAGTTAATTCTGTGCCAATCCATCGAATGGATTTAGTCATCATGGCGCAACGTCTTGCAGAAACCTCATGTAGACGATTCTGCCAGTTTTCCAATCCTGCATCTGAGTCTGATGTGCACGAGCTATCACATCGCCAGCTGATATGGCCATCTGCCGTGGGGTTGACATAGTCACTGTGGTTAGTGGTCATCTGATACAAGCTTTCCATGTGGCGCGCTTCCTCTTCTGCGCGAATGGGTTCTATATATCTTGGTCCTTGAATAGGATCAAGAGGTGCGATGACCCTGATCTGGTCATCCTCAAAGGTCATCTGTCTTTTCTTCAGGTTAATGACAGCCAAATTATCAAATGCCCAGTCTATTCCTAACAGCGCTGGGTATGGTCTACTATCATCCATAATTTTGATTACTTCAAAATCTGCAGAGCTTCTTACTCCTTCAATATCAATAGGTACATTGGGTAATCTGCCCAATGGAGAGACTCGTTGCTGATTTGCGAGTCTTAGCTGGATAGGGGATCTTGTAAGCTGAGGGCTTCCCATCTGTTCCCATGTCTGCATAGTGAGAACATTGGCTTCTGAGCCCAAATCTAACATGACTTCGTCCATTTCAAATGCTCCAATCTGTGCTGTGAGCCTCATCTCTTTTCCAGTTCTAATGTGACTCCTAATCTGGTGAACAGCACGCTGCGGTGTGTTCGTCGAAGCAGAGTGTTGGCACTGATCCAACAGGTGTTGGAGTTCTAGAGTTGCTTTTTCATTGCGCAACAGTTTTAAGCATTGTCGCAGGAATGCATGAACACTGCCTAGTGCATGCTCCTCCTCATCATCAGGCCTTCCAGCTGTAGTGGCTTGTTCTTGTACCAGGTTGTCTTGTCTTAGCACTTGCGATCTACTAATGTTCTGTGGAATTGCGGCAGAACTTGAAGCTCTCGGATCTGAGAAATACTCTTGAGCTTGCTTAAATGCTTCTTTTTGCTTCTGCAGGTTAAGTGGGGCTGGTTTAGTGTTAGCGCGGCGCACCCATTGCGTCGCTTGCTTTCCCGTTCCCATCTCTTGCGGACCAGTGGTTGCTCCACTGCGTGTCACTATATTAACTGTAGGGTCTGGTTCTCTTTTTTCTGCTCCAATCAACTAAATATTCTGATTGACCTGTGGTGTCTTTGCTTGCATCTTAGCCTGTAACTGAGGGCATTCTTCAATGATATGGTCAGAAGATTTACAATACCTGCAGAGGGTTGTAGGATTTTGGCAATCCCTAGCAAAATGACCTTGTGTTCCGCAATTATAACAAGTGATCTGTCCTCTTCCGCGACCAAAATTTGTTGTGCGTCTGCGTCCTCTGTAATTTGCTGCTCGGGCGTCCCGAGTTTGGTCATACGGTGGACCTGCTGTGGGTCCTTGTGTCTCTGCTTGTACCCTATAAACATCATGCTTTCTTTCTATCATAAGATCATATGCTCTACAATTGTTCTCATCATGACCTACTGATTTACAGAAATTACAATATAGATTATTTGGAGTTTGTACATATTTCTGGAGTAAGTGACATTCTTGTGGTCTATGACCTCTAGTTCTACAGATTTCACACCAAGGCCCTTGTGCCTGTGGTAAAGGATTAGGTGCTCCAGTTGCAATATAGTCTATGAAAACGGGACAATGGTCCTTTGAATGACCTTGGGCTTTACATTTTGTACACCAAATTTCTTCCTTAATCTCCTTGCCTTTCTTAATATCATGCACTTGCAAGGTTAAGTTTGCTAATTGGTTCTGTAAATGCGCAACATCGTTGCTTGTTCCTGCAATTGGCGAAGCTTCTAGTTTCATAGCCATTTCTAGAGCTTGTTCCTGAGTATTGAGATTCTGTTGCATAAGAGGAAGTCTAATGTGTGGGAGCAGCGCAGCAATGAACCATTCTTTATGTTGCTGTGGTGCAAACTCGAAGCTTACTTGATCTATCAAGGCTTTGAACTTCTGGTCAAAGTCCCATACTGATTCTGTAGGTAACTGTTTGATGTCTTTGAGCTCTGTTATACACTGTGATTCTGATTTAGGTTTCTTAAATTCCCGAATCATAGCATTTCTTACCTCAGCAAGCGTCCTATTCCGTGCTGCTGAGTATTTCATGAACCAAGTCAAGGCTCTTTCTCTTAGTGTGGTTGCTAACTGAACCAGTTTAACAGCATCGTCATTAATTTGCTTAATTGTCCAAATGGCTTCACATAAGAACCAGTGCTGCTCAGGGTCTTCTATCCCTGTTCCTCTAAAAGTTGGTAGCTTCATGTCATCACCCATCCTTCTTGCGCGGGTTTGAGGTGGAGGTACTGCAGCAGTGCCTCCGGGATGGTTAAACAAAGGTGGTACAGAGGTGCTAGAAGTACCGTGTGGGCTACTAGAAGGTGTTACTGTAGGATTATACTGAGCTCCGTTTGGTTTTTGCGGTGTAAAGGGGTAATAAGGGATATGAGCACTCCCTTGTCTTTCTATATGGCTTGCTCTAGGGACTTGGCTATCGTTTGGACTAGACTCAAAAGAATATTGGTCAAGGCCTACTTTATATCATTTTCCACTACGAGTGCAACCAATAACTTCAGGATCACTATCAGAATCTACGGACATTACTTGTCTATGCTATTCATCAGAAGCAATACATAGCTTTCCTTTTTCATACAGAAGCATTTTAATCCATAAGTTCAGAGAATTTAAGAACTTACCTCTGTGTACTTGGAAGAAACTCCTCTCAGCTTCACTGAAACTCTTTCTTGTATCGACTGCAAATTTGGTAATAAAACCTTCCAGTAGACTATTCAACCAAAAGTCTACTGCGCGGGAAACAGAATTGTCGATCCGCTTCACAATACTGACTAGCTCAGGCGTCCACGTGACGGGTCGATCAACATGCAGCGTAGGTCTAGAATCTGCTAACTTAGCTATCCAAGCGTGTAACTCCAATGCAAACGTAACAAAGAAAATTTCGTAAAGGTCAGCATCAATATACTTCTGTAACCAGTCTTCTGTTTGAAACGTAAGGCTTCTATTTTCTTGTTCAGCGAACTCTTTAGCCTTTAAATCAAACCAATCTCCAATTTCTTTAGCTGTAGGATTCCAGTAACACATTTGTTAACTGATCAACGGAACCATTTGTTGGCTCCTCAATCTCGCGCGTCGCCAAAATAACAAGTCTCACAATAGCAAGTCGCAAGGCAACGGAACCATTTGTTGGCTCAATCAACAGGGTTCAAAGCCATGGAAGTGATGTGATCAAAAAGTCATGAGGCAACGGAACCATTTGTTGGCTCAATCAACAGGGTTCAAAGCCATGGAAGTGATGTGATCAAAAAGTCATGAGGCAACGGAACCATTTGTTGGCTGCTTTTCTGGGCAGACCCGGGTTTTAATGAAGCGCAGCAACAAAACCCCTTGGCGCACTGGCCCTCTCGGCAACGAGCTGCGCGGCAGCTCGAGGTCTCACCCGAAGTGGCTATGGGGGGTTAAGGAATCAGCTTTCCTTAACCGTGGTGACGCTGAGATTGTTCTATATATCTCCTTCTTCCTCAAATATCGGCGGTCGGACTTTCCCGCAGGCCTCGCGACGCAACTGCGCGGATGCCTTCCTTCCTGCAGATCCACTGCGCAGTCTCGTCCTCCGGGCGCGGAAGGCGCCTATTCCTTGCGTCGATGCGCTAAAATACCTCCTCGTCCTGCGCACTCATCGCAGCCACGCGAAGCTCGGTCGCTGCAGCGACAGCGTTCCACCACTACTTCTATACTTGGCGACTATAACAATAAAGGACCTTCCTAAACTCACTCAAACAGTCGCAAAGACGATGCAAAAGATGTACATACAGGTAATGATCTTAAACAGTTATCATTCACGCAAACATTATAACAAGAAGATATATGTGAAGCTCATCTCCTCGAGGAAAACCACGTCCACGGGAGTGTTATATTAACCAGAAAATGATAGAGTTATACAATATGCTGCGCACACAGCTGCAGCCTTAGATCCTTCCAGGAAACTCCACGCACACAGCTGGGAGCCCTTCTCTCAATCTAGTCTCCTCTCTATGGAGATTACAAAGGCACAGATGTCGACTCAGACTGTCTGGCAACTCAGGGATTAGCTCCTCGGCTATCCGATTTCCTCTCTAGTTCTACACACTGGGTAGAAAATACAGTGAAGGATAATCAACACATGATCTATCCTTTAGACTGGCTATCTAACAGTCTAATATCTAACTCTCTCTAACTCTCCCTAACTCTCCAACCGTCTACCCATTACAATTATTCATATATATAGGTGGCCATGACGGTCACACCTTTACAAAACTGTGGGCATTTCCCAACAGTGATTCCCAAAAACCCTAACCACGCACATGGCTAGGTGTACTGTAGGCGCCGCTTGCAGTCACGTCGCCGCTTCCTGCAGGCTCCATGAATTCCGGCGCAGATTGTGGGTATGGGCGATCGTCCTTCGCCTTCAATGCTCTGGTCCGTTGCTCCTCCTTGATCCGAGCAACCATAACTTCTGTACTGAGCCTTTAAATGAGGGTAGCTGAGCCCTCTACTCCATCGCCTTATTTATTATGGTAGCTGAGCCACCTTCATTCTTCGATGACGTGCGCGCGAGCTCCGCAATTTCCGGTCCGTGATCTGCGCTGAGATCATCCATCTGGCACCGTACTGCGCACCGTCTCCTTCTTACCCAAAACTTAGTGCTTGTCCCAAAATTAGCACTTTCCTTCCATACTCGTGCTTTTTCCCAAAATTCGCAGCTTTTACTATAGCTGCGACCTTGGCCCCAACAATAGGTAGTACTACCTCTAGTCCGAAGACCAATTGAAAAGGTCTGAAGCCAGTGGAAGTTTTGACGGAAGTCCTGTATGCCCAAAGAGCTGAAAAAAGCATGGTGTGCTAGTTGGACTTATGTGTCCCTACCATCCATTGAATCATGGTTTTCAAGACCTTATTGATGGCCTCTACTTGTCCATTCGATTGAGGGTAGTAAGGAGTTGAGTTCTCATGTCCAAAACCCATCCTGGCACTTAGTTTGTCCACCATCTTGTTCTCTAAATGTGATCCATGATCGGTGACGATGGATTTGGGGACTCCGAATCATGCAATGATGTGGTTGAACATAAAGAGTGTTGCAGTTGCATCGTCTTCCTTGTACGTAGGCATAGCCTCGGCCCATTTGGTAAAGTATTCTACTACGACAATAACGTAACCATGCCCCCGACGGAGGAAGGCTCACAGTGCATAAATTCAATGCCCCATTTGGAAAAGGGATTGATGACGATAACTGGATGTAGTGGGGTGGGATGAGAGTGCTTTTTGTGGTGAAAAAGTTGGCAAGGAAGACACTTATTGACTGCTTCAATACAATCCTTGAAGATGGAAGGCCAATAGTATCCAGAGCGTAGTATTTTCTGAGCTGTAGTCATACTAGAAATATGAATGCCACATGCCCATGAGTGACAATCATTGAGTACGTGTTTAGCCTCCTCATGAGTTAGGTAGCGTCGGAGGATATAATCGACACCACGATGATATAACGTGTCACCAATGATTAGGTAATAATTTACGTGGTGACACATATGACGACGTTCGTCACGAGATAATTGAGGATTTTAATGTTGGGTCTGGAGATACAAAGTGATATATCCATACCATGGGTTAGAAGTACTAATAAGAAACAAGGACTCATTGAGGAGAGAGTCCATGGGATTAGTTTCCATATCAATACAGGGAAGATCGCAAATCAGCTCCGCGAAAACCAAAGACTTTTTGGATTTATCTTTCTCAAACTAGAGATTGAATTCCTGAAGAATCACAATCCAACGTGAATATTTCCCCCCTAGTACTTGGCATGTGAGAATGTGGTACATGGGGTTAGAGTCAATGATGATAGTGGTAGTGCGAAGGAGGATATAATGGCAGAACTTTTGGACAACAATGACTACTGCGAGAGCTAGTTTCTTGACATGTGAATACTGTGTTTTAGAGTCAATGAGACCCTTATTGAGGTAGTAAATCACGTGCTCCTAGGCATTACTATCCTCCTGAATTTTAGGAACCTATGTCAACCCTCCTCTTTACTATGTTAGTATATTGTTGTTGGATGCATATGCTTTGTAAGTCATCCCATAGTATTTGTTGATCTGTAGTTTATATTAGCCCATAGTATTGACCCATAGTATTGGACGCATATGCTTTGTAAGTCGTCCCGTAGTATTATATGTCCCATGGTTTTGACTCATAGTATTGGGCATAGACTTAGTATATAAGTGTGTGTTGAGGTCATTGAAGGCACCGTGAAGTTAATTGTATTGAGCTTGCTCAAAGGAGGTTTCCCCCTCGAAGTGGCCCATGATCAACATAAAAGTGATTCTAAGTTCTATTATTTTTGATATCTCATGTATTTGCATTAATTAATTATTGCAGGTTCATCACATCTGGTATCAGAGCACTTTCTTGGGCTCGTTGGGTGGAATTTCTGCCAATTTTTTTTTCGCATCTGTTGCAGCTTTGGATTTGGGAATAATCCCTATCCACTTAAACTATGGGAAGTACTTGGGCATAAGCCCTAAAAATCATTGTGAGGAGTACCACAAGAACCCCAAAGTAGCTGGCCCATTGAGAGGACCTGCTAGTGAAAAGGGCAACGACCCCTATCTGATTGACTAGTTCCCACCCGTGAGGTAAACCAAGAGCTGTCGTTTGTGGCAAAGCGGTTATCAGTTTTACCTGAGCCGTGGAGTGAGGCGTACTGCCCTAATACGCAAGCCGTCAGACAGCATTGGTGGCCGACTGAAACACCTGAATTGTTAGGAAGCCATACATACCTGGGGTCCATATCTATTTTGAGTTGAATTGTTTCCGATCACTTCCGCTCCAGATCCATCCATTTCAGATCTATTCTGAAAGTCATTCCAAATCCAGTTGCCAGTTCAGATCCAGCCATTTTCGATCCCTTCCGTGCCGTTGCAGATCCATCATCTGTTGTGGATCCCTTCCGTGCCGCTATTGCCGATCCATTTCTGAAAAAAAAAACAGTTTTTTCTCCATATCTCCCTTGTTTTCACTCTGTTTCCCTTGAAATTTTCGGGGAACCCCTGTCATTCCATTTCGCATCCTTCATTCCTGAGGACCCTATCCCCAATTCCCCTTCCCAAAGCCTGAAATCCCACATTTGTCTATTTTTAGGGTTTGCCATAACTTCCTCAGATTTCACCCAATCACCTTCAAATTTTACCACATAGTTCCTTTCTGAATTCTGCTTCTTTGTCCCTCTCTGCCAAATTTTCTCATTCTATCACCCCGCTTCTAAAATCCCCCTTTTTGCTTTCTTGTCCTTTCGACAGTGTCCAAAATCTAGTCAAACCCCAATTACCCATCAGATTGTTTCCCCAATCCAAATTTCCCTTTACTAAATCAGCTTCTGTTTGTGTTTTTCTACCCATTCCACCAAAAAAAAAAAAAAAAAAAAAACCTGGTTATGGTTGTCACTCGTGCAGGAGCCCACACCATGGAGGAAGCACTTGTAGCCATCCAAACCAAACTCCAAGATCTAGATGAAAAATTTCTCAGCCTCCATCTTCAGCATTCAGCCATGAACAATACCAGACAACCAGAATCTTTTGCAGCCACCGGGTTCTCTTCTTCCAGCAATTTTCATGGGCCGAAGCTTGATTTTCCTTGCTTCAATGGTACTGATTCGACTGGATGGATATATCGAGCAGAAAAATATTTCAGTCTGCATAATACTTCTGATGCCCAGAAAGTTCCATTTGCATCTTTTCATTTGGAACAAGAAGCCCTTCAATGGTACCGTTGGTACATCAAAGCTCATCCCGAGCCAAACTGGACATATTTTTGCCAACTCATTTTGCCATGATTTGGTCCTAGTGCTTTTGATGATTTCATAGGAGCACTCACTAAACTTCACCAAATTGGCACAGTGACAGAGTATCAGACAGAATTTGAGAAATTGGCC
Organism: Larix kaempferi; assembly: GCA_027924585.1. Taxonomy (NCBI): domain Eukaryota; kingdom Viridiplantae; phylum Streptophyta; class Pinopsida; order Pinales; family Pinaceae; genus Larix; species Larix kaempferi. The sequence goes on from BSBM01000198.1 coordinate 3,160,752, forward strand.
AATCACATAGAAGGATTGTCTGATGAATTCTACAGGAGTTGTTTTATTAGTGGTCTCAAGGATGAAATCCGCTCAGAGGTCAAAATGTTTTGTCCCAACACAATGATGGAACTTCTAGGGTTGGCTAAGCTGGCTGAGGACAAGATCGCAGCTCAACAACGCTCCAAACCCACCTTTGTTCCCTTCAGAAATATGGGTTCCCAACGACCTCCCATCACGCCTTCTCCTCAACCAACTCCTATCAAGCATTTGTCTGAAACAAAAATGTAGGCACGCCAAGAAAAAGGGCTTTGCTATAATTGTGATGAGAAATTCACTTGGGGACATAAATGTGTTCAACAAAAGCTCTATCTCTTGGATGTGGATTGTCCACCTGCCTTAGAACTTGGTGAAGAAGCTACAGATACAGTAGATGATCAAGTTGACATTCAACACCTGCCTATTGACACCCCATCTCAGGATGACCCACCCGAGATCTCTCTCCATGTTGTAACTGGCGTCCCCACCCCACAAACAATTCGGGTCAGGGGATACTTCAAGAAGCTCCCTCTTACCATACTCATTGATTCTAGTAGCACTCATAACTTCATTGACCCTCGGATTGCCAAACAGGTTGATTGTTTTGTCCATCCTTGCTCCAACCTTGAAGTCATGGTTGCCAATGGGGGCACCTTACCTTGCAAGGGGAAGTGTCACAATGTGCGTATCTCTATGGAAGATTATAACCTATGCTTTGACATGTTTGCCTTGCCCTTAGGCAGATGTAATGTGGTTTTGGGCATTCAATGGTTACGCACACTTGGCCCCATCTTATGGGATTTTGCTGAACCTTGGATGTAGTTTAAAGTCAATGGGGCACAACACAAATTTATGGGCTTACAACTAGGGTCTTTCTGCATCATCAGTTCACATCGCTTGGAAAAAATCCTTAAGAAGAATTCACATGGTGTCATCGCTCAGCTCAATTCCATTCAGATGCACCCATCAACAGTCTCCACTACTTCCTTGGATAGATATGCAGGTATCTTTGCTGAACCAATGTGCTTGCTGCCTTCAAGAGACCTTTCCGGTAAGAATTTAGCCACATCTACCTCTTAGCAGGAAATGATGGCTATTTTTCATGCAGTACAGAAGTGGCAGCCATACCTATTAGGGAATTATTTCTGCATCAAGACTGATCTCCAGAGTCTGGAAAATTTTCTGGAACAATGGGTCTCCTCCCCAACACACCTGAAATGGGTTATCCAACTCATGGGTTATCCCTATGTGATCACTTACAAGAAGGGTAAGGACAATATGGTGGAAGATGCCCCTTCTTGCACAATTGATGACCCAGTTTCTCTTACAGTTCTTTCTCTGCTTGTTCCAAATTGGTTGCAATAGGTTCAACAGGGCTCTCTCTTCTATGAAATCCATGCTTCTTCATCAACAGGGCACTCTTGGTTCTGCAAAATGTATGATCGTAACAATGTAACTTCTTTTGCCAGGGACTAAAAATGACAATTCAACAGATGGTGGCTGACGATGATACTTTCCAAGTCAACAAGGGTGAAACGACACTCCTTTCAGGATTGCTCAAACCCTTGCGCATCCCTACACAGCTTTGGCCAACTATTTCTATGGATTTCCTAGCAGCGCTCTGGTGGTACAATACCACATCTCAAAGGACACCATATGAAGCAGTCTATGGAAAAACATTTCCAGTTCTTCTTCCATACACCCTTAGCAGCTCCCCAATTCAGGAAATTGACTCAGTTCTTCGAAACCGTGATCAGATTCTTCTCATTTAGCAGGACAATCTTCACATGGCCAGAATTCGCCTGAAAAAACAAGCCGATCAACACCGTTCTGAGCGCATTTTCCAAGCAGCTGACAGGGTTCTTCTTCATCTACGGCCTTCCAAGCAATCCTCCTTAACACTCCAAAGGCGTCAATGGCCCGAAATGCAACCCGAGGATGCTATTGGGGACCCACTCCTTCATATTCTGCAGCAATTTCTTCAACCAAAGCTTTGAGGACAAAGCTTTTTCTAAGGGAGAGGGGATGTTAGGAACCTATGTCAACCCTCCTCTTTACTATGTTAGTATATTGTTGTTGGACGCATATGCTTTTTAAGTCATCCCGTAGTATTTGTTGATCCGTAGTTTCTATTAGCCCATAGTATTGGACGCATAAGCTTTATAAGTCGTCTCGTAGTATTATATGTCCCATGGTTTTGACTCATAGTATTGGGCATAGACTTAGTATATAAGTGTGTGTTGAGGTCATTGAAGGCACCGTGAAGTTAATTGTATTGAGCTTGCTCAAAGGAGGTTGCCCCCTCGAAGTGGCCCATGATCAACATAAAAGTGATTCTAAGTTCTATTATTTTTGATATCTCATGTATTTGCATTAATTAATTATTGCAGGTTCATCACACTGAACCAAAACCATAGAGATGGTGGTAGTGGAAGCGACAAGATAAAGGATGTAATCCTTGGTGTAATTGGGTGGTTGTAACACAGGTGCGTGGGTGATAGCATGTTTGATGTTGTCGAAGGACTGCTGAGCATAATCATCCCAAATGAAAGGGACGTCCTTCTTGAGAAACCACATGTATCCCCGTGTATTTTCAGTGAAATTGCACATGAAACGCCTTAAATAGTTTGCCTTCCCCTACAAACTTTGAAGTTCCGGTATATCCATTGGGGGTGGGAGGGCAATAATGTCTTCCACCTTCAAGGGATCAATATAGATCTCGTATTTTGAAATTATGAAGCCTAATAAGCGTCCGGACTCGACACAAAAAGTGCACTTGTGAGGGTTGAGAAGGATATTGTACCACCTACTTCTAAGGAATACAACCATCATATGATCAATATGGAAATCTCGACGATTCGAATGAGCATGAAGATCATCTAGGTAAGGTTCCACAAAGTCCTTCATGTCATGGAAAGCATATGACATAGCCTGCTGGAATGTGGCACCAACATTTTTAAGGCCAAAAGGGAGTTTGCGATATGCAAACGTACTCCACGGGAAGATGAAAGTCGTCTTGTGTTGATCGGCAAGGTGGATCTCTATCCGATTATATCCAGAAAATCCATCCATGAATGAGAATATAACGCTTTTGGCACAGTTGTCAATGATCTGGTCGATGAATGGGGTAGGGTAATTGTCCTTGGGTCAAGCTTTATTCAGATCCCTGTAATTGACACAGACCCTAATGGTTCCTTGTTTTTTAGTAACAGGGACAACATTGGAGACCCAATCTGTTAAGGCTACAAGATATATGAACCCAACCTTCAAGATATTTTCAATTTCTGCCTTTATAACCGCATTTTTTCGAGGGAGAACAGGGTGTAGTTTTTGCTGGATAGGTTTTGCATCAGGATATGTTTGAATCTAATGCATAATTATAGAAGGATCAATCTCGAGCATTTCCTCGTAGCTCCATGCAAAGACATTGCGTAATTGTTCAAATAAGGCCGTAAAAGTGGTGACTTCTTTCGGAGAACAAGTTTGGTCTAAGTGAATTTGTTCCACGACTCTAGGTTTAACCTATATTTCTATCGCAATGGTAGGCATGATGTTAGCCAAGTTTCCCTCGGTTACCATATCCACTGTTAGGATAGGATATTGAGGGAAAGGGAAGACATGCGGTGAAACAATCGTTATCGTTCTTTACTGAATCTAACGGTGTAAGGAAAGATGATCTATGGTGGAGGTCTTCCCATGGGGGTTCATCCATGCTCATAATATCCATGATTGACTTGTCAGAATCAAAATTTTGGAGTAGAGGATTAGGTTGGGATGATCTCCGATGTAATGGTAGAGAACGTGAAGTAGATGCCATGACAAAGTGGACATCGAGTAAATCGAGTGCTGATTGGATGGCCTTGTATGTAGCTTCTGCAGGGCTGAGAGGCATCACATCTCTAATCGTATCCATATGGTATGGATCGGGCACAATCCAATGATCATTTGAGTAATGTGAGGATGAAATCATGTTCACTGTGGAAACATGGGCAGGGGGATCTGATGTTAGAAAGACTACCATGAGGGATGAATATTTGAGGAGTCCTACCCCCACACTCATATCTGTGTCGAGTGTCCTAAAAGAGGGACATTGTCCACAGGATGAGTAGTGGTGTCAGGTGTACATAAGTCTAATTGGTAAATAGTGACAATATTCCCTTGGTGGGGAAATTAAACAATGCGGAAGACGGATGAGGCCACCGCATTCGTGGCATAGAAACAGTTATGACCAAGTAGTAGGTTGTAATCCAACGAGGCAGCAACAAATTCCACGTTAATGGAAACTCTTTTTCTGCCTAAATCAACGGTCAAATATTGTAGTAGCTTGTGTGGTTGAAAGCCATGTCCATCAAAGGATTTCAATGTAGTTGGGGAACGGTTCAACTCGGGAGAGCCAATGGCTTGCCAACCAGATAATGACATAACTGAGGAAGAGGCTCCTTCGTCTAGGACAATATGATGGATGCTTTTCCCAACAACGTTAGTAATGATTTGGAACACAAGTTGGTGGAAATCCTCATCTTGAAATACTCTAACTTGAACATAATGGTATTGGAGGAATCCGGGTCTACATCTCCAATCACGGATAACAGGGTCTTACGTTGAATAGGACAGTTTTGTAAGACTTCTAGATTCAACATAGCACAAGGCGCTTGTGATAAATCCTCTACTATATTGTAGTTTTGAGCAGCCTGAGCATTAGGATTGAAAGTGGCTTTTCTAATCGTGCTCTTGGGTGGACGCAATATTGAATCTAGTGAAGGTTTCTCTATAACAAGAGGATCTTGTGGTGATGGAATGCTAGACGTAGATGTCGGCGGTTTTTCAGGATTACCCCCGTTAGATTCCTTTGGAGGAGGAGAGTCATATGAACGTGATCGAGTATTCAGGTTGACCGTTTCACTCCACATCATGAGAACATGAGCGGTGGAGGACATTTCTCCTTGAGAAGGAGATGGTTGTTGCACGATCATCTGTTGTTGTTGTGTGGGGAAGGGATCAGTTAAGACTGCGGGTGTCAGGTTCCCCTTCAGGAAATTTTGGACCTTGTCCCGATCTGGGCACTCTTTGGTGAAGTCTTCCCCACTGCACAGTAAAAAAGGATACTTGAACTTCTGTTTTTTTTTGGTGTCATCAAGATTGTTCTGTCTGGGCTCCTGCTGGTTAGAAGACTTTTTGTTTTTACCTTTGTTCTTATTTTTACCACCTGATTTTTGAGGTGAAGCAGATTGAATTGAATTCACTTCTTCGGTGGCAGCAAGGCTAGGTGATCTGTTGGTGTTGTTCCCATCTTGGGATGAGGGTGGAGTCGAGCCATGGTAGTTATGCGATCCACCAGATTGTGTAGAAGGATGGGTGTGAACGAAACCAATGATTCCATCGGCATGAGGTCCCATGGGAGGTTTCACTGGATCGTACATAGGGCGGGATGCATCAGGGACAATATCGTATAAGGTGCCATATTGAGCATAGACAAGGTATAAATACTGAGCACGAGATATATCTTGTTCCTTTGTGATGGCCCCACCCATAGCTACATCTTTATCTATGATAGGTAGTAATGACTTCGTAAACCAATCTGCAAGGAGTTGGTATGGAATGGGAGCTTTAATCAGATGTCGTCTCCTCCTCCACTCATGAATATGATTAGAAATGTGAGTTGTAGTGGTTTGAGGGAGAGAAGTCAAAATATCCATGCCGGTTTTGTAGCGGATGGGTAATTGAAAATGTGTCAAATATGACATAGCCAAGGATCGAAAATCAGGAAAGGAGTGTGGTGGCAACTGAATGTACCACTTTGCGGAAGTACCCGAAAGGGTTCACTGGAATAAACTCAAACAGATGGAATCATCCATTAAGGAGTTGGACGAACACCACAAATGATAAATCATTACATGGCTCTTCGGGTCCTCACCGGGTTTGTCGTCAAAATTCGAGATATCAGATGGTAACTTCACCGGAATGGATGGCCAATTTAGGCCATGATAAATGGGATCATTAGTCAAACGTGATAAGTCTAGCAGATCGAGTGTAGCCAGAAATGGTAATTGTTGGTTTGGCTGTGGATACTGGTAGTACTAATAAGGCATTTGTGTACCAGTAGGACCATGAACCAATTGGTCATAAGGTCCTCCCGTAGTAAATTGGCCATATGGGGGTGTGCCGCCTAGGTTGGGAGGTGGACCTACAAGGAGTCCTCCTCCTCCAGAATAAGGTGGTCCTCTGTCGGAAGGCGGGGGTCTACCTCCTCCAGAGTAAGGTGGTCCTCCGCGAAAAGGTGGGGGTCCTCCTCCTCCGGAATGAGGTGGCCCTCCGCCAAAAGGTGGGGGTCCTCCTCCTATGGAATGGGGTGGTCCTCCACAAAAAGGTGGGGTTCCTCCTCCTCCAGAATGGGATGGTGGTGGTGGTGGACCAGATGGTGGTCGAGGTGGTGGGGGTAGTCCACCGGTCGGAGGTCCAGATGGTGGACCATTATGGTTCCCCCAAGGGGTGTTTGGGTTTCCGAGATAGGATAATTCGGGAAGAAGGTTTCCTGGATAATTTTGTCCTATATTAGCATTACGATGGCTTGAATAGATATGCCCCCATGGGAGTTGGGTCCAAATAGATGGTTGTCTCGTGTGATGTGTCCATGTAGGTTGTCCCATTGTTGGAAGAGAATTTCCAACCATACTATAGTTTGGATGAGAAGTATATCCTCCACTCACGTTATGTCCACTAACTAGGTGATGTCCCACAATTAGATTAGGTCTACTAGTTAGGCCCATTTCCCCCCAGTCGAAAATTGCTCACTGACTGGAGTGTGCCCAGTAATCGAATGTTGATCACTAATACTAGTTTGACCCATAATAAATGGTTAACTACTAACAAATGTATTACTTCCACTCGACTGTGAACTAACAGGTAGATTATATCCTCCCCTCTAATTTTGAGGTGGGGGTGGTGGAGGTAATGTCCTAGCAACATAGTTAATAGTGGTTGAAGGTTTCCCTCTAGACGTTGCGGTAAAATAAGAAGTTGAACTGGCCTCCTGATTTTGAGGTGTACTCATTGTGAATGATGGTTGACCAGGTTAATAAGTGGTCACAGTGGGTGTAGATGTTCCGGGTGAAGAAAATCATAAAGAATGAATAGGAGAATGTTGTTCAATTCTTGACACTTCCGGGTTAGGTCTAGGCGGGAAACTCTGTTGTCTAAGTTCATTACCGAACGTTTGTAAACGTTCAATAGTCTGGTAAACAGGTTGGAGAAACACGTTGTTAGGGATCCTTGGAGGAAGCCTATGGAATGAAGTCTCCACCATCGGAAGTGACTCAAAATCGGAAACATGTTGTCCTAAAGAAGTGTCCCAAAATGATGTAGTTGGACCAAAGGCTGTTGATACAGTGTCATCCTTGGGCTAGCTTAAAATCCAGTCTGTAGCTCCAGAATGTCCTTCCATCGAATGATGAAAATATATGTCATGTGAAGCAGGTTGTGCCACAATCATAGGACCCGTATGATCAGTGATATGTGGGTGTGTGGGAGGTGAATGGTTCATCCCTGAATCCATGGTAGAAGTGTCTTCTTCACGTGACATAGATGTGTTGGGTTGATCCATGTTTGATCCTGAGGTATCCTCCTGATTAAGGGATATTCAGGTGGCGAGTTCAAAATACTTCGGGATCTTCTTAAGGGTTGATCAACCAGGATGACTGAACAAAAATTTATACTAAGAGTTTTATATACAAAAAGGAAAACAGACTACAAAATCTACACAAGCTAAAGAAGAAAGAACTGACCCAACGATTATACTTGGCCCAATATTTCAAAGAACTGACCAGGGAGTATTAGGTCCATACCCCTGACCGTATAACCCGACTACCTGAAGCACGTGCTTAGTAGCTCCCTGAGTTTTGTTCTCGTTGTATTTCCACACCAAGATGGCCAATAGGTTAACTCGGATGGTTACAGGAATCCTAGAAGGTTCTCCCAATATACACAAGGTACGTGGGAGCTCAAATCCATAGTGGTGCTGTCTAATGCACAACCGTACGATAGGAGCCTTTCGATATACTATCGAGTATATGAAGTACCTTTCTATATACCCAAGGGTACGTGAAAGGCCATTCGATATATTGATTGGTACGTGGAAGAACTACAAGCCCCCAGGATGCAGTGTAGGCAAAGAACGATAGCTTCCACGCTTAAAGACGTCGAAACAAGTCTCTAACTTAACACACAAGTTTCTATATAGTTTTAACCTAGTGCTACCATTAAATTTTATCTTTGACGGTTAGGTGAATGCATGAGGTGTAGAAATGAACTTAAAAAGAATGCAAACCTAATCTACATGCAAATGCAAATCTTTTCTTTTATTTTTGATGAAAACTAACTAAGGTAAGGAGAAATTTTCTTTGTTTCTGAAAATGAAAAATGAACAAGTACCTCTAAGTGTTCAAAATCTACCAAAAGAATAAAAAACACTCTTTCACTAATCCAACAAAAATGAAATAAATAACACCAAATATGTTTTTTCTTTTTTCTATTTTCAAGTTTAAGCGAATCTACGAAAAATTTGAAAAGGAGAATTTCTTTTTAATGCAATAACTTCAAATTTCCAAACTAAAGATAAAAAGTGGAAGAAAATAAAAATGTAAGAATCTTTCAATCTTTGGAATGCTTTTATGAAAAGTTCAACTACACCTGAAATCTTCAAAGAAATGATAAACAAATTTTCATAACCAAGAAAATACAAGTTAATGATAATGCTTTTACAACTTTTCAAAAATATTTTTATGATAAATTCCAAGTATGAAAAATATATACCACACTTTCAAGAACGAAACTTGAAATGAATATAATGAATTTTTTTTGATTTCCTACTCAAATGCACTCAATAGATATGAGAATGATGCCCCTTTCCATATCTATATTCATAAAATAAAGAACACACTACTGCAAAATCTAATCATTTGCAAATTCTCAAAGAAATGTGATCACCCAAAATTTCAATAACACTCCAAACACACAAAATAAAAGCAAGAATCGCAATAACAAAAATGAGAAGGCTTGGTAATCAGATCGAACAAATCGAACAGATCTGGTGAAGCGATCAGGAGTCACAAGACTGAGTGTATCGATGGGGGATTGAAATTTCCCATAGCGACTGAATCACTCGCTTGACTAGCTAGGACCCTAATCGACACTTAAACTTCACAATCAAGCCAAGGATAAACTATGTTGTGCCTAGGGGTTCTGTGACTGCAAGGAAAAAAACATAGAAATCAGAAAATCAGACCAAAATCCAACTTGAAGAATTTTTTGTACCAAGTTCCAATCAATGGAGGGAAACACACCCTACAAGTGTGCACCAGGGCATTGGAAGATCCAACAGCGCACTCTGCAAACAAGTAAGCAACGTCAACAACTCAGTTTGCAAATAGTCAGGTAGTGTCAATGACGCAGGTTGATAACCAACAAAGAGCTTCAAAAACACAGTGACACAGGGAATGAATGACCCAGGTGCATCGGGCGGGATCTAAGCCACAAAAATTAAAAATACTTCAAGAATAAAAAGGTAACAGGTCTGATGATGATCCTAGCCAGAGTCTAGATAACCCAAAGACTCACTGATGGTCAGATCCAATGGAAGGAAAGGCAATTAGAGGCTCAATCAAGATAAATCGAGAATTGAAAACAAATCAAAACTATGATCTATAACTCCCCAGTACGGTCTCCATTTTTTTTTGAAGACAATCTGTTAATGCAAACAAAAACTGATCTCTCTAGCCTAAATGATTTAGATCTAGAACAAAAGAGTACACAATATAACTATCTTTCCTAGTTAGATTAAATTGCAAGGTAGGTCAGAGAATGAGTTACCTTATGATCGCAATTCCTTTCTCCTCGCTTGATCTACTTCCAGTTCCTCAATCTCCGGATGCAAAACAAGATGGAGCAAATGGAAACAAATGAACAATATGAAAGCAGATGATTATGAATCTAACTAGATAAGCAGTCAAAGAAGCCAATCATAAACAATATTATAAGACATAACAAGTTTATGGAAAGATATTTACATTAAATGCAATTTGCAGCAAATACAAAGCAGTGAGAGTTACAACTGATGCCTTGACATTATGACTCCAACTCAAATGATATTGCCTCAAATATCCAAAGCCTCCTAATCTCCTATGGATGAAGAAGATAGTCCTCACTAGATTTCACCAACATATGGATGCTTTATCCTTCCTCTCTTTAATAATGGAGAGGGGGTTCATATATATAGGGATAAAGGGATAGAATAGGTTGAGGATTTAGGGGAGAGGTCTAAGGGATCATCCCAATAGGTTAGGGGATCGAGAGCTGCCTTTCCAAGAATCTATGGATAAGCCTCCACATCACCAAGCTTTGAGAATTCACTCGAAGCTTCCTTTTATCCATTTAAAACAACTCTGACGCACCTTGCATGAAGGAAACATGCGTCAGAAGTAGATCAATGCACCCTATACAAAGGCACACTGCATCAGTAACGCACTCTACTAAGGTGCAAAGTGCATCACCTTGAGCTCGATTCTCCTTGCAAGAAGGAAGGGCGCGTTGGTGTGACTACAAAAGGTAAAGGGAAAGGAAAACAACCTTCCTTTTGATGTTTTAGCCCAGGAAACTTCAGGGATTAAGGCATAGAGATGACACATTACTCATGGTGATGATATTTTGGTGTAACATACACGCCAGTATAGAGTCAGAGCCGCGCGTTCAGAACTGCACTGTCAAAAGAAGCGTTAGAGTAAGAAGAAGCGGCGCAAAAGGACAACAGAGTTACAACAAAGTTAAGGCAAAGCATGGTCGATAGGAGAGACACACCGTTTTGGGTTTAAGGGTACTATGGGGGTTGGCCCATAGTTATTGTAATATGTGACCTTTGAGCACATCTATATAAAAACACTTATTTCATTAAATTTGGAATTAAATAGTGGATCTAGAATTTCAAGATAACCAAAAAACTTCATTTTGGGGTTGTTCTTGTAATAAAATATTTCCAATTTTAATGAAATGTGTGTTTAAAGGGTTATTTTAGTATGAGAAAGGGTTAGAGAGACATTAGAGAGCTAGATATAGACTGAGAGAGAGATCTAAGAGAGAGAAGACTTTGTAGCTGAGTGTGCAGAGATCTATTGTAGAGAAGAGTCTACAGTTGAGTGCACAGACTGGAACTATTACCCTTTCTAAGTAATATAAGAACAGTTCTTGTGGAGGTAGCTCCCATATGGGGGGTGAACCACGTAAATCCCTGTGTTATGTGTATGAATCTATGATGTGTTTTGTGTTCATATTTTTTTTTTGTGTAACTAGGGGAATCAACAACTGGAGACTGGGCTAGTACTTGCGTGACACGGGGTCCAGGGATCCAATCCCGCTACCACTATACCCCTAGGTTCCCCACAACCACCCGCAAGCATGGGACACAGGTAAGCCCAGGTGTGATTTGAACTCATGACCTCTGTTTACAACATGTGACTTCATATCAAGCGAATCGCTAATGAGCCACACGCGTGCGGGTGTGTTTTGTGTTCATGTTATGGTATGTTTATGTATTTGATTTCATATGTATGTGAATGAGAATGATATGTTAAGTAGGTGTTAACACCCAAAAAGTGCTCACTACCTCATCTACTCCATTACATGACTCATTTGTCCATATTTCCTACCATATTTGCCTCCAAAACCTTAAAATCCCATTAAAAAGCCTCCGAAAGGCCAAAAAAGCCTCCAAAAGGCCACAAAACCATTAAAAAAGCCTCCAAAAGGCCAAAAAACCCATTTCCCCCCCAAAGTAATCCAAAATTCCTCCAAAATAGAAAAAACCCTCTAAAAATGGAATACAAAATACAAAAAGAGGGAAAAGAGGGAAAAAGGAAGCAAAAACCCTATACAGCTGACCTAAACCATATGGTGCCCAAAACCATGGGCCAACTCTGCCAAAATCACTCCTGAAACACTGGATCACCCTTGAGCTACTTTCACATTTGAGTGCCCCTTTGGCCCATTTCCAAACCCTTTGGAGAAAGAGAAAGGAGCAAAATTGGAAGCTTGGAAGCAACCCTCTTGGACTGCTGCAAAGGCTTCACCAACCTTCACATTGGAGGTATAATCAATACAAAAAAAAACCTTTTTATTATCTTGTCTTTTTTGTTTTATGCACATGCTTAGAGTAGTTACTATTTTACTGTACTGTCTTTCATTTACTATTTTTCTGAACTGCTACTAAGGAGTCCCTTCTCCTTAGTAGGTGCTCATTTGCACAAGCTAGGGTGAAAACCCTAGCTACAGTTTTGGCGACTCCGCTTGTGTTCCTTTGAATTTCTGGTTATAGTTTTAAAGTTTTAAACGTTTTCAATTTTCTGCAATATTTTTCTTTTTTTCCTTTCGGCTGTCCCTTTAAGCTACCGTAAACCGCGTCTTTTTCCCCCCGCAGTTGCGTTTTGACCGCATCTTTCAGGCATTTACTTGCGATTTGACTGCAGCTCTCAGACTGTTTCTGACGATCTACCAGCAGTTTCCAGTCTGTTACCTGTGATCTGACCGCGGCTATTAGCTTGTTTCGTGTGGTCCGACCGCAGCTGTTAACCCATTTTTCCACGGGCCGCTTGCAGCTTTCAGCCATTTTACTGCAACCCATTTTGCGTCTTTCGGCCTTTTTCCCGCGTCCCGCTTGCGGCTTTCAGCCATTTTCCTGCAACCCGCATGCATTTTTCGGCCCTTTTCCCACGTCCCGCTTGCGGCTTTCAGCCATTTTCCTGCAACCCGCCTACGTCTTTCGACCTTTTTCCCGCGTCTCGCTTGCGGCTTTCAGCCATTTTCCTGCAACCCGCATACGTCTTTCGGCCTTTTTCCCGCGTCCCGCTTGCGGCTTTCAGCCATTTTCTTGCAACCCGCCTACGTCTTTCGGCCTTCTTCCCGCATCCCACCTGCGGCTTTCAGGCATTTTCTTGCAACCCGCCTGCGACTTTCGACCTTTTTCCCGCAGTCCGCCTGCATCTTTCGGCCAAAATCTTGCAACCCATCCGCAACTGTTGCGCTGTTTCCTGCAGTCCGACCGCTCAGATTTGCCACAGACCCGCGGTCTGTTTTCTGCACTTTTTTCACTATTTTGAACCCAACACTTTGCTGCAATATTTTCTGCACTTGCACAGCCATCTGTCCTATCTGCAGCCATACTTCCTGTTATACCTCTATGTTTCACAGTGTCACATCTCCATCACAAAACGAGTTGACGACACTTTCCCTACTGTTTTAAACCATCCAGAAGAGACAGATGATGAGTCAACCTTGAAGGTGAATCTACCCTGACAAAGTTCTGACCCAACTAAGACTTTATCTACACACACTACCGCATCCTGCTCAGTTATAGGAGTGCGGTACTATACACTACCGCGCTATGCCATTTCCCCAAAACGCAGTAGTACCGCGTTACGCTAATACTGCAGAACGCGGTACTCTTTTATTAGCCTTTTTCCCTTGGCTTGTGGGATTTTGGATTTTCAAAGATAATGGAAGATTGGGGTCCCTGATTCAATCTCAACTCATTTCCTTCGATTAGAAACCCTGATCCACTTATCTCTCCCTAGATCCACCCATCTCTCTTGTTGGTTAACCTCACCATTCACTATAAAAGAGAGGCATTCCATTGGGAAAGGGGAGGACTCTTGAGAGTACCAAACTTATGGTCTTGCAGCATTGTGGAGATAGCTAGAGGAGAAGACACTTGGAGCTAGAGGATTGGCTTGGACATCAAGCACCTTTTGTAAGTATTCTTCAAGTTGTAATAAGATAACTTGTCTTGTCTTTCCCATTTCATGTGTATTGTTTAAATCTTTAACATGGAATGCATCTAATCTAGATTTGAATCTAACATTTACATTCAAGGTATTTGGAAACTGGTATGTTTGTTCTTTGATTGATCTTAACAGGTTCTATATCGGAGCACTTGGATCAAAAAGCTGGAAGCGGGACAAACGTCGAATTGAAAGGTATGTCATATCTCTCATTTGTTTCTGAATGCATATGATCTTGCTGTAAAAGTTAATTCAGGAATCTCAAGGTAGCATTTGTTTCGACTTGTTTCTTGCTTTAGAGTTAGTTGAGAAGCTACTTTAAAGTTAAGGGAGTTTTGACTTATCCGTAGGGTAGAATTCCGCATAACAAGAATGGCGACTCCATTGGGGAATTAGACTTAGATATCAACCACTAGTACCTTGGTACCTGCATTCCTCAATGGCAGGTTTCCTCGTGTTTGACAATAGGTTCACATCATTGACCTCTGATCAAGCAATCTCTCGGATGCTCGACATCAACTCATTTATTCGCATTTCGTTGAGATGTACTATTGATCTGTTCACAGTCTACATCATCTCAGTACTCATGGATCTGCAATGTATTGGTCAGCAGCCATGCTTTGAGTCATCTATTTCCGAGCATGGGGATGCCCGCCTCGGTGGTATATCTAACACTTTGTTTCCGTTTCAGCTCAGTGTCGCTCTCCTCGATGCTATCTCTGCACACTCTATTTGTAAAGTCTTTCGGCCATCAGTCCCTTCTGACCTCACACTTTAGGGGGCATCTGTTATACCTCTATGTTTCACAGTGTCGCATCTCCATCACAAAACGAGTTGACGACACTTTCCCTACTGTTTTAAACCATCCAGAAGAGACAGATGATGAGTCAACCTTGAAGGTGAATCTACCCTGACAAAGTTTTGACCCAACTAAGACTTTATCTACACACACTACCGCGTCCTGCTCAGTTATAGGAGCGCGGTACTATACACTACCGCGCTATGCCCTTTCCCCAAAACGCGGTAGTACCGCGTTATGCTAATACTGCAGAACGCGGTACTCTTTTATTAGCCTTTTTCCCTTGGCTTGTGGGATTTTGGATTTTCGAAGATAATGGAAGATTGGGGTCCCTGATTCGATCTCAACTCATTTCCTTCGATTAGAAACCCTGATCCACTTATCTCTCCCTAGATCCACCCATCTCGCTTGTTGGTTAACCTCACCATTCACTATAAAAGAGAGGCATTCCATTGGGAAAGGGGAGGACTCTTGAGAGTACCAAACTTATGGTCTTGCAGCATTGTGGAGATAGCTAGAGGAGAAGACACTTGGAGCTAGAGGATTGGCTTGGACATCAAGCACCTTTTGTAAGTATTCTTCAAGTTGTAATAAGATAACTTGTCTTGTCTTTCCCATTTCATGTGTATTGTTTAAATCTTTAACATGGAATGCATCTAATCTAGATTTGAATCTAACATTTACATTCAAGGTATTTGGAAACTGGTATGTTTGTTCTTTGATTGATCTTAACAGGTTCTATATCGGAGCACTTGGATCAAAAAGCTGGAAGCGGGACAAACGTCGAATTGAAAGGTATGTCATATCTCTCATTTGTTTCTGAATGCATATGATCTTGCTGTAAAAGTTAATTCAGGAATCTCAAGGTAGCATTTGTTTCGACTTGTTTCTTGCTTTAGAGTTAGTTGAGAATCTACTTTAAAGTTAAGGGAGTTTTGACTTATCCGTAGGGCAGAATTCCGCATAACAAGAATGGCGACTCTGCTGGTTTTGATTACTGCTTGATTGATTCAGTTCACTGTCATTTATCTTTTGATTGTGAGTTTTTGTTGCACTTCAAACCAGTTTGAATCTTGGTCCTTTTTGACCTTTATTCACCCCTCCTCGCTGTATTTGTCTCCCTGTTTGATCACTGAGTCCCCTGGGTCAGCAACAACCCTGAAAATTTCATTTTTCTTTTCTCAAGTTGCGCTTTTTCCTTACCTTGCCACAGTACCATGCCCTCATAACTGCTTCCAGCGTGGTAGTACCGCGTTCTCTGCCTTAGTACCAGAGCGTTACTCCTACTGTGCCGCGTTCCAATCAGATCCTGACCCGCGGTAGTGTCTGCAAGTTTTTAAATTTTTTACACTTGCTTGGTTTCCTGAGTCTCCCTTTGCCTTAGGTAGTGTTTACTGTTGCCTGTTAGCTTCCTGGTCAATTTCCAGTCTGCATGGTATGCTTATTACCCAGTTTGTGAGCTTGATTGTTAATTGAATTAGTGGCATTTTTGACATATTGGTCATTTTTCCAGTTTGATTGCATTCACTTGATTTTTTCACCATAACCAACTCAAAACCACTGTTCTCTATTACTGAACCTTGTAGATTTTACAGTCATATTATTTCTATCATTTTCAGTAATAAAAAAGTTATCATTTGAGAGCAATTTTGTTGTTTAAATTGAAAAAGTCTAGTAGTATTTTGCATAGGGAAATGAACCATTGATTTTGCCACAGAAATTCTCATTGTAGAAGCATTGTAGATTGTAGAATCAGTGCATTGAAAAGAGTGTTTACTTCAGTTTGGCTTTGTTTATAAATCAAAAAGAAAAAATCTCTTGCTTTGATGTTTGCTTGTGAAAAATTTCATGCATATTTGATCAAAAAACTCTCTCCCTTCCTTAGCTAGATTTCATCCAAGACAAAGGCTTATTTTCGATTCATTCTCATTTGCATGGTTTGAGTCGTCATAACACCATCAAGTTTCACGTCCACTACCTAATTGAGTAAGATAGCCACTAAAATTAATCACCCTAATCAAACCAACTTTAACCTCACTTGAGGAAATCAAAAGAATTTGGTAGTTAGGTAGGACATCGGGGATAGGCATCAAAATAATTTTCCCTTGTCATTTTCATCTGAGACATAGTCATTGTCTTTAGGGAACTAAAATCCTCTAGTATTTATTGACACGGTCACAGCTAGTTTGTGGAGGGGCCTCCCGACTGTTTTTAACTTTCAGGGGTTAAACGGCCGCGAGATTGAGAACCGGACGGACTCTGTGGAATACCGCACTCCACTTAGCCCTAAGGAAACATCGATCGCTGTCTTATTCGGAAGGCTGAAGTGCCCAAAACCTTTTCCGACGTGTCATGAACGAGGTATCTTAGTATCTATTCTACTAGGGCTCTTTTACCCAGGATCCCTTTCGGTAGAGGGATATCCTTCTTATATTGCTCTCTCATGTTGTATTGTTCGACTTGGATTTCATCACCTTGCAAAGGATACAGCCTGTTGAGGTCTCCAGCTCTTAGTTAGGAGTTTGCTTGGTATCTCATCTTCATAGAGGGTCATTTTTCTTTGTAGGGACTGCTTGTTGGCATTCTGGCCATTTTTCTTGATCAGCTCGCTTATTGAGACACCGGTCTCAGTATAGATTTTAGAGCTTGCTTTTTTGGCCTGTGAGCCTTGCTTTTTCTAGCTCCTCTTCTACACACTCGACTGCATTAGAGTTTTTGAGTTCTTTGTTTACGATACTGCCCTCGATTTTTATTTTCCTATCATCATGTCAGATCTACCACGAAGATCACGACGACAACAGGGCCAAAGCCCTCCACCACCACCACTGCCACGGACTACTGGTCCGCCTGCATCACGCATTCCTGCTCCTCTTGGCTGCGGTACTGGTCGAGGGAACATTCCACCGCCGATACGTACAACGAATTCAGTTCCACCCGTAACTGCCACTCACAGCACAGTCTCAGAATCTATTGCAGCTTCTGCAACCATTAGCATATCTGAGACCTCCACTGTCACTTCACCCACTGTCATTCCAGATTTATCTGTCACAGTGGACACAGTTACCGCAACTGAACCTAGTACAACCCAAAGTACTAGACCCGAGTTCATCCTTTTACCGGATGTCAGCACTTCTCGTCCATCAGACACTTTTCACAATGATACAGACGGATCTGTTGGCACCACAGAAGGGTCCGACCAGGATATACCTGGCTTGATTTCAGTCCCAGGCGGGTATGTTGAAATCGTTGAAGATACTCGACTTCCTGACACACCCTTTGAACCTGATTATGGTTTCATCACTTCCCAAGCGGACCTTCCGCCTGTTATCACTACGTCACCCAGTGTTCACCCGCAGGAAACGAGTTCTTCTAGCAATGTACCTCGTACTATATCTCTACCCAACCTCCCTTCAGGACATGAAATCATGGCTTCCATCCAGTCTAGTATGGTTAGTCTAGCGAACTCCCCGTTAGCATCGGCACGGTTTAGACGCAGCACAGAGCAAATGCTCTCGTCAGCTTCTAGATATCCCCCTGTTACTCGTCCTTCTGACTATAGGGATCCCAACATCCCGTCTAGCACAGAGTTTCGTCACTCCTTTGCAGACGGCGTCGGACCTTCGGACGTTACCATACCTAGGTTCCTGCCGGATCCCCAAAACCTTTTCCAGGACATCAACTCAGACCCAGTTTTCGAGGGTCCTCCTACCATTGAACACGTTATGGACGATGCCGATACCCCTGGGCTAAATTCCCTGCATTTGCTGTCATCACCTATCTTTGGTGCACATTCTATGAGGGATAACCCAGTTTTTTCCCCGTCCTCACCTGTTAGATATGGACGACCCCCTCCGCAAATCGGTACCTTTGGTGCCGTTGGCCAATCCACATTATCATATTTGACCAGCGGCGGAAGAACGCTTAGTCACACTGCTGGATCTTCCGGTTGGACCGGAGGATCACCTTCAGCCATTATTTATACTATTTTAGGAGGTGGACAACCGACTATAGTGGTCCCCAACTCTAACTACCAAATTCCCCCTGGTGGGCCATCAACCCAACCAGTTGGTGGACAACCTTTTGTTGGGAACCCTGTTCCATGTCAACAACCTCCACCTGGTGGGCCATCAACCCAACCAGTTGGAGGACAACGTTTTGCTGGGGACCCCGTTCCCAGTCAACAGCCTCCTCATATAGGGTCATCCAACCTACCTGCTGGCGGACAACCTATTGGCTCGATCCAACAAGCTTCCCAACCAGCAGCGTCTACTCAGTTTGGTATGTACAATCCACTTGGAAGTGGGCAACCTTATTCCGGTGTTCCAACCGGGCCTTACTCTCAACAACCCCTGTCAGGCATGCTTCCTTCTTGGGATACTCAAATCCCACAGAGTGAGGGGTACTCACTTTTTGGAAACTGGAACCAAGCTGGCAGGCAATCTCAGATTCCCCCCAACTTGAATTCTGGCTTCCCTTACCCCTCAGCTGCTACAACTCCATGGAACCCATCACTACAGTTTCCACTCGTTCCCTAAGGAGGAACGAGCCTTCCATGGACACCACCGTCGCAGCCACCCCCCAACCCTGCTATGGGAAACCCTCCACTTATACAATATAGTGGTAACATCCATGGAACACAACAATTCCAAGGAACTTTTCCCCAACAAGGAACAACAACTTTTCCTGGGTTTCAGCAACCCCAGGGTACTATACCCACTCAACAGAACACCCACCAACTGGTTGCTTACAATCAACCGGTTAACCAGATGGCGTACCATCCACAAAACTTCCAGCAGTACCCCCCGGGAAACACATATGGGTATAACACGCAGCAGCATGCTATGCAGGGACCTCCAGGTTTCTCTGCACCACATGGTTATTACTCATTCCCACATACCAACCGTCAACTTCCCTTTTTGGCCACACTTGATCTACCTGATTTGTCGAGGCTTATTAATGATCCTATATGGCATGAACCTCACTGGCCACCTATTCCAGCCAAACTACCATCGGACATCCCTAAGTTCGATGCCAAGCCCGGGGAAGACCCCAAGAACCACGTGATGACCTTCCATATTTGGTGTTCATCCAACTCCTTGATGGATGATTCCATCCGACTTCGGCTCTTCCAACGTACACTTATCGGCACGGTAGCAAAATGGTATATCGAGCTGCCACAACACTCCTTTCATGATTTCAACACTTTGGCTATGCAGTTTCTCACACATTTCCAGCTCCCTATCCGGTATGAAACTGGAACAGAACTGCTAACTTCACTACGTCAAACCACTTCTACACATATTTTGGATCACATCCACGAGTGGTGAAGACGCCGTAGGTTAATTAAGGCACCTATTCCAGATCAGCTACTTGCTGATTGGTTCACAAAATCCTTTTTGCCTCCTATAGCCAGAGACATCGCTATGCGCGGGCCGGTTACAGAAGAACAAGCCATCTCGGCAGCATAGTACATGGATTTAGTATATACTCAATCCGGTACTTTACATGAACTTCTTCCACATGCCTCCTGCATTCACACTGATCTAACAAAGCCTACTACTGAACCACCCATTGATGGTATTGTCGGTTCAGTCAAGGCTCAGCCTGCTACCAACTCGACGGGACAACAAGCTTCTGCTTCCCCCGCTTTTACCCAGGCCGCTTCAAAAGCTTCCACCTCTCCTGCTGTCTCCTCCGAAGTGAATGCAGTTCAATCTACGTCACAACCATCCGGAGGAAAGAAGAAAAACAATCGTGGTAAACCCAAGAAAAACCAGCAGGAGAACCCCAAGCTACAACCCACCTAGAATGACCAGAAACCACGTCGGAAAGCTAAGTTTCCTTGCTTAATTTGCCAAGATGATCATTATACGCGTGACTGTCCCTAAAAGGACGAGGTCAAAAAGTTCGTTAAAGGATCCTCTCGCCCGACAGTGTTAACTGACCCTTTCCCACAACAGCAACAGCAGATGGTTGCCCAAGAAACCCCACAAGGGGGCAACCCGACCAATCCCACCCGCGGAGAGACGTCCACAAACCGTGAAATCCTAATGACAAGTAATGAGGAGATTAATATCACCACTCGTTCAAAGACTTATGACAACCCCCCAAGTTCAAACAAACAATCGGAGATAGCCAAAGGCAAATCTCCCGTTGAAGATCCGATTCCTATTCCCCCTCCTACCGGTCATCTCCATATTGAGAGACTGTTGATGGACACAGTGCTACGCCCACCCAAGGGAACTATTCGAAAGGCGACATTCAATCCTAATGCGCGAGCTGCCCAAAACTACAACATTGTTGAGGATTTGGCTCAAGCACCTTGCGCCATGTCGACTCTCGAGGTTCTCCAACACTGCCCCACGCAGCATAGAACCCTACTTTCAGCACTGGGGGCAATGGACCTAGATACTTCAAACTCCATCATGTTTAACTTGGAGCACGCTAAACCTAGGCTTTCTCACCAGTTAGCCTTCCAGGTGCATACAAAAATCCATGGAAATGTCATCCATCGCACTGTGTTAGATGAGGGTGCTTCCACGTCGATTATGTCTTTGAACTGCTGGAGAGCCTTAGGCTCACCCGAGGTCACAACTTCTCCCACTACTCTCAGGGCATTTGATGGACATGGTTTTCAACCATATGGACTCATTCCCTCAATCAGTGTTGAACTGGGGGGAAAAACAGTATCCGTACACATCGAAGTCGTAGATGCACCTTTGGATTACAATCTCCTACTTGGTCGGAGCTGGTTCTATGCCATGACCGCCATAGCATCTACAGTCTTCCGGATTGTACAATTTCCTCATGAAGGGAAAATTGTCACTATTGATCAACTGGATTACTGTATCCCAGACTCCCATCCGAACTCCGCCAATACTGTCCCGTTATTGGATCAACCTCGGTACCGGTTCCAAGACATAGGTGTTGGTGTCATGAAGGATTCTTCCCTCTTTGGAGTTTTTCCAGAGCTGGGAACCCATCTTCAACTAGTCAACATGATTTCATCGCATGTCACCCCTTCCGATGATTCATGGGTGATTTCGAATCCCACTTAGATTCAAGGCTATGGCAATTCCATGCCTTTGAACAGAAACCTTGCAGCATATGACGCGATCCAATCAGCCACAGATTGGGTCGACTGTTCTACTGACCACACCATGGCACAGCTCTCGGCTGAAACTCATCCACACCCACCATTGTTTGATCCTCTCAACTTGATTTTTCCCACTGACGAATCAATCATGGAGGTTATGTGCGGTGATGAGCCACCATGGGGAGATTTTCATCATCGATCTTCATTCCCCACCATTTAGCCACTTGAGCCTGATACCAAACCCAGCGCTTCACTTGGGATGGTTCAAACCAAGTTCCCCACTTCCCTCGACGAGGTATTTTCCGAAGGAAACTTGGCCAATCTTATGGCAACCACTCCCATCGATATTTCAGTGAAGCCTGGTATCGTGGAAAACATACACATTGGCAAAACATGTACTCCCCTTGAAACGGAGTTCTATAGTGCCTACTTTAAAACTTTCCACGATGTTTTTGCTTGGAGTTATGAAGAGATGCCAGGAATTGACCCCTCGATCGTGGTCCACGAAATTCCAACTTTCCCTGGCGCCCGACCTGTTCGGAAAAAGCTTCGACCCATTGATCCTCGTAAGGCAGCCGCCATTAAAGCAGAAGTTGAAAAACTTTTGCGTGCTGGTTTTATCTATCCTGTCCCATTGACAGAATGGGTATCCAACATCGTTCCCGTAGCCAAGAAACAGGGAATGATTAGAGTCTGTGTTGATTACCGTGATTTGAACAAGGCTTGTCCCAAGGACAACTACCCAACTCCGTTTATCGACCAGATCATCGATAACTGTGCCGGAAGTGTTATCTTTTCATTTATGGATGGCTTCTCTAGCTATAATCAGATCGATATCCTCCCAGCCGACCAACACAAAACGGCCTTTATCTGCCCTTGGGGGATCTTTGCATATCGAAAGTTACCTTTTGGCCTGAAAAATGCCGGGGCAACTTTCCAACGGGCGATGTCCTACACATTTCATGACATCAAACATATTGTAGAGCCATATCTTGATGATCTTCCCGCTCATTCTCGGACTCGGGAAGACCATCCAGACCACTTGAGTGCCATTTTCGAAAGGTGCCGGCGCTATAATATACGTTTGAACCCGCATAAGTGCGTTTTTTGTGTAGAAGCTGGAAAACTGTTGGGCTTCATAGTCTCCAAAGGCGGGATACGTTTAGATCCTGCAAAGGTAGCAACTATTTTAGCCCTGCCTTCACCTACCAATATTCCAGAACTTCAATGTTTGCAAGGGCATGCAAACTTTCTACGTCGTTTTATCTGCAATCTGTCTGAGATAACAAAAGGCTACATGCGGCTTCTCAAGAAGAATGTTCCCTTTATCTGGGATGACGAAGCCCAACGCTCCTTTGACAATTTAAAGGTAGCCTTAACCAAAGATCCTGTGATTCAACCCCCCGATTACACATGGGACTACATTCTGTATCTCGCAGCCTCGACTTCCACCATTGGTATGGTGCTAGTCCAGGAGGACCAAAACGGTATAGAACATGTGGTATACTATCTCAGTAAGAGTCTTCTTGACTCCGAATCTCGATATTCACATGTTGAAAAGCTGGCTCTAGCAACAGTATTTGCTGTCCAGAGATTCCGTCACTACATCTTACTCTGTCGGACCACTGTTATAGCCGACTTCAACCCAATGTATTACATCCTCACACGTCAAGTACTTGGGGGCAAATACTCTCGTTGGATTGTTATCCTTCAGGAGTTTGACTTGGAGTTTGTCAAGGCTAAGTCCAAGAAGTCTTTGGTCTTCGCGGAATTAATTTGTAACTTGCCCCGTGCTACTGAGCAATCTGAGCCTATTGATTCTCTTCCCGACGAATCATTGTTCCTCATTAGCACGTCTGATTCATGGTACGGGGATATTCTTTTATATCTCCAAACCCAACGCTTCCGTCCTGACCTCACTCGCGATGAACGGCGACGCATCCGACATCACGCAAAATACTACCTCATAGTCAATGATACTCTTTATCGACGTGGTGTCGACACCGTCCTTCGACGCTGTTTGACCTTAGATGAGGCAGAACGCGTTCTCAATGACTGCCACGCTGGAGCATGTGGTGGTCATCTCTCTAGGATGGCTACGGCCCAGAAAATACTGTGAGCAGGATACTTCTGGCCCTCAATTTTCAAAGACTGCATTGAAACAGTAAAGAAGTGTCTGCCATGCCAATTCTTTCATAGTAAATCACGCTTGCACCCTGCTCCCCTCCATCCTGTTATTGCCGTCGGCCCTTTTTCCAAATGGGGCATAGATTTCATGCACTGTAAGCCCACTTCAGCTGGGGGGCATAGCTATGTCATAGTAGCTGTCGACTATTTTACAAAATGGGCTGAAGCGATGCCTACGTATGCTGAGGACGGCAAAACAGCAGCGTAGTTCATATTCAATCATATTATAGCTAGATTCGGTGTCCCACAGTCTATTGTGACCGATCATGGTTCCCATTTCAGGAACCATATGATCGAAGAACTAAGTGCCAAGCTGGGTTTTCGCCATGAAAACTCAACCCCATATTACCCACAAGCTAATGGCCAAGTTGAAGCCATTAACAAAGTCTTGAAAAGAATGATTCAGCGCATTGTGGGTACCCAGAAATCTAACTGGCACTCAACTCTATTCTCAGCACTATGGGCCTACCGGACCTCAGTGAAAAGTGCTACTGGGTTTACACCATTCCATCACTCAAGATAACCATAGAGCTACTTCCACACACTACTTCCGAAGAGGAACGGTTTCTATACCTAGCTAAGCTAGATGAAACCCGCCGCGACGCTGCTTTAGCTAATGAAGCTCACAAAAAATGCGTCAAAGCTCAATATGACAAATCCGTTCAACCTCGGATCTTCAATGAAGGTGACCTCGTACTTACATATGATAAAATGCATGATAAGCTTGGAAAAGGAAAACTTGAATCTATGTGGTACGGCCCCTTTATTGTAAAACGTGTCTTAGAAAAAGGAGCCTATGAACTAATTGATTGTGATGGTACGCCATTGGCACGGCCCCGCAACGGGCTATACCTCAAATGTTTCTACGCGTGAGGTTACCCTACGCGGGTTACTTGTTGTACATAATGTACTTAGTTTGCTTTTGCTTTCTTTTTGGTGTGCGCGTGGACCTCATGTATCCACTCTTACTTTGACTCGTGACTTTATGCGCAAATGTCTGCCTACTTTGGATTCGCCGACGGTGCAAGCCGACATACCCGGAATCTCGCTTCTGCAGCATGGGTAATCTATTCCCCCACTGGCGAGTTGATTTCTTCAGGAGCCAATTGTTTAGGTCCTGCAACCAACAATATCGCAGAGTACCATGCAGTCATTGGTCTCTTGACGGAGGTTGCTTCACTCGGAATTGACTCCTTATCAGTCTTTTTAGACTCCCAACTCGTGGTTTCTCATCTAAACCGTGTTTACACAGTTCGCGACCCTACACTACTTCGTTTATTTCGAAGAGTACGCCTCTTGGAACGGTCATTTAATTTTATCACATATCAACACATACCGAGAGAATTCAATTGTATAGCTGATTCATTGGCTAATTACATTTTGGATTGGCATCTTACCCACACATAAACACATCATAAAAAATAAAATGCACAAGTCATTGTAAATATTTAGATCATAAATAGGTCCATATCCCTGTATATAAGAGTGTTTTTTCCAAAATACATAAAGTTTGTGTCAAAGACAAAATTGGGGATCAAATCCCATATACAAAATTTGGCCCTCAAAGCCTACATATCGTGTACATGCCGCAAAAAGATCAAAAGACCATCTATGGAGATCTAGGAGGCCTATCATGTCCCTCATCGGACTCCTCCCACTGCTGGTGGTAACATACTACAGCTCGAACCACCTTGCGAAGAAGTCGACTGATATGACCAGGCACACCTACAGTATGCCGCTGGAGGTGGTAAGGGATGTCATCCATCCTCATAGCAGGGATACCATGAGTCAATCCCTGGAAGTTCCTCTCAATGTCCCGAACACCTCCTGCCTCGTCTTCATCCTCCTCCTCATCAGGAACAGCTTGACGGTCAACACCACCACGACGTAGTGGCGAGTACCCAGCTGGTCTCTGTGGTCCACGGTCTGCAACATGCATGCGAACATACATTAGACATCTTTTACACATTCTAAAAAAGTAATAAAATTAAATATTCAAAAAGGAAAAAATACACATCCATGAAGGTCATACCTGAGTTGTCCCAATCATCATCCTCTGGCAATGCCAAGTCAATGTCCTTACGAAAATCTACCCCTGAGTAGGGATAGTCATCAATCATAACTATCTGCTCCTCTAGCCAGGAGAAGAAGTCCTCGCCAAAGGCTAGCAGCTGAGGTCCTCCGAGGCGTCCAGCGTAGTCACTCCATCGAGCCATCCATGGCTCGGTAGGTGGACGAGGGCGCATAGATATCTGTGGGCACAGTAATGGCACCCTCGCCAAAAAGAAAGTGACCAGGATGCTCCCATAGCCAAATTGGGAAATTTTCCCAATCCTACACTTGTGCACTTGTTCTTTTAGATTGGCCAACACCGCTTCACACCAATTAAAAACTGTTCCTCCCATGCACTCTGCTGCGAGATTCACTTGTGTGCGGGAGGCCTGGTGCGGACTTACACTTCCTGCTGCATGCGTGATAGTGAATAGTACGGTTTTTTACAGGAAGTTCTATGACCTCCTTTATGGCCACCTTCCCACTTTTCTTACTTGAACCCTGATGGAAATACCGAGCAATCAAGTCATCTGTGCTTGATTCTGAGGCTGAGTATCCAGTAAAGTTCACCCGGGCCCCTCTTTTCGAGAGGCCCGTGAGGAAATAAATATCCTCAAGTTGAATTTCAAGAACATGCTCTTCCACTCGGAAAGCTTGAATGTCAGGGTCCCATAATTGAATGAGATGAGTGAGGAGCTTGGGTTGCTGACGAATTCCCTTGGTCTTAAAGAACTTTAGCAAACCACATTCTCGCAATGCGGTCACGGTTGGTAAGTCATTTTCAGCTACAAAATCATCCGCTTCGTGCTCTCTTTCTTTCCAGCTTACCATTTTGCTCCGAACAAGTTGCAAACTCCTGCAAAAGATCAGGGAAAACAGTTAGTAACTATTTAGCAACTTAGTTCCAGCAGAAAATTTGAGAAAATTTGATTTTTTGAACTAAAAATTTGCCTTTGCCGCGCCTGAGGGACATTCTACCGCGCGACACTCTACACTACCGCGCCTATGTTTGGAACTCCAGCGCGGTACTGTTACACAATACCGCGTTTTTTGATAGAGCCCCCACGCGGCACTGTGAAGGGTGATTTTTGCCCAAAAGGGCTTGCCCAAAAATCAAATTTTTCCTGGTAAAAGCAAATAATTCCTACATAAAATGAAAGAGGGGCTCAAGAACTCTTACCTGGTGCAGACGGTTGTCGAAATGGTGTCCCAGAACTCCCGATATGGATCCTTGAAGTCTTGCTCCCAAATAGGTGAAAGTCTCTCCTTTGGGTAAAAAACACAAATGAATAGTAATTTCTATTTTTAACTATTCCTTATATAGCATTTTCACATATTTTTTAATTGTTATTTTAAATAGTTAAAATAAAACCTTGTTCATATTGCTAATGCCCAGTTCTTGAGCATTTATTGATAGGATCCTCGGTAAAAACGCGATACATTCACACTGGTGTTTATTCATAATCTGACCTTCATTTCTTGAGCCCACTTTATCTTTTTCGTGCTCTGGATTTAAAACTTGAAAAAGATTCCAAGCGCTTTTACACCTGTGTCGTGCTTGTCAAACTCAAGTAAATGGTGTCGAGTACGGTCAACTTTACTCATGCTCGTTAAACGATGAGAAAAGTATTATCCTGGTTGTATTTTATTCTTTTTTCGGACCAGAATAATTAAAAATTACGAAAAAGACCATGGGAGTCCATAGTTAAGCTCTTTTCAGACTCCTTAAAATTGAAAAGATTGCCAAGTGATCTTGACTCTTTCACACTTGTAAAAGTATTTGAAAGGTTTTCTATTTGGTGATAGGTTACCCCTTTTTCGGCCTGTCTAGACTATTTACGAGAAAGGTATACCTCAGTCAATCTCGGCTGGGAGAGTTCTCTCGGGAATTGTTTTACACTTTTTCGGGATCGAGGGACTAAATTTTACGAAAAAGTACATTATGGAGCTTCCTTTAAGTTTTTCAGGCTCTCTAAATATGAAAAACTACCAATTTTTCCTTCTTTGGACTCGTTAAAATGTTAACATCGAAGGACCCACTTTGGGATGAACCCCTCCTTTCTCAGGTTCGTAAAACATGTGAGATTGGACTCATCCATGAGATGAGCTACACCGAGCATCTGTTATCCTCTTCAAGCTCGCAAAACAAGAAAGAGGTACTCGTCCATCATGTCGGGGAAATATGGGGGGATAAGTCAAGTTTATTTATGGCAGCTTGTTAGTCGTTACCTTTGAACATGGCATGTGTCCGTCTCTTGTCTATATTTGGGTATCCATTTTTCACTGAGTTATGGTCATCATCATGAGTCGTCTCCCTGGCCACGAGTCCACTCATCCGGTGTCTATCCTCTATTTATCAATAATCCCTGCTGCCGAGTCCTGTTACATGCCGTTATATGTTCAAAAGGTTGCATTGTTTCGAGTCGTTCATTGTGTCAGGCCTCCGCTGTGTCAATACATACTCCATTGTTTCATCATCTTATCGTTTGTGCTAATCTCGTGTCGATGATGTGGGAATCATTATGGCCCACCTTCGATGAGTCTATTCCCGTCGACACCAAATCACTATCCGGGAATTAGACTTAGAGATCAACCACTAGTACCTTGGTACCTGCATTCCTCAATGGCAGGTTTCCTCATGTTTGACAGTAGGTTCACATCATTGACCTCTGATCAAGCGATCTCTCGGATGCTCGACATCAACTCATTTATTCGCATTTCGTTGAGATGTACTATTGATACCTTGGGAATCATCGTCATCATTGGTGATCTCCCTCGCATTTGTTAACGGTTCACATCATTGACCGGTAATCAAATGGTTTCTACCATGTTCGACTTCAACACCTTGTAATCACATGGCTAAATTCGTATCTTTTGCGATCAGGTAGAAGACCCTGGGCGCACCTCTACATTTTTTGCGTCCAGGTTGCGATGGAGATGTCATTTGTATTGTCACACAGATCCACTTATTGTATTGGTCGTGGCTGTGTCATTATTGTCTCATGGATCTACGATTGTTCATAGTAGCCATGATCTGTTCACAGTCTACATCATCTCAGTACTCATGGATCTGCAATGTATTGGTCGGCAGCCATGCTTTGAGTCATCTGTTTCCAAGCATGGGGATGCCCGCCTCGGTGGTATATCTAACACTTTGTTTCTGTTTCAGCTCAGTGTCGCTCTCCTCGATGCTATCTCTGCACACTCTATTCGTAAAGTCTTTCGGCCATCAGTCCCTTCTGACCTCACACTTTAGGGGGCATCTGTTATACCTCTATGTTTCACAGTGTCGCATCTCCATCACAAAACGAGTTGACGACACTTTCCCTACTGTTTTAAACCATCCAGAAGAGACAAATGATGAGTCAACCTTGAAGGTGAATCTACCCTGACAAAGTTCTGACCCAACTAAGACTTTATCTACACACACTACTGCGTCCTGCTCAGTTATAGGAGCACGGTACTATACACTACCGCGCTATGCCCTTTCGCCAAAATGCGGTAGTACCGCGTTATGCTAATACTGCAGAACGCGGTACTCTTTTATTAGCCTTTTTCCCTTGGCTTCTGGGATTTTGGATTTTCGAAGATAATGAAAGATTGGGGTCCCTGATTCGATCTCAACTCATTTCCTTCGATTAGAAACCCTGATCCACTTATCTCTCCCTAGATCCACCCATCTCTCTTGTTGGTTAACCTCACCATTCACTATAAAAGAGAGGCATTCCATTGGGAAAGGGGAGGACTCTTGAGAGTACCAAACTTATGGTCTTGCAGCATTGTGGAGATAGCTAGAGGAGAAGACACTTGGAGCTAGAGGATTGGCTTGGACATCAAGCACCTTTTGTAAGTATTCTTCAAGTTGTAATAAGATAACTTGTCTTGTCTTTCCCATTTCATGTGTATTGTTTAAATCTTTAACATGGAATGCATCTAATCTAGATTTGAATCTAACATTTACATTCAAGGTATTTGGAAACTGGTATGTTTGTTCTTTGATTGATCTTAACAGGTTCTATATCGGAGCATTTGGATCAAAAAGCTGGAAGCGGGACAAACGTCGAATTGAAAGGTATGTCATATCTCTCATTTGTTTCTGAATGCATATGATCTTGCTGTAAAAGTTAATTCAGGAATCTCAAGGTAGCATTTGTTTCGACTTGTTTCTTGCTTTAGAGTTAGTTGAGAATCTACTTTAAAGTTAAGGGAGTTTTGACTTATCCGTAGGGCAGAATTCCGCATAACACTTCCCTACAGCCTTTTTTCTGTAGTATTATTTCTGTTCTATTTATAGAATATCTTTTTAAAATTTTAGCATTTTAATTGACAAGAGAAAATTTTGCATTTCAATGTTTAAATTCTGTATTGCTATTTTTAGTTAGAAAGTTGCCCACCCTGTGGGACTTTTACTTGGGTTCATCGTCTCACACGCACACACTCTGTCACCTAATTCAAGTGAGCCCTAAAATACTACTTAACACAACCAACATTCTAACCCCACTTGGGGAACACATAATAATTTTTGTAGTTAGGTAGGATCGGGGGGATAGGCATCCAAATAACACCCCTCCTTTGCTTACACTTGAGACATAGCTGTTGTCCATTAGGAAACCAAAATCCCCTAGTATTTTTTGACACGGTTTAAAACCAATTTATCGGGAAGGTCTCTCCCCTAGGAGGGTTGGAGTCACCAGACTGGTTCCGGAAGCCTGAGTGGAATACCGCAATCCATTCAGTAACCGAATGATACCTTTCGCAGTTCTTGGTGTATCACCTGTATGGGGATACAACGGCGATAGAACCAAATGACAGATTCCCCCAACCGAACGTGTCATGAACGGGGTATCTTAGTTGCTTTTCTTCTAGGATTGACTACCCGGTGTCCCTCCCGGTAGGGGGATATCTTTAGCCACTTGGCTCTACTATCCATATTGTTTAACTTGGATTTCATCACCTTGTAGAGGATATGTCTAGTTGAGTCAGAATACTATTTAGCTATGTGTTTGCATGCTCCCTTACCTCCTTTTGGTCTAGCGAGTCCACTATTTTTATTTTTTAGGAAACCTGCTGCTTGTTGGTATTCTGACCATTTCTGTTGATACTCCACTTATTGTAGCACAGCTATTACAGTAAGTCTTTTGAGTTGGTTGTTGGCCTGAGTGCCATATTTTTTGAAGCTCTCCTTCTACACACTCGGTTGCATTAGGGTTTTTGAGCTGTTTTTCACTCAACACAACCCCCAGATACTTGACACCATCTGTCACCATTGAGTCCCCGAGACATTCTTGGCGCCTCTGGGGTGAGCCCCCACAGCACGGTTCACTTGACATCACCCGTCATAGACATAGATCTTCATCACTTGATACCACTCATCATAGATCTTGAGCTTTGTCACTTGACTCCACTTGTCAACGGCATAGAACTCCGTCACCCGATCTTGACATCCCTTATTTTACCTCTGATTCTGAGGCCGAGTCCGAGAACCCCACTTACACTGCACCAACCAGCCCCATGGATGGCGTGATTTCCACCCCTTTCTTTGTAAGGACCATTGGTGGAGAATCCACCACCACACCAGCTGCCACACGCTTTGGGTATGCCCTCAATGGGGCCCACATCTACCATTCCGGTCACTGTACCCATTCCAGTAGCTGGCATACCTATCCCCACTCCATCAGTGACTCACACTACCCTAGGTGGTGCAGGACCATCCCATACCACTTTCGTTCCTCCACTTGGGGGCAACATCCCAAACCTTGCCCCTCCACTTGGGGGCATTGGCCCCAACATGGTCACAACCACTAGTATGTCACATCCTTCTACTAGTTTTCCATTCATGGCTAGTCTCAACCTTCCTGACCTAGATAGACTGACTAACGATCCCATCAGACACGACCCTGCGTGGCCTGACATGCCCACCAAGCTCCCCTTCGACATCCCTAAGTTTGAGGGCAAGGCAGGTGAAAACCCCCAAAACCATATTATGTCCTTCCATCTATGGTGTTCCTCCAACTCCATAGTGGACAACTCTGTCCGCCTCCATTTGTTACAGTGCACCCTCACTAGCTCTGCAGCTAAGTGGTACATCGAGTAGCCCCATGGGACCCATGCATCCTTTACCTCCCTTGCCTCGACTTTCCTGCAGTTCTTTCAGTTACCTGTCCGCTATGATGCGAGAGTTGAGATCCTACTGTCTTGCAGACAGAACACGGCTACCCACATCAATGACCACATTCATGAGTGGCGTCGACGCTGCAGCCTCTGCAAAATCAAGTTAGACGACCGTATCTTCTTAGATTGGTTTCTAAAATCCCTCCTTCCTGTCATTGCCAAGGATGTGGAATCCGAACGACCCCAGTCCGAAGAAGAGGCCATCCTCAAAGCCCAGCAATTTGACCTTATTTACGCCTAGTCGAGTTATCTATATTCCATCATACCTGACGCCCCTCGCGGTGATTCCTCCTGACACGATGCGCCGGGGGCATCCCATGCCATAGATGGCATCATTGGCCGTATTGCCTCGCATCCCTAACCCTTTTCCATAGCACGTCCTAGCCATGGCCCCGACCTTTCGCGGGCTACATCTCAATCCAGAGCAACCAATTTGTATGCTCCCATGGCACATCACCACCATTCCCATGGACCCTCATGTCCACCTCAGTGCTTTGGTCATGCATCCCCCGCTTACGCCCCCCCGGTCGCACCTCAGCCATATTACCACCCATAGGCTGCACCAGCTCCTGTGTCCTCTCAAGCCCAACCTGCTTATTACCCGCCACAGGCAGCCCCTGCGACAAACCCAAAACCCATTCCACAGACATATCAGCAACCCCCACAAGGTTCAGCACCTGCGCATCCTCCACCTACTTATTATCCACCGCAGCCTGCTCCTGCACCTGCTCAACCCCAGAACCCACCTGTTGCCCAAGGGAAAGTGTATGCCCAATAGAATCCACAACAGAACCAAAATAACTAGCGCCAACAGGGCCAGCAAAACTGTGGCAAAGGCCGTAACCGTGCGAATAACCCCCCTCCAGACCAAGGCGGTCAACCTCCCAATCCCCCAAACAACAATAACACTACACCTGCCAACCAGAACCCTGATCAGTCGCCTAAACAAGCCAAAAATCCTAATTTGCGAACAAACCATCCTTGTTCTATTTGCGGGGTCTATGGCCACTACACACATGCTTGCCCACATTTGGAGTGAGCTCGACAACTCTGGACTGATGATGCCCATCGCCAAGGGCACGCGGCTCCTTAGGCACCACCCAACCCCCCACCACCTCAGCATCAACCTTTGGTGCTGCAAAACCCCTTACCAACCCAAGGCATAGTGAACACTTAGTCGTTGGCTCCCCCTCAAGGAAACGCCCCACCACAACAGTAGATCACTTATGCCGCTCCTGATCAACCCATGTTAGACTCAGGTACCCATCACTTGTTAATGATGTCATCCACCGATGTCAACCTCCAAACCCGTTGGAACCAATATGGATCCACCCCTGAAACCCCTCCCGCCAACAAAAACACTAACACTCATCCCACTGATCAGACGTTATGTATACCTCTGGCTCCACTAGATGGCGCCTCCAAAGCACCTCGCTTCCCACTTCGTCGCATCAACAATAATCCCAATGCTCGCGCTGTGTCTAATTACAACATTGTAGATGACTTAGCCCAGTCCCCCGTAGCCATGTCTGCGTTAGAAGTCTTAAAAAACTGTCCCTCATAGCACAAGACTTTGCTCTTCTCCATTGGTGCTATTGACCCAAATGATTCACGACTGATGGCCTTCGATTTGGACCAGTCTGAACCACACCTGATTTCCACTTTAGCGTTCCAAGTTTCTGTTTCCGTTTGGAATCTTGTCATCCATCGGTGCATTATCGATGAAGGTGCCTCTACATGCATTATTTCCACATTCTTTTGGCAGAAGTTGGGATCCCCTACTCTCCAGCAGTCCACCATTGTGTTGCGAGCCTACGACGGCCATTCGGCTCAACCCCAAGGTCTCTTAGCTAATGTCCCCGTCCAGTTGGCTGGAAAAACTGTGCTCATTGACATAGAGGTCACCAATGCCCAACTTGATTATAACCTCTTACTTGGACACAGCTACATGTATGCCATGCAGGCGGTTTCCTCATCCATTTTTCGTACCATGATGTTCCCCCATGACGGACGCGTGGTCAAGGTCGATCAACTCACCTATTATGATCCAAATGCCCCCGCTGCACCCGAAAATGTTCTCCCCATGGATGAACAACCTGTTTGTGGTGAAACTACCTCGTTTGTTTCCTCCGTAGGTCCCGGAGTTTACTCAGATACACTAATGACCTCAACATTCCAATCCATTCCACCCCCGTCACCCGCGCCCGAAGTATCTGACCTATGTACCCTTTCCCTCAATACACAAACACCCAACAATCAACCGCCCTTGTTACCCAAACCACCATTGGTACCAAGTCACATTGGTGTTACACCCATCCACACAATCCCCTTCCTATTCCCTCCTTTGGGAGTAGTAAGTGCCCCAGTTATGGCTACTCTCAGCCTCCCCAGGTTAACCTTAGGATTGCCCGTGTGGTATATTTCGCCTCCCGTTCCCCCGCCGACACCAAATGTCATCCTACAACCGGTGCAACCCATTGCCACTACTAGTAAACCACCTCTCCGTGTCACTACCCCTTCGTTATCTACGAATCCCCCCCCTCTTATCAAGCACACTGGGGGCAGAAGCCCACAACCATACACTGCTGTACCCCCGCCCAAAACAGGTAAAAACCCCCCGTGTTTCGTTCTCCTCCCAAATGCCCGTTGTGTGATGAGTTAGGCCATTCAACTCATCAATGTCCACAATTACTTGCATTATAGGAACACATGCAAATGATTGATGATGACCCCAACATCCCGGTTGTCGAACTCGATCCAACCCCTAAGCCTCGTGATAAATCACTGCGTACCAACCACCCCTGTGCAATATGCGGTATTTACGGCAATTACTCACATCACTATCCTGATATCCCAGATTACAGAGCAGCTCTCTACGAGATGAATAATTTGGACCTTGAGATGGAACCCCCCATAATTGAGGAGATCCACCCCCCCGTATCACCCCATTTATATGATCTCTTCAACTATCAGTCCCTCGTCAACCGATTTGACAACTCAAAGTTTTCACAATGATGAGGAGATTCTAGAGGCTCTCACTGCCCTGAATTATCCCTGGGAAGACATACACCATCATTCCTATTTCCTCCCAGTAGAGTCCTCCACCACAGCCACCCAATTTGCGATTGAGTCCAAAGATTTTCTTCCCACCAAAGTCGACTAGTTTAAGGGTCCCATTCCCTCTCCTGATGCCTTTGAGGAAGGTAACATGGCCAACATCTCACCCACACTCCAAATTGATATCGCTGCCCCAGGAGGTGCCCCTGAACTCATCACTTTAGGAGCTTCCTGCAGTGAACATGAGATCGGAGAGTACAAAAAACTTTTCCAAGAGTTCCCCGATGTCTTTGCCTGGTCCTACACCGAAATGCCTGGTCTTGACCCCGCTATCATAGAGCACCGCATTGACACCTATGAATTCGGGGGCATAATAGATTACCTCAACCCTGGGATAGGGGGCATGCTCAATCATTTTGACCCTACCCCATCACATCTATCTCAGTGTTTCAATGATCCCATGGTTCAAACCAACACATATGTGATCCATAATCACAAACCCCCTGCACATAGCATGGGGGAAGGTCATTAACCCTGCTCACTTTTTCACATGCGTGATCTCAACCATTTTTTGAGGTCGCATATCACTTGTATATTTTATTTTATTTGATACACCTAGCATTTCGCCCCTGCGGGCCATAATTTCTCCCCAACATTCAATCCTTCGCTGGGTGGGCTCACCTTTATTTGTAGCCATTTTTTTAACCTAGTTATTTCCTTTGACCATTCCAGAGTCCTTATGACCTCCGTTTTCGCACCATTTGCACCGCTGGATTCATATTTCCGAGCTCGTGATGACGCTTGATATCATTTCTCGCTCTCACCAGGTACAATTTCCACATTGTGTCCCGACACCTTGCTTCCTCGGTGTGCGCACCACATCGAACGCCATCGGATTGTTCCACATTTTTACATGAGCCATTCACTCCTTTCATACTACAATTATTTCGTTATTTTGCCACCATTCATTATCCCACAAGGAGGCCCACCAGTGTCCCCCCCCTACCCTCGTTCTTGGTCATCATCAATGTTCCTTGATTGAGCACTTCCTCCTTGCCTGACCATTCCTTTTGTTCGGTATACTTTTATCCCTTTTTCGGGCTGGACAAGTCCTTTATGAAAAAGGCACTTAGGGAGTTTCTGTTAAGCTCTTTTCTGACTCCTAAAACAATGAAAATATCGCCGAGCAATCTTGCTTCCTTTCATGCTCGTTAAAGTACCTGAAAGGGCGTCTATCCGATATAAGTTTAACCCTTTTCCGGACCTGGTAGAATAATTACGAAAAATGAATACTCTAGTCACACCGGCTAGAAGAGTTCTTCATTGCATCCTTTTATGCTTCTTCAGGCCTTGGAGACTAACACACGAAAAAGCACCCCCCTGGAGTCTTCTTATTTGCTTTCAAACTCTCTAAAATTGAAAGCGACCACGAGCATGCACCATCTTGGGCTCGTACAAATCCACACGACGGTATCATTCCTTTATTTCAGAGTCTTCTTATCACTTTCAGACTCCTTAAAATTGAAAGCAATCATGAGCATGAACTGTCCTGGGCTCGTATAAATCCACACGACAATACCATTTTAAACACACTTCTTCTAGTTCCTTAACCCATGAAGAAGTCCCCCCGTGCCTCTTGGCACTATGATCAATCATCTCGGTAGCACCCGCAATCAGGTCACCTTTGTTCAGAGTATTCTGTAGTCTCCTGCCACTTTACACCAACTTGAGTATCACTCACCCCAATCACAATCCTTGATCCATTATAACTGTGATCCCTTTCCCTCCAGTCAGTTTCATATGCTGCCCGATCATCCCCCATCTTCATACTCTGAACAAAGGAAGTTTGAGTCCACCCACTCTACTTGCCCAGTTGTCCCCCATAGTCTGACAGTCCTACCATCAGTATTCTCACACTTCGGTTCTTCACCTCATGCTCCTATCAAGGAAACCTCATTGCCTTGCTAGTTGCAGGTTTCCCTCTGTCGACGATATCCCCTCTATTCCATAGGATAGACCCAGAGGTCCCTACGCCTTGGACCCATCACCATCTGTGGTGAGTGCCTACAGACCATTTTGAGAGGAGTCATCATTACCTCTCTGAGTGGTTGTTTCTCACATGATCGACTTCAACACTTTGATCGCATCATTGAGAATTGCACAGGGTTTATATCCCTTCAGTTATTGGTCGAAGACCCCAGATTTCCCCTGACTCTAGCACATTGGTGAGTCACTTCGGAACACCCAGTTATATGTTCCCATGGATGTCCGGGTTGCGTTGGTGATCGTATTCAAAAGCCATCCAGTTATATGCTTCCTTGACTACCCAGTTCAGTTCCAGTTCAGTGTACCATTGAGGATATGTCTCCCTGTCACTATGCTCTAGTAGCTCATCAGTTCCTCTGGTACCCCACTCAGCAGCACTGTAGTTATTCCAGTGTACCAGTTCTTCAGCTCAGACATGGTCAGCCCAGCAGTATGTCCCAGATTTGTGTCCCCTATGGACCCTTATGATGTACACAGTTGTTCTCTATGTATCTTACAGGTCCCCCTTTCTGGGCCTCACAGTTATTTTTTTATGTATCTTGATATGAGCATGGGTATGCCTGCCTCGTACATATATTGAGATTCTTGCTCATTCATTATTTGAGGCCATGTATATGTCAGGTCCCCATATTTTAGACCCCATTGTTATTGTTGTTTTATATCTTGATATGAGCATGGAAATGCCCGCCTCGTCCATATGTTCAGATTATTCCTCATTCATTATTGAGGTCATGTACTTTCAGTTTTTGCAGTTTGTTCGGGACCGTTGTTCCAGGCTAGAGTTTGTTTCTTCTCTTCTCCACACCCTAGGAAAACCATAAAAGACTTATGATGTCTATCGGCCATACGATGAGCTCCTGCCCTCACACATCAGGGGGAAATCTGTTAACACCCAAAAAGTGCTCACTACCTCATCTACCCCATTACATGACTCATTTGTCCATATTTCCTACCATATTTGCCTCCAAAACCTTAAAATCCCATTAAAAAGCCTCCAAAAGGCCACAAAACTATTAAAAAAACCTCCAAAAGGCCAAAAAAACCCCTTTTCCCGCCAAAGTAATCCAAAATTCCTCCAAAATAGCAAAACCTCTCTAAAAGGGAATAAAAAATACAAAAAAGAGGAAAAAGAGGGAAAAAGGAAGCAAACACCCTATACAGCTGACCTATACCATATGGTGCCCAAAACCATGGGCCAACACTCTACCGCTAAAAACCTATAAATAGGTGATGGAGGCCCCTCATTTCATATCCACTGTCAAACACACCCTTACTCTGCCAAAATCACTCCTGAAACCCTAGCTCACCCTTGAGCTACTTTCACATTTGAGTGCCCCTTTGGACCATTTCCAAACCCTTTGGAGAAAGAGAAAGGAGCAAAACTGGAAGCTTGGAAGCAACCCTCTTGGACTGCTGCAAAGGCTTCACCAACCTTCACATTGGAGGTATAATCAATACAAAAAAAACCTTTTTATTATCTTGTCTTTTCTGTTTTATGCACATGCTTAGAGTAGTTACTATTTTACTGTACTATCTTTCATTTACTGTTTTTCTGAACTGCTACTAAGAAGTCTGTGAGGCACCTGCAACAATTAATTAATACGA
The DNA here is from genome assembly GCA_027924585.1 of Larix kaempferi. NCBI lineage: Eukaryota > Viridiplantae > Streptophyta > Pinopsida > Pinales > Pinaceae > Larix > Larix kaempferi. Next base: position 3,199,603 of record BSBM01000198.1, read on the forward strand.
ATATGCGAAGTAGCAGAAATGACAGAACTCAGAATCACTTTTATATTGATCACAGGCCACTTCGAGGGGGCAACCTCCTATGAGCAAACTCAATACAAATAACTTCACGGTGCCTTCATAGGTCTCAACACACACTTATATACTAATTCTAGGCGCCAATACTATGGGTCAAAACCATGGGCCGTTACAAACTATGGATCAACAATACTACGGGCGACTTACAAAGCATATGCGCCAACAACAATAACACAAACTATTGATCAACAAATACTACGGGACGACTTACAAAGCATATGCGTCCAACAACAACATACTAACAAAGTAAAGACATGGGTTCATAACATCCCCTCCCCCTTAAAAAAAGCTTTGTCTTTAAAGCTTTAGATGTGGAAATTGTTGTTGAATCTGAAGGAGTGGTTCCCATGTAGCATCCTCTGGTTGCATGCTGTGCCACTGAATTAAGACCTCTGTGATAGAGCGAGAGCGAAGCTGACGCGTGCGCCGATTGAGGATGGCCTCTGGATCCAAAAAGATGGATCCTTCATTATCCAGTTCGGGTAAAATCATTTGTCTGCTGATGTTGGTGCTAAGAACTTTCTTCAGACAAAAGACATGAAAGACTAGATGAATGCGGGAAGAAGGAGGAAGTTCCAATTTATAAGCAACGGACCCAATCTTCTGAAGAATCTGATATGGCCCATAGAACTTTGGAGCGATCTTATGACGCCCTTTGAGTTTCAAGGAGGATTGTTTGTATGACTAGAGACGAAGAAAAACCATATCGCCGACTTGAAAAGCGCGCTCCGAACGGTGCTGATCAGCTTGTTGCTTCATGCGATTTCTTGCCATGTGAAGATTGTCCCGCAAAATGCGAAGAATCTGATTGCGGTTGCGAAGGACCGTGTCAACTTCCTGAACTGGTGAACTGGTGGGGGTGTATGGAAGAAGAGCTGGAGGTGCCTGACCATAGACTGCTTCATATGGGGTCATTTTAGAGGTAGTGTGGTAAGAGGTATTGTACCACCATTCAGCGAGAGGGAGCCACTTTGCCCACTGATGTTGTTGTTTCGAGGTGAAGCAACGAAGATAAGTTTCCAAGCATTTATTGACAATCTCAGTCTGACCATCTGTTTGTGGGTGATACCTTGAACTCATCTTCAGTTTGGTGCCAGTGTGGCGAAATAGTTCTATCCAAAAATGACTGGTGAAAGTCGCATCACGATCCGAGACAATGGAAGAAGGGATGCCATGAAGACGAAAGATATGGTCCAGAAAAATTTGAGCGACGGAGGAGGCTGTATAGGGATGGTTGAGAGCACAAAAATGACTATATTTGGAGAGGCGATCAACCACAACGAGAATCACTGTCTTCCCGCCAGATTTAGGGAGCCCTTCAATGAAATCCATAGAAATATTTGTCCAAATCTGCGTAGGTATGGGCAAGGGTTCAAGCAATCCTGGAAGGAGTGTTGTTTCACCCTTATTGCGCTGGCAGGTATCACATTCGGCCACCATCTGTTGAATTGTCCTTTTCATGCCCTACCAAAAGAAGTTACGCCGTGCTCGTTCATACATTTTGAGGAACCCAGAGTGCCCTGCCGATGGAGAAGCATGTAGTTCATAGAAGACAACCTGTTGAAGATCTGTGCTCTGGGGAAGCACCAGACGACCCTTGTATCGCAGAGAAGCACCATCTCAAGAGTAATGTGGTATAGCAGAAGGGTTGTTGGTCAAGCATTGGATGATTTGAGATCCGGAAGAGTCATTAACATAACCCTGTTGAACAGATTATAACTAATTTGGAACAGGCATAGAAATAGCTGAAAGAGAACCTTGGGCATCAAATGTGCGAGAAAGAGCATCTGCCACAATATTGTCTTTACCCTTCTTGTAAGTGATCTTCTAGTCATAACCCATGAGTTTGCTAACCCATTTCTGTTGTGCCGGGGAGGAGACACGCTGGTCCAAGAAATATTTCAGACTCTGGTGATCAGTCTTGATGCAGAAATGATTCCCTAATAGGTATGGGTGCCACTTTTGTACTGCATGCAAAATAGCCATCATTTCCTTCTCATAGGTAGAGGTAGCTAAATTCTTACCTGAAAGGGCTTTGCTGGTGAACGCAATGGGGTGTTCATCTTGAAGGAGAACAGCACCAAGTCCATTGCCACAAGCATCACTCTTAATAGTGAAGGGCTTGGAAAAATCGGGCATAGCTAGCACAGGTGTAGTACACATAGCTTGTTTTAGTTTGTCAAATGCATGCTGAGCAGCAGGTGTCCATGTAAAAGCATCCTTTTTCAATAGAGCAGTTAATGGAGCTGCAATCTTCCCATAATCCTTGACAAACTTGCAGTAGTATCCAGTCAACCCCAAAAAACCACGAAGGCTCTTGAGTGTCTGAGGATGCGGCCAATTGTTCATGGCATCGATTTTGGCAGGATCCACGCGAACCCCTTGTGCTGAGATAATGTGCCCGAGATACTCAACTTCCTTCTATCCAAAAACACATTTAGACTGCTTGGCATGGAGATGATGGTCAGAGAAAAGTTGCATGACAAGATCCAGATGCTGGAGATGTCCATCCCATGTTTTATTGTAGATGAGGATATCATCAAAGAATACCAGAATGAATTTCCGCAAGTAGGGTCGAAATATTTTATTCATTAAGGCCTGGAATGTGGAAGGAGAATTAGTGAGGCCAAAGGGCATGACCAAAAACTCATAATGGCCATCATGTGTGCGAGAAGCTGTTTTAGCAATATCATCCTCATGAACCCGAATTTGATGATACCCAGAACGAAGATCCAACTTGGAGAAAAAGTGAGCCCCATGAAGCTCATCAACAACAGGAATTGGGAACTTATCCTTGATGGTGAGGTGATTAAGTGCTCGGAAGTCAATGCAGAGGCACCATGACCCATCTTTTTTGCGGACAAGAATAACTGGAGAAGAAAAGGCACTAGTGCTTGGGCGAATAATACCTTGCTTCAATAAGTCCCGAACGAGCATTTCAATCTTTGTTTTTTGGTGAAATGGGTAGCGATAGGGCCTGATGTTGGGAGGAACGCTGCCAGGAAGGAGATGAATACGAAGGTCTTCTGGCCTGGAAGGTGGCAATCCCACTGGTTCAGCAAAGACACCTGTATATCGATCCAGAATTTGTTGTAGATCCAAAGGAGTAGTGGAGACCGCTGATGGTTGCATCTGGATGGAATGGATCTGAGCGATGACACCATGTGATTTCTTCTTGAGGAGTTTTTCCATGCGATGTGAACTGATGATGCTGAGAGAACCTGGTTGTAATCCTTTCAATGTGTGTTTTTTTCCATTGAGGGAAAACTGCATCCAAAGTTCAGCAAAATCCCATAAGATAGGGCCAAGTGTGCGTAGCCATTGAGCGCCCAAAACCACATCACATCCGACTAAGGGCAAGGAAAACATGTCCGAGCGCAAGGTATAATCTCCCATAGAGATATGCACATTTCGACACTTCCCTTTGCAAGGTAAGGTGCCCCCATTGGCAACCATGAATTCAAAGTTGGAGCAAGGATGGATAAAACAATCAGCTTGTTTGGCGATCCGAGGGTCAATGAAATTATGAGTGCTACCAGAATCAATGAGTATTGTAAGAGGAAGCTTCTTGAAGTAACCCCTGACCCGCATTGTTTGGGGGGTGGTGATTCTAGCTAAAGCATGGAGATATCTCTGGCTGATCATCCTGAGACGGAGTGTCAATAGGCGGTTCCTGAATGTCAACCGAAGCATCCAATGTTTCTGGATCTTCGTCACCAATTTCAGAGGCAGGCGGAGACTCCACATCCAAGAGATAGAGCTTTTGCTGAACACATCTATGTCCCCGAGTGAATTTCTCATCAAAATTATAGCAAAGCCCCTTTTCTCTGCGTGCTTGCATCTCTGTTTCAGGCAAACGCTTGATAGGAGTCGGTCGAGGAGCCTACGGTATAGGTGGTCGCTAAGAACCCATTTTCGGAAGGGAACAAAAGTGGCTTGGAGCGTTGTTGGGCTGCAATCTTGTCTTCTGCCAACTTAGCCAACCCTAGGGATTCCATCATTGTGTTGGGACATAACATTTTGACCTCAGAGCGGATGGAATCCTTTAGACCACTGATAAAACAACTCCGGTAAAAGTCATAAGACAATCCTTCGGTGTGGTTGGCTAGATTCTTAAATTCGGTTTGATACTCTCTCACCGTGCCAATTTGGCGAAGTTTAGTGAGGGCTCCTGTGAAGTCATCAAAAGCACTAGGACCAAATCATTGCAAAAGGAGCTGGCAAAAGTCTGGCCATTTGGGCTCTGGATGAGCCTTGATGTACCAACGGTACCATTGAAGAGCTTCCTGTTCCAAGTGAAAGGATGCCAGCGAAACTTTGTTGACATCAAAAGTATTATGCAGACTGAAATACTATTCTGCACGATAGATCCATCCAGTTGGATTAGTACCATTGAAGCGAGGAAAATCAAGCTTCAGACCACGGAAATTGCTGGAAGAGGAGAACCCATTGTCTGATGAAGACTATGACTGCTGTTTATTGTTCATAGCTGAATGTTCAAGATGGAGGCCGAGAAATTTTTCATCCAGATCCTGGAGTTTGGCTTGGATGGTTGCAAGTGCTTCCTCCATGGTTTTTGCTCCTGCATGGGTGACAACCATAACCAGGAGTTTTTTTTTTGTTTTTTTGTTTTTTCAGTTGACTGGGTAGGAAAACAAAAACATAAACTACTTCAGTAAGGGAAAATCTGGACTAGAGAAAAAATCTGAAGGGTAATTGGGGTTTGACTAGGTTTTGGACACTGTTGAATAGACAGGGAAACAAAAATGAGGATTCCAGAAGCGGGGTGAAAGAATGGAAAAATTTGGCAGAGGGGAACAAAGAAGCAAAATTCATAAATGAACTCTGTGGTAAAATTTGAGGGTGATTGGGTGAAATCTGAGGAAGTTATGGCAAACCCTAAAAATAGACAAATGTGGGATTTCAGGCTTTGGGAAGGGGAATTGTGGACGACGCAGCAACGCTCGATGACAGTTCAGCTGAAATTAGATATGGACCCCAGGTATGTGCGGCTTCCTAACAGTTCAAGGGTTTCACTCGGCCACCAATGCTGTCTGACGGCTTGCGTATTGGGGCAGTACCCCTCACTCCACGGCTTAGGTAAAACTGATAACCGCTTTGCCACAAACGACAGCTCTTGGTTTACCTCACGGGTGGGAACTAGTCAATCAGGTAGGGGTCGTTTCCCTTTTCACTGGCAGGTCCTCTCAATGGGCCAGCTACTTTGGGGTTCTTGTGGTACTCCTCACAATGATTTTTAAGGCTTATGCCCAAGTACTTCCCATAGTTTAAGCGGATAGGGATTATTCCCAATACTATGGGTCGAAACCATGGGCCGTTACAAACTATGGATCAACAATACTACGGGAGACTTACAAAGCATATGCGCCAACAACAATAACACAAACTATTGATCAACAAATACTACGGGACGACTTACAAAGAATATGCGTCCAACAACAACATACTAACAAAGTAAAGACATGGGTTCATAACAAAGTCCCTTCTCCTTAGTAGGTGCTCATTTGCACAATCTAGGATGAAAACCCTAGCTACAGTAGGAGGAACACATGTGTATGAATGTTGCAAAGTAACATTAAGTATGATGAATGTGCAGTTATAAGAGTAAAGACAACAACGATTCAGCGAAGTCTGTAGGTTGTTGATAACTACGAAGTGCATATTCACATGTTTACATTTTTATGTTAAGTAGATGCTAAGTGAGGAATGCATTGTGAGGACATTTACCACATCTGTGCATCACCAAGGTTACAGAAACCTGATTCTATAACCCCCCATATTCGCTTCGGGTGAGACTTCATCCTGTTCGCAGGTTGATGCCGAAAGGGCCAATGAAAGGGGTATTTGTTGGGTCTACAAGAACTTCATCGAATCTGGGTCAGCCCCCCGAAAGAAACAAAAAATGGTTCTATTGTCGACTTTGCACTTATCGTGCCAGTGATGTGTGATGCTGATGTGTCATCCTAGAAGAGAAGTGAACCAACAACTGGTTCTATTGCCGCGCTATATATATGTAGTTAAGAATACCAACAAATGGTTCCATTTTATGCTTGAACTGATGTTTTGGTGATGTGCTATATTGATGTGGAATCCATAGAAGAAATAAATATAGAATTGGGTAAGCTAGATAGAACGTGAGTTTGCAAAGAAAGAAAAAAAAACATTCGCGTCTTACCATAGAACAATGGTTGCAGAGGTATATATTCACTGACTTGCACGAATTTTTGTTCGCATCTTTTGCCAATGAGCTACATGAGTGGATATCGAGGATAGCAGAATGAAAAAAACTGTTTTCAGGGTGCAGAACCTACAATTTGGAATCCAGAGTTGATTCAGAGGCTTAAAGGGATTGACAACTAAATTTCAAGAGCAATATACTTTTGGTTGGATAGCTTACTGGAAGAATATATTACAGATTTTGTTGTGGACACTTTGAAGTCTTACTACGAAGCAGAAGAAACAATTAGTGGTAAGATTAGCTGACTTTACCCTAATTGCAGGACAATTATACAAACTGGGACTAGATGAATTATTGCATAGATGTGTACTACAACATGAGAGACCTATCATACTTGTTGAATCACATTCAGGTGTATCTGGAGGACACTACGTAGAAAAAGCTACTGCGCAGAAAATTTTGAGAGAAGGACTATGGTGGCCTACGATACACAAAGATTCAAAAGAACATTGCCGTAATTTCGATGTATGCCAGAGAACAGGGAAGCCATCTCATAGATATGAGATGCCATTGATGCCACAATTGACATTGCAATCCTTTTATAAATGGTCTATTGACTTTGTGGGACCTATTAACCCACCAGGGAAGAGAACTGGCTCAAGATATATCATCACATCTACAGATTATCTAACTTTATGGGCAAAGGAAAAACCAGTGAAGGACTGTAGCACAGTTACCTCCACACGGTTCATTTTTGAGAACATTTTGACAAGGTTTGGATGTCCAAAGATTCTAATGAGTGATCAAGGAGCTCATTTTCTAAACAAAACTATTGAATCCCTAACAGAAGAATTTCAGATCTACCATCAGAAGAGTACACCATACCATCCACAAGTTAATGGCATTGTAGAAGCCTTTAATAAAGTATTGGAGAATGAATTGACCAAAGTATGCAATACAAACAGGGATGATTGGGATCTTAGAATACCAATAGTATTATGGGCATATAGAACAACTTGTAAAATTTTTCCAGGTCATACACCTTTCAGATTAGCATATGGACAGGAAGCTGTCATGCCCATGGAATACATAGTACCAAACTTGAGAATTGTAGCATTCACAGATATGGTTGATAATGAGATAATGGATGAAAGACTACTACAGTTGGTTAGATTGGAGGAAGACCGCTTCATTGCAGGTTTCCACCAACAAGTTTAGAAAGATAGAGAAAATGTATGGCATGATAGACATATCAAGCACAAATTATTCCAGGTAGGAGACCTTGTCCTCCTTTATGATAGAAAATTTATGAAATTTCCTAGAAAATTGAAAATGAATTGGTTAGGGCCATACATTGTCAAACATGTTACTAATGGTGGAGCAGTTCAGCTAGCCACATTACTGTTGGGTAAAATATACACACTCTAATTCAACATTTAAATTGTCAACCCGGGAAGGGAGCTTATAAGATGCAATCACTATATGTACATGATTGAAGGCTTGAACTAACCTAAAATGACTAAAGATGCAATTATATGATTTTAAACTACTTGCATGACTTTCATAATTCAAATGCAAGAATTTATTCTATCTATGAAAAAAGGAAACTGATTAACGAATGGGGCGAGTAGGAAATTTAATAAAGATGTTTAATTGAACTGAATTGATTTGGAAGCAAGTAGAAAACTTGATAAAGATGTTTAATATATAAATAAGTAGAAAACTTGATAAGGATATTTATTTATGATCCAAGTCTTATGTTATGATCATCTTCATTAATTATATGAAATGGGAAAGTAATCCTATGATTAATGAAGAAGCTATTAAAATCGAAATAGCTTAGAAAATAGAATTATTAAATCTTATCTGAAGCAAATATTGAAAACTTATAATAAACTACACTTAAAAATAAAACTGATACATTCTAAAACAATAACTTATTACCAAATCCAACATAAAAGACATAATTATGAAAATTAGTTGAAAAGAAGATTATAAGAAATACTGAGGAAACTAAGAAGAATGACAAAACTTAATTAAAATTCTATGTAACATAAAACAAGATCTAAATTACACTAAAAACTGTTAATTAGAAGCAAGAAGAATTATGGTTGAAAGGTAGAAGAAATCAGATTCTGAAAAAAACCTAAAACAGTGCAAAAAGTGTAAAAGTCCGAATGACAATCCGAATGCTTGTCTGAATGGCATTCCGAATGGAGGAAAACGAGTTAAACTAAGGAAAATAACAGTTTTGGATGACTTTAATTACCAGCTAGCTGATGCATATGATCCTACAGTGCAAAGGAAGCAAGAGAGTGATTATTTAAGGGCTAAACTAACAAGAAGCTATTTACTCTAATCATTATCTAAGAGGATGGGCTATTTCTATGAGATGTGAGAAGAAGGTTAGGAAGAAGAGAGTTAACCTACAGCTGCAGGAAGAGGCTGATTAAGTGAGGGAATTAACCTACAGCTACAGGAAGAAAAAATTGATGGAAGAAACTAAGGAAACTAATGCTAACTAAGGAAGAATTTGCAACAATATTTAACTGCAGATGATGAGAAGAAAAGTGAAGCAAACTACAAAATATTAAGCTTTTGGTCGACTATTCCTAATCCTAAAGAAGAGATTATGTTAGCAGCAAAATACAGTTCACAAGAAAAACATTAGCACGACTAATTCTAACTATGAATTGAATTTAAAACATGAACTGATTAACTTATCTAGTTGTAGAAAAGACTGAAAGTAATCAAGAAAGCTATGCTTGATCGGTCATACTAAATTCTGCAAAAATAACAACAAAATACACATAACATAAAACATAAGTTTTATTTATATGAACAATAAGACATGAACAATGACAAAATACATAATACGAAATAGGAATCTCATTTATGTAAACAATAGAACATTATTTCTATCACAAGACAAAAACATCATGTACAAAATAAATATGAAAACAACACAGCTTATCTGCACAACACAAATTATATACACAGATAGGAGACCGTTAGTCGTTGAGGGGCCCATCTCAGCAATCAGAGGCTACGCCCTGATAAGTCAATCACCACTCATGCTGCTGAATCTTCATAAAAACTAGAACATAGGTATATTGAATTAAAACCAGAGTGTTACAGTATTTCTGTGTCTATTTGCAGCGTGAGAAAAACTAATCAAGGTTAACTCCGTCTCAGTCATGTAAATAAAACAAAACTTTTACAAAACAAGACAAGACTTTTTTTTTTCGTCTCAGTCACAAAGACGTTTATTTATACATGATTACAACTAAGGGAAGCAAGTCGACCCTTTAGTGGTCGACTTCTCTAATAATAGACATTTTTAATACAAGAAAATGGCTCTCTCTAAGATCTCGTGACAACGAATAACCAAAGAACAGCTCTACTCAGCATCCAGTGACAATGCATAAGCCAAGGAACAACTTCTGCTTAGTCACCCTGTGACACATATAAGCTAAGGAACGACCTTGTAACATTTCATGACAGCGCATAGGGGATCTTCAGGTTCTACAGCGTCGATCTTCCACGTAATTGTTGAAGTGTTAATTCTCTTTGATGTGGGCAGAGATAATTGTGCTGTTGAGCTGAGCGTGCAGGAGAAGGAATCCTCTAGAACACCAGCTCATGCACCATAAGGGCCACGTCCTAAACAGAACCCATGTGTCGGTTTATTCTTCAACGGCCCGAGAATATCTCAACCAACGATCTCGTGGGTTGAATGCGGGGCTGAACGATGGGCTGATCCTTTCCAATATAAATACGTAGTATGAATGAAGGTTCGTTTGAGAGCCATCACCTGTAGAATGAAATGTATTTTGCAAGCAAGCCAATAAATATCAAATAAACGTTAATAAATCACAATAATGATGAGTTTTAACCAAGATTCACATGATATGTAATTATGATCATATATGGGTGTGATTGATGGTTTGAATGGTGGAAAAAGTGATTTATTATATCAAAATAGTGAAAATAACGCCACTCAGAATATATTTGTTGATAAAAAATGGTGACAAAAATGGACGTCAACACTCCCCCAAACTGAAGATATGCCAGGTCCCACTGAGAAAAGAGAAAAAGAAATAAGGAAGAAGTGGATGCGGTTGGATGGACTCGGAAAGGATGAAGCGAGTAGAGTGATGGTGAGGATAAAGCAGGGATCAGTTTTAAAACAAGGTCCAATTGAATGTTTGAAAAAAATCATCAGACGAAAATTTGGAACGTTTAAATGATCATGCCATTATTAAGAATTTTTGAAACATGTACCAAAAATAAAGATGTGTGCATTAATGAATTCATATGGTTTATGAAATATTCAACCATGTCCAAAGTAAACTTTGGACAGGTTGAAAGAAAATTTTCATCATTGGATTATAACATAGTGCATTAAAATCATGATGATGTTTGATTAATAAAATGATGGTTCACATGTTGATTTTTTTTTGCATATAACTTAATGAGACCATATGATAACTAGTTAATAATTCTGAAAATTGCAATAATGCATGATTAATCGATTCATTTGGTGAAGTCTAGATGAATTAAACGAATGAGGTTGTGTGCAGAGATGACATTTGATTAATTCCTGATATGGTTAGTTGATTAGATTTATCAAATAGAATTTCAAAAATTAAATACCTTAGCACACTTAATCATGATGTTATAAGCTATGGTTTCATTCGGATCATCATTAAATTTGATTCATTCGAACCTTCATACAGACCATTTGTCTTCACAAGATGTGCTTGCTGGATCTGATTGTTGTTAATTATGCAGAGAATTTCTAAGGCTGCCATCACACAAAAGGATGATGTAAACCTGCCTTTCTGAAATATTCAGGTGCTCTTCTTTATTCAACATGGATCACAACAATTTTTTTTTTCTTCTGTTACTTGCATTATTCCTGAAACAACAGATTATTGTATAAGAACTTTAATTGTATTATAAGTAAACAGAAAAATAGAAGCAATTTTGAATCCTAGTAAACAGAAAAAAATAGAAATAATTTTGAATCCTCCCCCAAACCAAAGGTATGGCACGTCCTCGGGCCATTAATAAATTAATACTAGGTTGTATGCTTCTTATGTAAACATTTCTGGATCAACATCAATCAGTAGGAAATTAAAAAAAAAACATCATTATTCTAAAACTATTCCGAAAAAAAGAAGTATTCATGATATGACCAAAACAATATCATACTAAGTCAGATTCTTCAATACATGCAATTTCATCAGTTTATGCTCATGAAGACCACATATAAGCTATGATAAGGGATTTTCTGTAAAGAAGAAACTAGTCATCCCTGACTCATTGTAAAGCTCTCTTGTCATCCAAAGAATATAGATAAGGTTCACCGTAGAGTTTGTGAGATTTACTATAGTTATGGGTCCCATTTCTAGGATAATCATATCCTAGGTATTGTTTGAATTAGATGACAGGGTCCAAGTCCAACTTACAGCCATTATCTAATTACAGTATAAATAATCGGCCTAAACATGTGTTTGTATATTCAGGTTTTTTATGAGCCATGTGAATAGCAAAGCATTAACCAAACCTCTTTTACCCGATATTGCCCCGCTGCCAGCAGGCCTGTTCAGTACCCCAACGGGTTTATCTTGGTACCATGCAAGCATAGCCCCACTGCCAGCGAGCCTGTTCAGTACCCTGAAGGGTTTACTTGCACTTACTGAGCTTCCTTGTTTAAGATTTTACTTAGCATGGACCTGCTACCAGCGATCCTGTTTAGTACCCCGATGGGTTTGCTTCATATAATGATATATATATATATATATATATATATATATATATATATATATATATATATATATATATATATATATATATATATATTTTGTAAGAAATTCGGTTGGCACTAGAGTGTGCTAAGCCTGCTAAACACATAATTCAATATTTTAGCACGAACCTTATGAGCAACTTTATTTATAATGGCCTGAATTACAGATCATGTCAAAAGATAATAACTTAAAGCTGTTCTTTGACTTCATAGCCTATATTCTTCATAAAAGGTCAGTAATGTTCTCCACAAAATAAAAAATATCACCCACTTTTAGGCTACCTTTTAAAGGTGCTTTAGAAACAAGTTTTGATAATGAGTCCAGGATGAACTAGGAGTCCATAGGTGTAAGATTGAGTTTTGTGGGGATCATAATAATTAAAGTAGGTCTTTGAGTAATTGGTATAATGAGAAATATGCATGTATGATGTAAGATTACTTTTATTTAGTCATTAACATTATCTTATTCTTAGTTCTTTTATTTTAAAGGAAAAAAAAAGTGCATTTGTATGAATATCTAAAGCTAACTAACCACATACAACTTTTTATTTATATACATACTATCCTATGCTATCTAAACGAAAGAAAAACTCATTATTCAAGTGTAAAAACTTTTCCAATATAACCATGTGCGAAGCAAAATGAAAAACATACCTATATCCACATATGAAAAATTTAAAGCAGTGATTACCTAGATGTGGAGAATCAACCGACTTACTTGCTTTTGCAACAGAAGGTGTCGAATGAAGTAATGGTATTGTGGCCTCATTACCTCTTGGAACCATGTTTCAATGTAATCCTGATACTCTCCTTCCTTCCTCATGCCATGCAGATCCTCTTCTTCTGAATGTTCAATTGCTTGAGTACATGAAAGATCTGTCGATAGATATGTGGAGAACTCTTCAACATCAAGTCTCTCTCCATCAAAAATTAGTCTCTAAGTTTTCGGTTTCCTTGGCAGATTGGCAAGGAGATTCGGTTTGTAGCTCATGGGACTGTGGATTTTCTATTATTTCTGGAGAGGTAGATAAATTCTTGACTTCTGTCAAGATGTGTTCTCCTTGAGAAGAAGATATTGAGATCCCAGTTGCTGCTAGGATTTGAGAGAATTATCTCATACTAATAAGCACCTTTGAATCCATGTCATTGGCTGTTAGGTTCTGTCTCACACATGGGTTAGTCCCGGGGTTCTTACAGCACCGATTTTTTTTTTTTTTAATGTGTTTTTTAAAATAATTTCTATTACTAAAACAAATTTGCAAAAAACACAGCACACTAGCTGAAAGAATAACACACTTGAAAAGAAGGAAAGCAAACTTTATGAAATAAATTGCGGAAAATTAAACACTCAAACGAACAGAAAGGAAATCACACTTATGCGGAAAGGAACAACAAGGCTTTGGGGCACCCCACTATAGTAGATGCACAGGTTCTTACCTCTCGTATTACCGTTCTCCCCTCCCCCTTGTTGTGTAATGTAAAAGCATCCTATCTACCCCTATCTACCTACACTCCGATCCCTTTAGCACCTCCCCGGCAATGGCACCAAAATGTTGGGTAAAATATATGCACTCTAATTCAACATTTAAATTGTCAGCCTGGGAAGGGAGCTTATGAGATGCAATCACTATATGTGTAGGATTGAAGGCTTGAACTAACCTAAGATGACTAAAGATGCAACTATATGATTTTAAACTACTTGCATGACTTTCATAATTCAAATGCAAGAATTTATTCTATCTATGAAAACAGGAAACTGATTAACGAATAAGGCGAGTAGAAAATTTAATAAAGATGTTTAATTGAACTGAATCGATTTGGAAGCAAGTAGAAAACTTGATAAAGATGTTTAATATAGAAATAAGTAGAAAACTTGATAAGGATATTTATTTTTGATCCAAATCTTATGTTATGATCATCTTCATTAATTATATGAAATGCGAAAGTAATCCTATGATTAATGAAGAAACTATTAAAACTGAAATAACTTAGAAAATAGAATTATTAAATCTTATCTGAAGCAAATATTGAAAACATATAATAAACTGCACTTAAAAATAAAACTGATACATTCTAAAACAATAACTTATTACCAAATCCAACATAAAAGACATAATTATGAAAATTAGTTGAAAAGAAGATTAGAAGAAATACTAAGGAAACTAAGAAGAATGACAAAACTTAATTACAATTCTATGTAACATAAAAGAATATCTAAATTACACTAAAAACTGTTAATTAGAAGCAAGAAGAATTATGGTTGAAAGGCAGAAGAAATCAGATTCTGAAAAAAAACCTAAAACAGTGCAGAAAGTGTAAAGGTCCGAATGACGATCCGAATGCCTGTCTGAATGATAGTCCGAATGGAGGAAAACGAGTTAAACTAAGGAAAATAAGAGTTTTGGACGACTTTAATTACCAGCTGGCTGATGGATATGATTCTACAGTGCAAAGGAAGCAAGAGAGTGATTATTTAAGGGATAAACTAACAAGAAGCTATTTACTCTAATCATTATCTAAGAGGATGGACTATTTCTATGAGATGTGAGAAGAAGGTTAGGAAGAAGAGAGTTAACCTACAGCTACAGGAAGAGGCTGATTAACTGAGGGAATTAAATTACAGCTACAGGAAGAAGAAATTGATGGAAGAAACTAAGGAAACTAATGCTAACTAAGGAAGAATTTGCAGCAATATTTAACTATAGATGATGAGAAGAAAACTGAAGCAAATTGCAAAATATTAAGCTTTTCATCAACCATTCCTAATCCTAAAGAAGAGATTATGTTAGCAACAAAATACAGTTCACAAGAAAAACGTTAGCAGGACTAATTCTAACTATGAATTGAATTTAAAACATGAATTGATTAACTTATCTAGTTGTAGAAAAGACTGAAAGTAATCAAGAAAGCTATGCTTGACCGGTCATACTAAATTCTGCAAACATAACAACAAAATACACATAACATAAAACAAAAGTTTTATTTATATGAACAATAAGACATGAACAGTGACAAAATACATAATACGAAATAGGAATCTCGTTTATGTAAACAACAGAACATTATTTCTATCACAAGACAACAACATCATGTACAAATAAAAATACGAAAACAACACAGCTTATTTGCACAACACAAATTATATACACAAACAAGAGACCACTGGTCATTGAGGAGCTCGTCTCAGTAATCAGAGGTTGCGCCCTGATCAGTCAATCACCATGCATGCTGCTGAATCTTCATAAAAACTAGAACAAAGGTATATTGAATTAAAAACAAAATGTTACAGTATTTCTGTGTCTATTTGCAGCTTGGGAAAAACTAATCAAGGCTAACTCCATCTCAATCATGTAAACAAAACAAGGCAAGACTTTTTTTTTCGTCTCAGTCACAAAGACATCTATTTATACATGATTACAACTGGGGGAAGCAAGTCGACCCTTTAGTGGTCGAATGCTCTAATAATAGACAATTTTAATACAAGAAAACGACTCTGTCTAAGATCTCGTGACAACGCATAACCAAAGAACAACTGTACTCAGCATCCGGTGACAACGCATAAGCCAAGGAACAACTTCTGCTTAATCACCCTGTGACACATATAAGCTAAGAAACAACCTTGTAACGTTTCATGACAGCGCACAGGGGATCTTCCAGGTTCTATGACGTCGATCTTCCACGCAATTGTTAAAGCGTTACTTCTCTTTGACGTGGGCATAGATAATTGTGCTATCAAGCTGAGTGTGTAAGAGAAGGAATCCTCTAGAACACCAGCTCACGCACCACAAGGGCCACGTCTTGAACAGAACCCATGTGTCGGTTTAGTCTTCAATGGCCCGAGAATATCTCAACCAACAATCTCGTGGGTTGAATGCGGGGCTGAACGGCAGGCTGATCGTTTGCAATATAAACACGCAGTCTGAATGAAGGTTCGTTTGAGAGCCATCACCTATAGAATGAAATGTATTTGCCAAGTAAGCCAAGAAATATCAAATAAACGTTAATAAATCACAATAATGATGAGTTTTAACCAAGATTCACATGATATGTAATTATGATCATATTTGGGTCTGATTGATGGTCTGAATGGCAGAAAAAGTGATTTATTATATCAAAATAGTGAAAATAACGCCACTCAGAATATATTTGTTGATAAAAAATGGTGACAAAAATGGATGTCAACAATTACTTGGTGAAAACTTGTAAGGTCTTGTCAATGGGAGTAGACTAAAGCCTTATAGGGATGGCCCTACTCCTATGAACAAGATTTAAACAATGCAAGAAGGTTTTAAGTGTCAAGTGTAGTTGAAATTGGACTCTAAAACAAGGAAGAGAGTCTGCACACAACAATTTTGTTAGAATGCGAAGTTTACAAGATTTGAAGTTGTGCTGTGAAGCACATATAGAAAGTCAAGTTGAAAAGTACAGTCCAAAGGAAGAAGGTAGTGTTGCGAAGTTCATCCAGAAGAAGGGAAATGTGAAGTGAACCTCGCCATTCACCTAACCATCAGCAATGCTAGAGGAAACTAGTCGTTACAGTTTTGGTCGGAAAGTAGCTGTTATAGTTTTGGTCAGAAAGTAGCTGTTACTAGCCGTTACAATTTTGGGAACCAAATTTTTCTACTTTTAAGGCATATTTGTCCATTGAAGACACATTAAAATAAGGGAAAGGACCGAGATCTAAGCAATATTTGGCCAATGGAAATGGAATTTAATTCTGTAATACCCCAATTTTGACCCTTAGGAAATATTGGCTCTAATGTAAATATTGTATACACACGTTGTATGTTTCCCTAGCGTGGAGCTCAAGGCCAAGGCCCCGCTAGTTTATGCTCGGATTTTATTTAAATTAGACACGCTTGATATTTTGTTACCCACGTGCTATTAAGCCATGGGATATTGTAAATTGATGTAAATATTTAACATTGAAATAAAATACCAAAAACTGGCTATGGAGGCAACGAATGAGAAGGGGCCACGTGTATCCACTAGGGAGTGGTGAGGGGGCTATGGGATTAAACCCTAGGCTGCCATTTGTCATTATGAGAACCCATTGACTTCCCTAGGTGACATTAATGCCTGTTGTAAGAAGGTGGTTGAGATTTTCAGCCCATGGCTTCAATGGAGCATGGGCAGCCCTGAAATTCGTATGGGTGGACATGGGCTCTGATTGCTTGGGCAAGAAGTCACTCAACCTCATGGGAGGTTGCTGGATTCACACCCCATTCCATTGTGAAACTGCCTAGCATCATTCTGCATTGAAGAATGAGAGCCAGCAGTGAGGAAACCAGAAAATCGCGACCTTGAGAGAACCCAGTTTTTGAAAGACCAAAAACGCCCAGATTTGGCATGGGACAAGGAAATCCAATGGGGAATCCATTAGCATGAACCTTGGGGCGAATTCTGGAGCATTAGCTACCCCGAAATCAATGGGAAAACCCAGTTTTTGCAGCTCAGAAAACGAGTGACGGATTTGAGTATTTGGTGAGCAGAACAGAGAGAAATCAAGTTGGGATTGACTATGCAGAGGTTGGGTGTGCTTGACAAACCCAGTGAAGGCTAGGATCTCAAAGATCAGCAGCTGGACCTTTCTATGCCCATCCTGAAGAGCACTGGAGGGAAGAGTTGCCTGAGGGACTATGTAACAGAGAAGGGGATCTTCCTTGTGTTGGATGTGGTAGGTAATGTGGGTGCCTAACTGTTGAGTTCACTTGAGATGCCTGTAGCTCTGTGGTTGAGCTCACTGGCTTAGCATTACCCTCCTCTATCTACTTGGATGCTTGACTGAAGCCATGGCTATGAGTGAACCCAGCTAGTCCTCCTTAGTGGATACACAGCCCAGCTCGGGGGTGACCTCTCAGCTAAAAGAACACAAGCTGGACAGAGGTCTATGGTTGGGAGGAACGTTGCTCTTCCATAGCCAGTCGTTTGGGACCATTACAGTTCAAGATAAGTATTCGGTGAATTAATTTAGATACAGACTGTGTTTGCAATGCATTCAATCTGAAGGATTAATTATTCCTGTTAATGAAATGAAATGCATCATGTTTTATGCAGTGTGATAAATTGTCCATGCTTAATGAAATTTAGTGACTGTTACATGTATGAATGATATGGGTATGCTGAATGTATGAAGAGATAATGTGCATACGTAATGATTAATTTCCTCTGTGTTTAAATTGAGATGAATCTGCATTTGGAAGTTTCAAAATGTTAGGAATTTAAGTGCAAAGATTATTGGGGCTAAGTCTGCCATAAGCTCGTGTGATGTTAACGTTTCCTTCCTTGCACTTGATGATAGAAGGGGGCGTTACAAATTCTAATTTAGGCGTTTTTGGGTGCGCCTTAGTGTCGTTGTACCTATAATTAGTAAGGACCACAGAGTTACTGGTTTTACTGTGACTTTAATTTTTACTGCATGTAATTTCCGAGTTTTTTTTACCAATCAAGAGCAAGAATAATCCGATAGTGTATGTATGAACAAGAAATCCTAGAGGAGATATTAAGAGAATTCCAACATTCTAGTTTGGAAGGAATCATCAAGATGCCAGTGAAGAAAACAATCCTAGAGAGAGGTGAAACCTCTAGATCTTCACCGCGAAATATACCGGAGTAGAAGCAGAAAGATAAGCAAAAGGCTACTGAGCAAGAGAAGCCGAAGGTCGTAGAAATTCCAAAGGAGTATCCTCCAGATCGACCTCGCGATAGGCCAATTCTGCTGATACCTAAGTACATCCCTCCAAGAAGAGATGATGCACCAGTTGTGATACTCAAGAAGAATCCACAATACAAGATCCCGTTGCCTCCCATGTCGAGTCATGTGCACAAAAAGGAGAATTTGCTAGGAAATATTCCAGAATGCAAGTTCATAGATCATGACTTGATTCACGCGATGAAGTACCCACAATTTCAGCCGGACCAACAAATATGTAGGCGACATGATGAAACCAGTAAGAAAATGACAATTCAAGCACAATACTGGATTGCTCCATTACAACCATCAAGATTGTTGAATTTGCTGCGAATTCCACATTTTCGCAGAAGCCCAGAGCTCACAGCGGTTGTGAGAACATTTATCTCATGTACGCACCAGGGTTACTTGTGGTTAGACCGCAAGTTTTATATCAACATAGACCTCATTTATAGAATTACGCACTTGAGAAAAAGAGGCACTGACCATGCAACATAATTCGTAGGAAAGAACAAAGACAAAGAAGTTGCAAGGAGGATGAAGAATGAATTCGGCATGGTAAAAGGAACCCATGGATATCAAGCAAATCAAATCAAGGATGTCTCCATGAAGTTCATGGTTCAACTGTTCGCAGGAAAAGTACTAAGGAAATGAAGACTGACCGAGGTGCCGACCGCTGCGATCTCCTTAGCTTCAAAGGCAAAGGATGGAATCTAGTATAATTGGGAAAGTTACCTTCTCAATGAGTTCCTAGATGATGTTGTGGATACGCAAGACAATAGACATCAATTCCATTATAGCTGGTTGTTAGTCTTAATTACGTTCGTAGGATTGAAAGAGTCTAAGTATCAACAAAATGTACCGGTGTTCGCTGGAGATTGCCATGGACCAAGATTTGAGAACATGTGGGCCAATTTGAAGCCGGGAAAGAAAAAAGATAAATAATATATAGTTGTATACATATTACGAGAAGCTATGCGAAGTAATCAAGTGCATTTCATGTATTCCTAAGGAAATAAAAGCAATGTATATTCGCAAGATGAGATTTAAATCCGACCTTCTTTTTATTTTCATTCAACCCAGAGAACCATCAAACCCAGAAAGGTTTGAGGGACAATACAAACTAGACGCACAAAAGATTGATCTTATCATTGAAGATTGGTTGCCCAAGTGGAAGATTGATGCACTAGAGACATTGATCACTACATTAGAGGAAAGCACAAATGAAAGTGACAGCCAGGACCAAGAAGAAGAGCTAACAAATGGTAAAGAACAAGAACAAGATCAAGGACAAGAACAACAACAAAATGCTTATTTTCTTGCAGGATAGAAGAGGAAGAATACCGACACAGCCGTGCCAGAGGGATTGCAAAGAAAGAAGTAGAAATAAAGTAAGACTCCGCTCGATGCAAAGTTGCATGGTGATGATTATGGTTGCATCGCAGCCCAAGTGCCTGAGCATATTGAAGAGACGATCACAATAAAATACAACAAGCAAGAGGGACTCGAAGTGAGCATGATAGAGAGCATTGCAGAACTGAAGAGTATGGTGGCAAGAGTAGAACAAGTCCAGAGAGATCTAGTAAGGGAATCAGAATCCGAAGATAGGACATGGGAGTCAAGACAAAGAAAAAGAAAACCACTTGCTTTAACGATGAGACACCAGTTAGTACGCATAGAGCCGATGAACGTGATATTCCCATCTAATGAACTTACTAAAGGTTCGAAGCGGCTCGCACATTTGGATATTAATGTGGGAATGTTTCCAATTGATGGAATGCATAATATGAATTTGCAAGTTGTGGAAGAAATTAGAGATAGAGATATTATCTCATACAACCAACATATGAAGCTGGAAGATAGTTATAAGGAGCTGAAGAATGAATGCACATTGAAGATAAATGAGCTAGCAAATGATAAAGAGAAGCAGAAAAAGCTGAAGAAAACCGTAGATGAAGTCTATGCAAAGATCCCAGATTGTGAAGAAGAGCTTGAAATGGAAGCGACCATCCTTAAGATTGGTGCTATTGTGGACAATATCAGAGCAAAAATGGAAGATATGGAGATTGGTTACAAAGAGAAGATTGGTGACTTAGAGTCTCAAAAACAACTTGGCACTCTGCCAGAGGTAGAATTAGCAAGAGCCGAAGAGTTGAAGACATCAACCGAAAACATCTCCGTAGAAGTTGCAAGGTGTTAAGACTTGCTAGAAGAATTCACTAAGGTATGGGATATACTGTAAGAGGATCCCGATTAACAGAAAATTCAGGATGAAGTTCAGAAGAGGCATAAGGACCTTGATTCTATGAACACGACCATGAAGGATTTTCATCCAAGGAAAAGGATCCAGAAGTTCACAGAAATGAAAGAGATTCATAGGAGCTGAAGGCACTAAGGATGAAGGAAGTTGAAACTTCGTCGAAGTTACATCCTATGCAAGAAGAAGCACTGGAACTGTCTGAAGAAATCGAGGAGAAATTGCAAGAACTCTGCATGATAGAGAGTACAGTAAAGGATCAAATGCAAGAACCCATATCGACGATGATGCTCGAAACGATCAAAGAATACGAGCAAGAGACTAAGGAATCAGTTGCGAAGTTGAGCGCAACTTTTAAGGAATTCGCTGCGAAGACGAACATCCCAAGTGATGCGCAGTTGAAGAATCCTATTGAAAGTGGCTCGAGGACGAGCCACAAGTAAGTGTTAAGGGCCTATTGGGTGCATCCCAAGTACATGAAGTTTTGATGGAAAAAGTACAGTTAGGCAAGGCCTAACATTGACCAGTTTTGGGAGAAGCAACTCCACAATTCCAGGGGGGAGGGTATGGAGCGAAGCGAAGTTGATAGGAAAGGATTTGTCCCCTTAGTAAAGACAAAGTAATAAGGACAACCAAAGGTAGTTGAAGTAGTTAAGGATGAAGCGACAAACTGACAGCTACATGAGAAGAGAGTAAAAAAGTAGAATGGTGCAAAGGACACGCCACTGTAGAGTCAGAGCCATGGGGTCAGAATTGCACTGTCAAAAGAAGCGTCAGAGTTAGAAGAAGCGACAAAAAAGGACAACGGAGTTACAAAGAAGTTAAGGCAAAGCATGGTCGATAGGAGAACCACGTTGTTTTGGGTTTAAGGGTACTATGGCGGTTGGCCCATAGTTATTGTAATATGTGACCTTCGGGAACATATATATAAAGGGTTATTTTTGTATGAGGAAGGGTTAGAGATACATTAGAGAGATAGATCTAGACTGAGAGAGATATCTAAGAGAGAGAAGACTTTGCAACTGAGTGCGTAGAGATCTATTGTAGAGCAGAGATTGCAGTTGAGTGTGCATACTGGAACTGTTATCCCTTCCAAGTAATATAAGAACAGTTCCCATGGACGTAGCTCCCATGTGGGGGGTTGTTGAAGCCTTGGGTGTGATTCTAGAATATTTTCCAAGGAAATCAATAGAAGGTGATAGCCCAATCTGAAAGGCTTCAAACAACCCTACGCAAGAGTGGTTCTATCCCCAAATTGTTTGGTGTGACTGACTCCTATGGATATCAAGCCTTCGTTGGAACTTATGTGGATGGATCCTAATGGATCTATCTTCCTGTCAGGGAGGATAGTGTTAATTAGAAAATATCTAAGAGGTAAGTAGTGTTAATTAGAAAATATCTAATTAAGTTAGATCAAAACTAGAAAATGTGATATGGGTTTGCAAAGCAATCAGATCCGATTATTTAATAAGTGCATCACCAATTGATATACATATAAATTGGATCTGAGCTTACCATCTTCAAACAAAACCAATCAATAAAAATTGAATTATTTTGTCCAAATAATTTAAATACATAAGACTATTCTGTTGTGATATGTTAATTGACAAATTAGCATCAATATAAATGTGACTGTTTATCAGTTGCAGAAATAAATAGCATGAGTTAAACAAAGAAATTTATTTAACACATAATAACACATGGATCATATGTAAAGAGAAATATAACATACAGATCAATGTATTTAATAAAATTACAACATAAAATAGAGTTCATCCAGTGATTTCCTTAAGTCTACAAAAAATTACAAGTCCTTAAGGAAACAGAGCATCTCGAGTTATCCTTTGGTGATTTTTCTCCCCTCCTTCCTATGAGATCTAAGTCCCCTTAAATAATAATTACATCAAATAAAAAAAGGACAGATTTCCCACAAAAATAGGGGTTACAAAATATTACTATCTAAGACTTGCCAAGGGCAGTTCGCCACTTGGCCCATACATCTAACAAATATTCAACATCTTGATACTTGGCAAGCTCAAGTGCCAGCTGCATCTTTCAAGTGAAAGACTCAACCTCCCTTTTGTTCAGCTTCTCCCATTCACACAGGAAAAGGTTAATCTTCATTCTTGAACTGATGGGTGACTCAATTAACTCTTTGATCTCAGAAATGTGAATGTGATCCAATTGTTCTCTCCACTCTTTGGAATTTAAACATTTCTCATCAACCTACAGGATCATAATCCTGGGTGGAGCGGAACTTTCAATTAGGTCTAAGGTTGGGAATTCCAACATGATCGATAAATTGTCAGCTGCAAACCACCTTCTACTACAGAATTCCTGCGCTTCTTGAATTGTGGCCTCAACTGTCTCACATGCATGTTCCCATGACTCCAAATATATTTTGATCCTTTTGAACTTAATGCTGTCTAGAACAGGTATATCTTTAGGTTTATCTTTGATATACTTATGCCAGTTTATTACATATTCAACAACGCTGGTTTCATCTTCTCTTCTCTGATTATGTTCGAAGAGGACATCGGACTGATGTTCAAAGGCATTGTATGTGTCCCGAATCTCATTCAGAAATTCAAACAGCTCAACCAACAGGTTCTTATGATCTTCATTTACCTTAAAGGAAAGCTCCTTAATTTCTTCCTTATAAAATCTTGAGAAAGAAGAGGTAGTTGTCATGGCCATTGAATCTTTCAATTGTTTATCTAGCACTATAATATTTTCAGCATAACCTACATTTAGCATTTGTGCTTCCTGGAGTTGCTGTTGAAGAGTTGAATTTTGTACATGCAGGTCTTTAAGCTGATTGTCATGCAGAATTTTTAACTCTTGTAGTTGGGATTGATGTTGTTCATTAATTTTAGTCCACTCCTTCCTGAGCTTCTGTAATTCCTGTTGCTTCACCTCAAATTCCTTATTTAGTGAGGTGGCAGAGTCATAATTGGCCCCTGCAAAGGCTCCCATCACTGCAGCAGTCTCAAGTGCTTCCTGCTAAACATCAGTGGTTGTTTTTCTCCAGATAATTTGGTTAGGGATAGGGCCCTGTACAACAGTCCCTTCCTTATGTCTTTTAGTACCCTTTTTTACTACTGCTTTCTCTGACCTCCTGTAGAAATAATCCCCTAAGGAAACCACTTCATCTTCTCCAAAATCTACCACTATGTCCATTGTGGATGTAGACACATCAAATGTTGTGACCAAAGGTACAGTTTAGGATACAACAGAAGTTGGAATATGCATGGTGATTTGGGTGGTGGAGATGGAAGGAGACATGACATTGGAGACTGATGGTAAAGAGGAGGAATTGGAAGATAAGGTAATGATATTTGGGAGTGAGACAGAAATTGGAATCACATGTGTTTCTAAAGATACAGTAGGAACTTGAATTTCAACAGCCTGTGTAAGTGGGACAAAGGTTGGAGCCATAACTGACTCTTGGGAAGTCACAACAGGGATGACAAGTGGCTCAGCTGATGTGAATGCATGATTTGTGACATCAGATGATGGGATGGAGGGTGAAATAGTTGAAATGTATGATGGTGTGGGAGATTTTGTAGCTGTAGAGATGATGACCTCTAGGAAGTGAATGTTAGGGAGAGAGTCATCAAGCACTATGTTATCCAAAGGATTAGAAGAGTTCAAGGTAACTGAAATAACCTCTAACATGGTGATAGGAATAGAAATTGGGAATGAAAATTTGGAAGGAAGGGATTCATCTTCCACATCACTATATTCAATATGAAGCATAGTCACCTTTGGTATAGAACCTTCAACCTTTTTCCTTTTTGCTGGGGTGGTTGCAACAACAGCTTGAGTTTCCATTACTGAGCTCATCACTGCCAGTTCCCTTTTCATCTCAGCGGCTGATTGAATCAAGGCATTGATATTGGCCAAAGGTTTGGGTTGTGGTGTGTCCTCAACATGAGGATTTCCCTTATAGTCAGTTTGGTAGGTCAGCATCAGAGGGGTGCTTGCTTTTTGAGCCTTTTCCTCAAGTGATAGCTCGAATTTCCTATACTGCAAGACCTTAGTCTTGAGTTCTTGTTGATAGTGGAAGATGAAGTTCTCCTCTTCCAGGGAAAAAGTTCTATTCATCACTTCAGAATATGAGTTAACACCTTGGTAAATTGAGTCATCTAGGGTAATCTGATGAGCATATGAACTTTTCATGTGTTCTTTTGCAAAATGGTTTGCTAAAAATCATTTGGGATCATGCATTCTCTTGGGAGCTTTCCCAAGCTTCAAGGTGGTAATATTCTTTCCAAGCAATGCAGCATGAGTTGAATTATGGATTACTAGAGGTCCAAGATTGAGTGGGAACTTAGGCCACCCTCTTCTTTTGGCTCCAGTCAGTCTCTTCTTTTGGATCCAGTTAGTTTAGGAAACACACCATCAATGACAGTCTGGAAGGATATTTCCTCTAGAAGCAATCTGTCTGGTACAACTCTAGGTAGTAAATGGGATGTATTGCTGCCCCAAATCCTGATATAAGAGAAATATTCCCCTATATACCAGTCACCCATGGTAGAGACAAGTGCTTTGGCATGATTAGAGAAGGTAGGAGCATCCTCCTAGAAGATCATCAAGTATATTGAGCCAATGAAGTGGTCAAAATATCATATATAAGAGGCATAAAATTATCCTCCCATAGTGCAGAGCAATAAATATGAACGGGAGGTGCAGACAAAGTCCAGTTCCATCCCATAGAAGGAAATTGAAAATCCGAACAGAAAACATCCATCACATAAGCAGAGTAGTAGAATGTAGGTTTCCTAGAAGCCGAGGTCTTTTGATATTTCTCTATCGTTTGCTTGAGTTCCACTGATAAAATTTGAGCCCAATTGAAGGACTCTCCTGTAGTGAGGATGTGGTGGGAGAGGGGTGCCCATTTGGCTTTGAACACTGAACAATTTGGTAATCCATATAACCTACAGAGCATGGCTTCCAATAGAGAGAATGGCTCTTTGAACCAAGAAATGGGATAGTATTTGTCGGCCTTGGGTGTAAAACTTGCAGGGTTTTCCATCCATGACTTAAGCATTTCTTCAAAATTAAATTGGGTCACAGCGGAGTCTAGGAACTTCTTGCTGAGCAGCTGGTCAGGTTTCCTAAGGGCATAAGCTCTAGAAAATACTTCAGACTGGAAAGAGGTTAATTGACCCCCAACCTTATCATTAAAAGAGCGGTCTTGCAGGTGGGCATAGTCAATTATCCATTTAATAGCATTAGTGTAGGTCATGAGCTGTAGCGTCCCCTTCCATCAATCCGATGCAAGGAAGGAAACGTTAACCAAACTTACCAGGCTTAATTGGTAAACTCATCCCCATACATTACTCATTAATTCATAACAATTAATAATTTCTTGTGTGCAGACTCATACTTCAAATAAACACAGCAGAAATAAACATACTAGCAAGCACACAAACAATAATGCATCCTCATATCTAACATAGGAATAAGATGATTCAACACCCATGGATTTCAATTCCATTCCTAGGCTATGCACAGACTTCATGTCGATTTTATTAAGATAATCATTTCGTTTCATTAACAAGGGCAATTAACATTCAGAATTAACACACTGCAAAACACATAATGCATATAATGTAAATCACATAGAACACTTATCTTGAAGATGAAGCTGTCCAAACAATTGGCTATGTGAGAGAAACGTTCCACCCAACCATAGATCTATGTCCAGCTTGTATTCTTTCAGTTGAGAGATTACCCCCGAGCTGGGTTGTGTATCCACTAAGGAGGAACTAGCTGGGCTTACTCACAGCCATGGCTTCACTCAACAACTATGCTAAGCCAACACACAGTTGGGTTTATCAAGTATATGGAAGACAAAGGAGAGCAATGCTAAGCCAGTGAGCTCAACCACAGAGCTACATGCATTTCAAATGAATTCAACAGTCAAGGCACCCACATTACCTACCACACCCAACACAAGGAAGGTCCCCTTCTCTACTGCACAGTCCCTCAGGCATCCCTTCCCTCCAGTGCTCTTCAGGGTGGGCATAGAAAGGTCCAGTTGTTAATCCTTGAGATTCTAACCTTCACTGGGTTTATCAAGCAAACCCAACCTCTGCTCAGTCATCCACAATTGGATTTCTCACAATTCTGATCATTAAATAACTCAATCCCGTCACTGGTTTTCTGGGCTATAAAAACTGAGTTTTCCAATGGATTTCGGGGTATCTAATCCTCTCAAATTTTCCCCAAGGTTCATATCTATGGATCCCCCATTGGATTTTACTGTTAAATACCAAATCTGGGCGTTTTTGGCTCTTCAAAACGTGGGTTCTTGCAAAGTTGCGATTTCTGGTTTTTCTCATTACTGGCAATTCATTTTTTTGGGTGGAAAATGATGCTGGTAACTTCCACAATGGAATGGAGATGAGGAAGAAGCAACTGCCATGAGGTAGAGTGACTTGTGGTACAAGAAAACAGAGCCCATACTCTGCCATACGAATTTCTGAGCTGCCCATGCTCCATTGAAGCCATGGACTGAAATCTCCAACAACTTCCTTACAACATAAATAAATGTCATCAAGGAAAGTCAAATGGGTTATTACAATGACATTTGGCAACATATGGTTCATCTCCACAACCCCTCACCACTCCCTAGTGGATACACATGGCCCCTTCTCATTGGTTGCTTCCATAGTCAGTTTTGGTATTTTATTGCAATATTAATATTTACATCAATTTACAATATTCCATTGCTTAATAACACAAGGGTATCAAAATATCAAATACTTGCTTGTTTTAAATAAAATCTGAACATACACTAGCGGGTCCTTGGCCTTGAGCTCCACACTAGGGAAACATACAACGCATGTATACAATATTTACATTAATAGCCAATATTTCACAGGTGTCAAAATTGGGGTATTACATTCCCCTCCCCCTTAGAACAACACCGTCCTAGGTGTTCTCAAAACTGAACAAAAATGGGAATGCCTCTCTCATGGCATCCTCCAGCTCCCATGTAGCCTCATCAGGACTAAGGTTCTTCCATTGGACCTTTACCTGCCCGATGGCTTTGTTCCGGAGCAAAGTGACCTTCTTGTCGAGGATGTGCATAGGCTCTACTTGGAACTCTTCCTCGGGTTCCATCTGTATCACATTCCAATCAATCATATGATTATGATCATGTACATACTTCTTAAGCAAAGATACATGGAAAACATTATGAGCTCTTATGTTAGCAGGCAATGCAAGTGTATATGCAACTGGTCCTATCCTATCTAGGACTTCAAATGGCCCACAATATCTTGGTGATAACTTGGCATAGCTCCCCAAATTGAGGGAACTTTTCCTTGGTTTCACTCTCAAATAAACATGATCCCCAATCTGAAATTCCTTATGCACTCTTTTTAAATCTGCATAACTCTTTTGCCTGTCCTGAGCTGTCTTTAAATTCTGCCCAATCTTAGAAACTTCCTGTTCCATTTCCTTGATCATCTTTGGTCCAAGTACTACCCTATTCACCGAGCTATCCCAATTCACTAGAGTCCTACATCCTTTGCCATACAATGCTTCAAATGGGGTCATTCCCAAGGATGCATGATGTCCATTATTGTATGCAAATTCTACCAAGTGTAGGTAATCTTCCCACTTGGATGGTTTGTCCATCACATACATTCTCAGCATGTCTTCAAGAACCTGATTCACCCTCTCAGTTTGGCCATTTGTTTGAGGATGATATGCTATACTGAAATTCAATTTAGTTCCCAATTCCTGAAATAATCCATTCCATAAATTGGAAGTGAACTTTGTGTCACGATCATAAATTATTGCCTTGAAAAATCCATGCAATCTGAATATCTCTCTCATGAAGATGTTCGCAATGTCATTAGCCTTGTGAGTGGACTTCACTAGAATAAAGTGAGCTATCTTTGATAGCTTATCCACCACAACCATGATTGAATCATGTTTCTTCACTATCATGGGCAGACCTGTTATAAAATCCATAGAGATCACTTCCCACTTCCATTTCGGAATGGGTAAGGGCTGCAACAATCCTGCTAGATGTTGGTGCTCTTCCTTGATCTGCTGGCACTTTTGACATCTACCAATGTACTCAGCTATGTCCTTCTTCATACCATGCCAAAAGTATTGATTTCTTGCTGTTGTTATAGTCTTCTGATATCCTGGATGTCCAGAGTATGGCATTTGATGTATTTCATCCATCACTAGATTCTTCAAATCTGCACTATTTAGAATGTACAATCTATCTTTGTAGATGAGGATATCATCTTCACCAAGCTAATATCCTGCACACTTTTCATCCACATTACCCTGCTGCAACTTTTCTTTAATTTGAAGGCAAGTTCCATCACTGTTTTGGGCTTCAATGACTCTTGTCTTCAAATCTGACTTGTACATACTTACTACTGCAACATGAAATTTTCTGCTAAGAGCATCTGCAACCTTATTCTCCTTCCCTTTTACATGCTTAATTTCAAAATCAAATTCACAAAGAAACTCCATCCACCTAGCTTGCCTAGCATTCAAGTTTGGCTGATCAAACAAATACTTCAAACTCATGTGGTCGGTTTTAAGTTCGAATCTTCTTCCCATCAAATAATGTCTCCACATCTTAAGAGCATATACTATGGCTGCTAATTCTAAATCATGTGTGGCATAATTCTTTTCATGTTCTTTTAACTTCCTTGACTCATAGCAAATCACAACGCCTTCTTGCATGAGCACTCCACCTAGCCCCTCAATGCAAGCATCTGTGCACACCACGAAATCCTTCTTTGGATCTGCTATCTTCAAAACAGGAGCGCTGGTAAGTAACTCCTTTAACTTTCAAATTTTTTTTTCACATTTTTCAGACCATACAAACTTGATGTTCTTTCTTTGCAATGAAGTGATCAGATGAGCTATCCTGGAGAAGCCTTCAATAAACCTTCTGTAGTAACCAGCAAGACCCATAAATGATCTAATATCTGAAACATTTCTTGGAGTTGACCAATCCATGATGGAATTAATCTTCTCCGAATCCACTGCAATTCCTTCTTCAGAAATGACATGACCCAAATATTGCACCTTCTTTTGGTAAAACTCACACTTGCCTAACTTGGCATACAACTGATGTTCTCTAAGGACTTGCAACACCATTCTTAGATGTTCCTCATGTTTTTTTTCATTCCTTGAATAGACAAGAATGTCATCCAAGAACATAATCACAAACTTATCCAAATATTTGCTGAAGACACTATTCATGAGACACATGAACGTGGCAGGTACGTTGGTAAGACCAAATGGAACCATAGTGAACTCATAATGACCATATTTAGTTCTGAAAGTCGTCTTGTGAATGTCTTCTTCTTTAATTCTCACTTGATGGTAGCCAGACCTCAGTTCAATATTTGAAAACACTTTAGCTTCCTTCATTTGATCAAACAAGTCATCAATTCTTGGAAATGGATACTTGTTTTTGACTGTCACTTTATTGAGCTTCCTGTAATCAATACACAGTCTTAAAGTCCCATATTTCTTCTTAACAAATAACACCGATGCTCCCCAAGGAGACACACTAGGCCTGATATACCTTTTGTCCATCAATTCTTGCAGCTGCATCTTCAATTGTACCAACTCCAGTGTATTCATTCTATAAGGAGCTTTGGAATTCGGTGCTGCCCCTGGAACAAGATCGATGGTAAAATCAACATCTCTCTTTGGTGGTAGTCCCAGAACTTCATCCAGAAATACATCTTGGAACTCTTGCAATAATGAGAAATCTTCTATCCTTGGACTCTTGTCCTTAGACAAATCTGACATATGAACCGCATATAATTGACAACCCTTCTTATAAAACTTTTTCAACTGTAGGGCTGAAATTTGCCTTACCGAAACTTGCTTGGGAATTCCTCTTACCAATCTTGGCCTTCCCTCTTCATCAATGCACTCAAATGATTTCTCATAATAGTCCAATTTGGCTCTATGTTTTTCCAACCAATCCATGCCAATCAAGGCATCATAAGATCCTAAAGGTAGAACATTTAAATCTGCATGTGTGTGGAGTCCATTCAATTCTATGGGGCACTCCACCACCACTTCACTAACCTTTCTCTTGGTCCATGTGGCTAATTGAATTAGCTAAGATTTATTGTGCTTCACTTTTCTAAGAGAACAACCTTCAACCACTTTTGGAGAAACATAACTATGAGTAGATCCTGGATCAATCAAAACAGAAATAGATTGCATAGCAATCTTACCTTCCACTTCCACCACTGATGATTGATGGTCTGCTTGATGATTGTCCAATGCTGCATAAATTCAAGGTGTTTTCCTTGCCATGTCCTCCACCATAGCTGCTCCCTTTAAGTTGTGCAACTTTCGGGGATTATCCTTTCGATGTGGACAATCCTTCAGCATGTGGTTTTCTCCACATCCCCAACACTGAAGCGGTCCCTTTGATGCATTGTCTGCTGCTACTACTGGTTTGTATCCACTCCTTTCTTGCTGCCCCTGTGGAAAGGTTCTAGGCTAGCCTCTGAATGGTGGCTTGAAGCCACTCTTCTTTTGATCAAACCTCCCTCTTGGATTTCCTTTCCATGCTTGGTTAACCTCTATTTTTCCTTTATTCTACTCATAGCAATGCATTGCCATCCAAATGGCCTCATCAAGACTTGGTGGATTAACAAATTCAATCCTATCTTTAAAACTCTGAGGTAGACTCCCAAGAAAGCATTGGATTTTTACTCTCTCATCTTTGATATAGTCAACATACCTCAGTAATTCCAAAAACTTGTGGACATGCTCTTCCATAGATTTTTGCCCCAATCTGAGTTCATTTAACTCTTTTCTCTTACTCTCATAATACCTAGCAGAAAGGTATTTCTCCTTGAAGTACTTCTTGAATCTCTCCCAACTGATCTTCCTCTCACTGATTTCTTTCACTTACAAGAGATTGTCCCACAAAATTGAAGCTCTGCCATTTATATTGTAAATGGAAATTCTGGCTTTTTCATTTCCTGAGTAGTCTTGAATTCTAAAATATTTCTCCATTCCAAGAATCCATGCCTCTGCCTCTTGGCTAGTCTTGTCTTCTTCGTCAAAGGTGGGAGGCCTTGCCTTCCTGAATTCTCCCTATGGGATGCCTCTGAACTTCTTGCTTCCATCAAATCTCCTAGGTGCATGCCTTGGACTTCTTTGAGAACCTCTAGATTTGCATGATCTGTTGGAAGATGATCTAGAGGAAGGTGTTCTATGCTTTTTGCTCATCGAACTCTTCCTTGGGCTTGGAGTCCTCTTCTTTGAATGGCCTCTAGAGAGACTCTCTGCCTCTCTTCCTTCTTCACCCACATTTCTTGGGTTGGACCCAAGGTTTATCCTCTGATGCATATCAGTAAGACTTTGCAAGATAGCAGCATTGAGTTGGTGTTGTTCTTCTTGAGCCTTCATCAATCTTTCATTGAAGCTCACCATGGTTTCAACCAAATTCTAAGGAGCCACCTGCTCCCTTCTCCCATTGGATTCAGTCTCAGCATTCCCTTCATGCACATTTTCTCCTAGGGCATCTTCTTCATGTTCATAAGGGTCTTGAACATCATTTATGGTCACCATTGTTCCTGTATGCTACCTCTGCTACAATTATTAATTTTATGAGCTACAAGCACTGTGCATTATGAAAATATTTGTTAGAAATATTAGGAATGCATATAGAAATATAAACATCAATATTTAATCATAATCAAACTCATGGAATCATTCACATAGCTGTTATGTATTCATTTCTTTTGCCCATTCATGCAATTCTGGAAATTGCCCATACTGTCAACAATATGTCAAAAACAGTCACTGGCAGTTTCTTCTCTAATTATCTATGATGTTTGATGTCCCCATTCGAATTCCGGTTATGTGCCCTTATTCCCTGCTGGATAAGCTTTCCAATGCCTTTCCACTTGCTCCATTCTGACATCGGGTGTGGAAACTACATCGCTTCAAAAATGACAACTTTTACCAATAATTCTGCACATTTTACACAGTTGTATTTTGGTCCGGAATGCCAATTTCAGCCACCTGTGGAAGAAAATCTAGAAGGAATCACGAAAACTTTTCTATCGGGAAAAGTTGGTTTATATAACAAGGAACGCTCAGCAACTCGCGGATCTCTATTCCGATGCACCATTCGTCTTCTATAAAATTCTGGGTTTGACTAGTTTCCACTTTTCACATTTTTCCAAAATTCCAATTTTTGGACCAAAAATCCAAACGCAAATTTTCCAAATTCGCGTTTCCGAAACCCGAAACCCGACAGCCCGAAAACTGAAAATTGCGGGTTCGAAATTTCGGAAATCCAAACGCAAATTTTGAAAATTCGCGTTCCCGAAACCCGAAACTCGACAGCCCGAAAGCCGAAAATTGCGGGTTCAGAATTTCAGAAATCCAAACTCAAATTTTGAAAATTCACGTTCTCGAAACTCGAAACCCGATAGCCCGAAAGCCAAAAATTGCGGGTTCGAAATTTCAGAAATCCAAACGCAAATTTTGAAAATTCGCGTTCCCGAAACTTGAAATCCGACAGCCCGAAAGCCGAAAATTGCGGGTTCGAAATTTTGGAAATCCAAATGCAAATTTTGAAAATTTGCATTCTCGAAATCCGAAACCCGACATCCCAAAAGCCAAAAATTGTGGGTTCGGAATTTCGGAAATCCAAATGCAAATTTTGAAAATTCGCGTTCCTGAAATCCGAAACCTGACAGTCCGAAAGCCGAAAAACACCTGCGTTTCCTGTAACTTATGGGGTTCATAAATCCCTCGTCCCTTGGCCAAATGAGGCGAGTCTGGTACCATTCGAAAGTTCCTGAAGAGATCTATGCAATGGTGTGATCCTCCCCCACACCTGATAAATATAACCCTGTCATTTTTCCAATCAAACATGCCACCCCATCTTCACCAATACTGCGTTAAAACCATTCTGTTACTTGCCTATAACTCACAGTTTGGCCCATGCAGCCCCAGTGCTACAAACTGGGCTCTGATACCACTCTATAGTGTCCCCTTCCATCAATCTGATGTAAGGAAGGGAAGGTTAACCAAACTTACCGAGCTTAATTGGTAAACCCAGCCCCATACATTACTCATTAATTCATAACAATTAATAATTTCTTGTGTGCAGACTCATACTTCAAATAAACACAACGAAAATAAACATACTAGCATGCACACAAACAGTAATGCATCCTCATATCTAACATAGGCATAAGATGATTCAACACCCATGGATTGCAATTCCATTCACAGGCTATGCATAGACTTCATGTCGATTTTATTAAGACAATCATTTCATTTCATTAACATGGGCAATTAACATTCAAAATTAACACACTGCAAAACACATAATGCATATAATGTAAATCACATAGAACACTTATCTTGAAGATGAAGCTATCCAAACAACTGGCTATGTGAGTGCAACGTTCCACCCAACCATAGATCTCTGTCCAGCTTGTATTCTTTCAGCTGAGAGATCACCCACGAGTTGGGTTGTGTATCCACTAAGGAGGAATTAGCTGGGCTTACTCACAGCCATGGCTTCACTCAACAACTATGCTAAGCCAACACACAGTTGGGTTTATCAAGTATATGGAAGACAAAGGAGGGCAATGCTAAGCCAGTAAGCTCAACCACAGAGCTACATGCATCTCAAATGAATTCATCAGTCAATGCACCCACATTACCTACCACACCCAACACAAGGAAGGTCCCCTTCTCTGTTGCACAGTCCCTGAGGTGTCCCT
This sequence comes from Larix kaempferi, assembly GCA_027924585.1. Taxonomy (NCBI): domain Eukaryota; kingdom Viridiplantae; phylum Streptophyta; class Pinopsida; order Pinales; family Pinaceae; genus Larix; species Larix kaempferi. Next base: position 3,234,412 of record BSBM01000198.1, read on the forward strand.
TCCCTCCAGTGCTCTTCAGGGTGGGCATAGAAAGGTCTAGCTGCTAATCCTTGAGATTCTAGCCTTCACTAGGTTTATCAAGCAAACCCAACCTCTGCTCAGTTATCCACAATTGGATTTCTCACAATTCTGTTCATTAAATAACTCAATCCCGTCACTAGTTTTCTGGGCTATAAAAATTGGGTTTTCCAATGGATTTTGGGGTATCTAATCCTCTCAGATTCTTCCCAAGGTTCATATTTATGGATCCCCCATTGGATTTTACTGTTAAATACCAAATCTGGGCATTTTTGGCTCTTCAAAACGTGGGTTCTTGCAAAGTTGCGATTTCTGGTTTTTCTCACTGCTGGCAATTCATTTTTTTGGGTGGAAAATGATACTGGTAACTTCCACAATGGAATGGGGATGAGGAAGAAGCAACTGCCAAGAGGTAGAGTGAATTGTGGTACAATAAAACAGAGCCCATACTCTGCCATACAAATTTATGGGCTGCCCATGCTCCATTGAAGCCATGGACTGAAATCTCCAACAACTTCCTTACAACATAAATAAATGTCATCAAGGAAAGTCAAATGGGTTCTCACAATGACATTTGGCAACATATGGTTCATCCCCACAACCCCTCACCACTCTCTAGTGGATACACATGGCCCTTTCTCATTGGTTGCTTCCATAGCCAGTTTTGGTATTTTATTGCAATATTAATATTTACGTCAATTTACAATATTCCATGGCTTAATAGCACATGGGTATCAAAATATCAAATATTTGTTAAATAAAATCTGAACATACACTAGCGGGGCCTTGGCCTTGAGCTCCATGCTAGGGAAACATAATGCATGTATACAATATTTACATTAAAAGCCAATATTTCACAGGGGTCAAAATTGGGGTATTACATGAGCCTCGGTCTGGCCGCAATGGCGTGTAACTGAGATTTGCTAATGTTCATGTAGAAATACTGGTTATGTTGAATTTAGGAAAGGTCGTCGTTGTCAAAGATGGATTAAATGCATTACCAATCCAGGTGATCAGTCTCAGACACCCTGCCATTTATATATGAAAGGATACCACTATTAAGGTCTTTGTTATTAATTTCTTTTAGGGTAGTTTTCGAGCAGGTGTTTTTCGACATGGTTGGGGAAAATTAAAAAATCTGATAAATGAGGAAAAACAATCAATAAAACTGATTTTAACTTTGAATTATCAAAAAGTAATGATAGAAGTACCGAAAAACCAACCTGTGTCAAAGAAGGAAGTAAATTGATAAATATGGTAAAAATCTGCTGTGAAATCCTTCGCCCAGGTGAAATTTGCAATTTGAAAATGGTAGAGAAATAATGAAAATTTGAAATATTTAACCGACTGTGGGATGAATCTAGATCATAAAATTGAAAGAAATCGACGACTAAGATTAAAATGCGAAAAGCGGAACAGAAAATGCGGGAGCGATTTTTTGTAAATTTTAATTTTGGGTTTCCACAATTCGCAATCCGTAATGTGGGTTGCGGGTTGTGGAAGTGCAAGTTTGAACTTGAGTAGTTTAATGTTTCCGTAATCCACAATTCGAAATTGAAGAATGGAGCGATGAAAAGTTATAGAAAAAATCAATCTTCCCGCAATCCACATTGTGGGTTGCGGGTGTGCAATTTGAATTCGTTTATTATGATTTCTGATTTTCACAATCTGCAATTTACGAGTTGCGGAAATGTAAATGTTATTTTTATCAACTAAGTGATTTTCGCCTTCCACAAATCCGCAATTTGTGAGTGGCGGAATGCAGAACTGAAAATTCAATTTTATTGAAAAATGTTTCCCGAGATTCACAATCCGCATTTGTGGGTTGCGGATTGCGGAAAGGAGAAACTTATTACTCGAAAATTTTCAACATCCGCAATCTGGATTATGGATTGCGGATCGCGGGTTGCAGAAACAATATAATTTTAAGAAAAAATATGTTTTTTCACAACTCACAAAATGTACAAAAAGAAGGTTTTTTTAGAAAACTTTATTAAATCCAAAGCATGAAAAAGAGATAGGGATAAATAAAAAAATCATAACACCCAAAAAATAGATAAAGGAATTCCAGGTTACCTTTAAAAAATAATAGTGGGGATCCCATAAAATGGGTTTTGTTGTGCTTACAACAAGGGTGAACCATGTAAATCCCTGTGTTATATGTATGAATCTATGTTGTGTTTTGTGTTAATGTTATGGTATGTTTATGTATTTGCTTTCATATGTATGTGAATGTGAATGATATGTTAAGTAAGCGGAACACATGTGTATGAATGTTCCGAAGTAACATTAAGTATGATGAATGCGTAGTTATAAGAGTAAAGAAAACAACGATTCAACGAAGTCTATAGGTTGTTGATAACTGCGAAGTGTGTAGTCACATGTTGATATTTTTATGTTAAGTATATGCTAAGAAAGTAACACATTGTTAGGTCATTTACCGCATCTGTGAATCACCAAGGTTACAGAAATCTGATTCTGTAACCCCCCATATTCGCTTCAGGTGAGACTTCAGCCTATTCGCAGGTCGATGCCGAAAGGGCCAGTGAAAGGGGTATTTGTTGGGTCTACAAGAACTTCATCAAACCCGAGTCAACCCCATAAAAGAACCAACATGGATACTGTACCTTCCAACCAGTCGCTCATACAATTTCTCACCTCAGCCTCCCACAAACTAATTCCTCTCATGAGCTCGCCTCGTATGAAGATCTCCTTCATCATAATCCCACAGCCTTCATAAATGATACCACCTACCTTCATAAACTCTAGCATGCACCACGCATTGGGAAGGGCTCCCCACCTGTCCCCATCGTGACATCCCTCTGTTGCACATCATCACTCGCATCCGAGGGTATGAAAAAGGAACTCTTATTGATATATAATAAAATACATTTTTTATTCTATTGCATTCTTCAATGTTATCGTCAAATGTTACATGTGAAACAGTACATTGGTAATTAATGAATGATTAAATATTACAATAGATGCTTGCATCTATGATATAAGAAATTAATCCAAACAAACACAATAATTAAAATTGAAATGAATAGTACTATAAAAAATATTTCAATTTCAAAGAAATGATGGAATTAAAAATATATATATATATATATAATATATATATTAGACCACAATGTCAGTAGCACTATTCAAAGAATCACATGCAATGCTTTTCATAATTGATGTCACTCTAGTGCGTCTACCCGAACACTAATAAAACTCACAAATGCAATCATTAAAATTGAAATGAATAGTACTATAAAAATATCTTTCAATTTCATATGAATAATGGAATAAAAAAAATATAAAATATAATATATATATTTGATTGCAATGTTAGTAACCATTGTTTGAACAATCATATGCAGTGCTTTTGATAATCGAAGACACATCAGTGTGCTACATGAACACTTCACACCGGTGTGTTTATGTAAATTAAATGCACCGTTAAATATTAAAATAAATATTCCCACGTACAAGACAACTTATTCAGTGCATTTTCATAAGTGTTTCGCACCGGTGCATGCCAATGGGTTATATGCACTGAGAACTATGAAAGGTTATGTGCTCCAGTGCTCCTTTTGTGTATAAGTGCCCTGATGCATCCTATTTGTTTAAATGCATTGGGTTATTTTGATAGTTTGTAAGCACCGTTTAGAATGGAATGCAACTATGCGCTTGGGTAAATGGACAACACTGGTAAGTTTTAAAAATATAAAAAAAATCTGGTGCAAATGATGTAACATATCAAACCGGTGCATTTATGATGTACGCAAGCACCGGTGCGTATAATCTGTACTAAAGCATCGTTGATGAGAGATAAATTTAGTTATTTACGATGCTCATTCTGTTTGAATGCACTAGTGCATATTCTTTACATTGTACCTCACTTGTGCGGTTTTTTGTAACGTACCGGTGCGGTTTTTTGTAACACACCGGTGCGTGTAATTTAAACAAAGCGCACTTATTAAAAAAATCACTAAAACCATCGAGTCGCTGAGTTTTTTAAGTTATAAAATGTATCTGTAATAGCCTCCATTAAAACATCTGCTACCATTAGAGGAGGTTGTAGCGGAGGTTTTTTTGACATTTTTTGCCAATATTGTAACACTAAAAGCCTCCGCTATAGGATCTTTTCCTTGTAATGTAGGGACATCCGTCCTTCTCTGCACTAGCCTGAGTAGGAAAAAGAAAGAGAGAGAGAAAGAGAGAAAAATAAAAACAAAAGACAAAGAAAATGAATATGGTGACAAATATCGAAAGAAAGAAACAAAAGGATATGGTGATGATATCAGAAAGAAAAAATGTTGCAAAAGGAAAGAAAAACCATTTGATCAAGTGGAAGGTGCACAAGAAGGAGAATCAAAGTGCACACAAGATGAAGACCTGCGCCGTAAATATGTATAAGCATTAAAGAGGTGACATGGCAGCTAGACGATGGAAATAGATGTCATAAAAGAAAGAATTGATGACAATATTTCAAAATAGTGGAAAATCTAGACCAAATCTAGACCAGGATCCATAGAATCAGGGAAAGCATTGAATGAACATTAAGGTGCAAAGAGGAATGACACGGCTAGAAGCAAGTTATAAAAGAAGATGATAAGCGAAAATAAAGAGGAATAGTTCTTTGGACAAATAGAGCAGAGTGTATATAGAGCTAAGTTGCTGAGACGAGTTTCCAAGCTAAGCTGTAGAGCCATGGTGCCACCATAGGAAGCAACATTTGTCGTGCATAAAAAAAATCATGCACTAAGAAGGCATCAACCCCAGCACAGGAAGAAACCTTAGGAGCAGAAACATCAAGTTTAGTCCAAGTTATATTTCCAAGGGAATATGTGTTGCCGAGGAAGCCAACGGCTAAGCTAGTCAACATAGCCAAGGTGCCGAAGTATGAATGAATTGGTAACACCAATGATCCCATCCTTGGTCCTTGTTGAGGGAGATATGTTGGGTGAAGTTGTACATTTGAAGTATGCATACCATGACATAAAAGACAATTTTTTTTTCCAAATATAGCAAGGGAGAAGTATTTGTGCACTAGAACCAACCTAGACTCACCCGTAGTGTTGGTTGAGCCATAGTAGTGGGCGATTTGACTACAACGTATTGAACCTATTGGAGATTCCATACTTTGGAAAAAGACCATAAATTAACATGTGTCCAATTATCATTAAGTTGTGTTCATAGAGGGTTTCTATGGTTGGATAGGAAAGTATCAATTGATACCCAATTTATCATGTTGATCACCATTATTCAGGGATAATAATCAAGAAAAATAATTGGCAGAAATAATGAAGGAAAAATATGACATGCACAGAGGACAACATGGATTGGATGTTTCCAGTATCAATGAGGATTCAATCAGGTTTCTGACATAAGTGTTTTCTTGCAAACTAATAAGGAAATGCCACAAAGACTAGGTTCCAACAGGAGTGATAGGAGCAGCAAAAAAGTGCACAACATGAGTGCAAATGAACTAGGAAAAATTTTCGGTCAATGAGTTCTTAGTTGACTACAAAGAAGCACATGAAAAAGGTATGGAGTTTCACTATGCATGGATTTTAAATATTAATTGCGTTGGTTGCATGGAGGGAGCCATAGGAGACATAGTTCACAGATAATGTGGCATTATGGTATGTTAGCTTGTGGCATATCATGCACAAGAATAGACAGTTGGAAAATAACATTACTTTTTACATCTATAAGGAAAAAATCAGGCACAATATTGAGAACACATCGCACATTCAACCTCATACATTGAAGTGTATAAATGAATTGCACGATTTAAGATGGGGATGCATCGCATATACATTCAAGAAAAGAGGGATCCATAAGAACAATGGTTGTTGACGCACTTCAGACTAACAGAGCAAGATGTCAGTATTATTGTGAATGATTGGGACAATGAGTGGAAAGTACCAGTACCAAAAGAGACACAGACATAGACACAACAAATATAGAAACAAGGAGAACATGAACAAGGAGAACAAAAAAATGGTGCAAGTGACACTACATAACAAACATAACCAAGCACAGGAGAAAAGAGAAAGGAGCATGACAAGGAAGACTCATCACAACAACGAAAGAAGAGGACAAAAACAAAGGAACAAGTCATTTAGGCATTGACTGAAATGAATAAGAGAAGATTGGAAATCAGGTGAAGGAAGTAACAAAAGAAGCATTGCATCAAGCTATGCAGAAGTAGGAATAAATGCATGCAAGGATACAATAACAATTAGCATCACTACACCAAATTTTGGAAGCAACAAGAATCACACCAGGAAAGACAAAATAAGAACATTCAACGAGCATAGAGCAAAGGAATATGGATTCTCACCCATCATCAACATCAACAGTGCATCGAAGCTTAAATATATTAGCAGGATTCTTATATTTCCCTATGACAGAGATGCAGGAGCACATACAGGTGGCAAGTTCCACCAATTTATTTCTATCGTAGTTACCCACAAATGTGTTGCATAGCTTGCTGACAAGTGTTGCACAAGAGATTCAGTCATGTACATATTTGAATTCCATGGAGTGGGAGAAAGTGGTTGTAGATAAGGAAGCAATGCAAGAAGAATATAAGAAGTTATGTCAAGAAAGATAAGAGGCTATACAGAGAAATGAGAGATTACAAAAGGTAGTGGAGGAGGTATGCAACAACCTCTTGGAAGTGCAAGTAGAAGCAAACACCTCAATAGAAGAAAAAGTGAGGAAAATAAGTGAAGCCATCCAGGGCTTTCACACAAATATTGTTGACTTGGAAGCATGCACATTGCCAAGTACTTCACCAGAAGAAAGGGAACAAAGAGAAAAGACAACCACAACCATAATGGAAAACCTAAGGTAGTTGGATGAGAAATGCACCAAACTATATGAAGAAAGCACACAAGTGTGGACACAATTGATGAAGGATGTAGAATTGTAAGCAATAGAACATATATTACGGTCTGCGCAGTAGAAGGTGCAAAAACGCAAAGAAACGATGAGTACTTTACCTGTAGAAGATCGAATGGAAGCAATGGTTGAAAACATGCAACAATATTTGGAGATCAATCAGTTGAGAGATGAACAACAAGATATCGCGCGGAAACTTGAGCTATTACAGGAGGAAGCCTTTCGAGTGATAGAACAACTAGACACTGTACACGGACTAGTAAAGAAAGTAGTACAAGATATCGCAGAAAAGTTAGAGACCCCAATTACAACAAAGGTGACAGAAGACATTTTGGAACACGAATCATATGCAAAGGAGAAGGTTGCAACCATAAAATAAAATCTTTAAAACTTCATTGAAACATTGCAGAAAGCATAGCAGAAGGCCTGAGTGGCTCAGGACAAGCCATAGGTGAGTGTTGGGGGCCTGTTGGGCCAGGATTTTGGGAGCAATTTTGGGAACTATGCGTAGGGGTTGGATCACGTGATAGGTCATCTAGGGTTCAGCACACACAAAAGAAGGAAAGATAGTTGGCACACTTTAGCATTCAAGTACCAGCGTGCGTAAAAGAAGGAATAACATTGAAGCTATTAGGCATTTTTTTGAAAAGTTTTTACTTGCATATTCCAATGCTCCAATGCCACTACCTGAAGGTGTCAATCACCATTCACATAGTCAATAATCATTGATAAGTCTCCAAAAATGTGCATAGTGGATACCGAGAACAAGAGAGAGAAGTAGATCAATCCATATAGGCTCAACAACTCGGCCCGGGTGTTACTGCTAGAACCGTAGCGCATATAAACCTCAACAAAATGATTGTTGGCGAGGATGAGATATATCCCAACACCACAGGGGCCGAGCTGTAGTGCAGCATAAAATAATCCAGTGATAATATGCTTGCAAGCTACAAGAGGTGGTTTAATTACATATTTATATTCAATGGATCTCTGAGTAGGTAGAGTAAAACCCTGTATACTAAATTGCAAGCCCCACAGAAATTAAAACAAATATATTTGAAAATAATATTATTTATGTACTTCCATATACCCCAAATGAAATATAAAGGATATGACAGTGAAAAGGAACAAAATTTAGACCACTGGAAAAAAATTTGCTCAACAGAGACATGGTGCCATCGAGCAGAGATACCTCATCAATAAGAAACTTCATCCCAAATATGAGAAGTAATAGGAAATGAAACCAATAAATGGTCAACAGTTTCCTCCACCTAATAGCACAGAGGCCATGCCGATGGGCCCAGACCACCTTTCTTCATAAAATTCACCTCTGTCAGAATTTTGTTACGAAGTGTAAGCCAAGAAAAACAAATAATCTTGAAAGGAATTAGACACTTCCAAATTTCCTTATGCCACCAAAGTTGGGAAGGAACATAATGTTCACTAACAATCACATCATAATCTAAGCGAGTAGTGACCAAACCAGTAGCAATATTCCTACTCTACATTGAAGAATCTTCCTGCGTACCCCGCCGAATACCTGCATGAACACAACCAACAATATAGACATCCCAAGTATTCACATGTTCACCCATAAGGTGTAGGTATGAGGCAGAGTACCAATTGTAAAATTCAAGCACAACAAATCTAGAAAACAAGAACAACAGTTACAAGAGATGCATGCGGATCTTTACAACAAACTGAGTGTCGAAACACTGGTGCAAAAGGTTTACATCAGTAGAAACATTATCATTAACTAAGAAGATGTTTCCAATGTAAAAAAATGACAATAATAGCCAAGCAATTTGAATCCTAGAGAGGTTATTCGAATTAAATGCATGAGACTGGCTTACTGGTCAGTTAACATCACTTGACACATTAGTTAACCACTTAACTACCATGTAATTGACTCTAACACACTCTGGAACTGTCAAACTAAGTCTAATTCAATCTGAAACTCAACGGAATTCCCAAAAATAAGCGAGGGCGCCTTTTTGACTTCAGTTAACTAATTTTTAGGTGAAATTACACCAAATTAGGTCAAATATGGTAGGAGGGAACCTTTATGACTCCAGTTAGCTGAATTTAATATTAAATGCTGCCAATTGGACTGAGTAGGGAGCTTTAATAATGAAAATCGCCCTAGTTGACTCCCCGAATGATGGAGGAGGACCATTTAATTGAAATTGATGACCCAGTTGGCTCCCCAAATGAAGGAGGAGGCCCACTTGATTGAACTGATGATGTAAGCACATATTTGAGTCAAAATACTTAGGATAAGTGGTAAATTAGGTTGTTAAGCCCAAATAATCGATGTGTTGTTGGAATGAATCCAACACACCCCCTTAAGCTAATCTCATGGAGAGGAGTAAAATAAAATAATAAAAGGGCCCTGGCAACAAAGACCACAGGTCACTCGATACATAAATAATAAAAAAAATGATCAAAAAATCTCGGTGAGGAAAGAGGGAAAAATCCAATGGGAAAGAAACCCCCCCCTCAAAGTGAACACTGAAGGATCTAGTCTATACTCAAGATTGATTCCTGAGAGGAATGGGAATGGTGCATAGTTACATTCTTTCAGATTGAAATTATTTAGCAGGTCCAAAGGATATTTTGATTGATAAATCATGATCCCATCAAAATTATGAGTGATTTTGAGACCAAGAAACTGCTTCAGCAAGCCTAAATCACTCATATCAAATGCTTGGTGTAAAGTGATTTTTATTGTGCCGATTGAAGCAAGACTGCTCCCTGTAATAAATAAGTCATAAAAATAAAGTACAATGATCATAAAATTGCCTTCACATTTCTGTAGATGTACATTCAGATTTGATTTTCATCTCGCAAATTTTTGCGACAGAAGAAATGAATCCATCTTTGCATACCATGCTCTTGGGGCCTGTTTTAAACCATACAAAGATTTCCTTAATCTACAAACACGTGTCGGATACAATATGTAAAATTTAGGCTGCTTCATGTAGATATCTTCCTGAATATCCCCATGAATAAAATCACTCTTCACATCCATGTGATGCACTTCCTAGTGCTTGGATGCGGAAATTTCCAAAACTAGTCGGATTGAGTCCATTTTTGCAACTGATGCAAAAGTTTATGTGTAGTCCACACCTTGGAATTGTTAGAAACCTTTTGCCACCAAACTTTATTTGTATTTTCAGGTTGAAATATCAGCAACAACCTTGGTTTGGTAGACCCATTTTGATTGAACCAATTTCCTCCCAGGTGGAAGTGAAACTAGCTCCCATGTTGCATTTTTCTGAAGAGAATTGTACTCTTCATCCATGGAGGTTTTCCATATCGGATCACGGTGGGAATGGTAGTATGATTTTGGATCTGAACCAACCATAATTTTTTTTTTTTTGACAGCAATGGATCAATATATTAAATAGCGATAACTGCTCTTTGAAAGTCTGGTCGGGTTCTCCTTGGATTGGCAAGATTTCCAATGTTGGAACTGGCAGACGTGAGAGTATTTTTTGCCCACTTTGGAAACTGAGGGGGCTTATTTGGATTTGAATACAAATATGATTCTTCATGTTCGTTAATATTAGACATAATATCAGAAATATCAGAACATAAAATTTCAGTATCATCTCCCAAATCTTCTTCTGGGAAAGGAAGCAATTTGGCAGTTTCTTCCTCCACTAGTTGTAGATCATGGAGCGGTTCTTCAAATTGGACACTTATCTCAATGAATATTATTTTTTATATGATATCCATGAGTTTGTATCCTTTGTATTCTTCAGCATATCCAATGAGGATGCACTCAGTAATTTGTGGTTCCAAATATCTTCTCTTCTAAAGCGGAATTCTAGCCCATGCAGTAGACTCAAAAACCTTGAGATGTGACACATCAGGCTTGTGATTAGTGTAGAATTCAAAATGAGTTTTACCTTTGACATATGAGTGTGGCACTCTGTTATGAATGTATGCAGCAAAATTCATGGCATCAACCCAAATATTTGAAGCCAAATATTTCGACTCAAGCATACAAGTAGCCATCTCTTTCAATGCTTGGTTTTTCCTTTCTGCTACACCATTCTGTTGAGGTGGGTAGGGGACTGTGTGCTAGATTTGGATTCAATTTTCCACACAAAGTTACAGCAGCTCAGTTTTGATATATTATCCACAATTATTATATCTAATAGCTTTTATCTTTCTCCTAGTGGCAGTCTCAATAGAAGTCTTGAAATTCTTGAACCTTTCAAACACTTCCGATTTGTTCTTGAGAAAGCAGACCCATGTGAACCTGGAAAAGTCATAAATGAATGTGAGAACATACCTTGAACCATTCATGGAGTGATTTGGTAATGGACCACTGATATCACTGTTGAAATAGATCTATTGACAGGGGTTCACTTTGCGCAGTGTCAACAAAGCTCGACATAAACACCCATAGATATCGGGCCAGAAAGGGTTTAGCCTTTCCAGCAACACTCACAAAGTGAGTGAGGTCTCACCTGAGGCACCTAATGGAGTTACAGGACCCAAGATTCCGCAGGTATAAGAGGACATGCATCATTAATATTTAATCGTAGCATAACTTAGCAATTGCATCATAACACCATCATCGCATACAGAGACATACTAATCATATCTATGCAGTAACATATTATAGAAACATATTTAACAGATCTACGACACATATCATAACTGCGATACAACATATCTAATCATACTTTGACACAACATATGTAATCATGTTGCAACAAAAAATATCTAGTCATATTGCGATACAACAAATCTAATCATACCGCGATAAAATACATGAGAAACAAAGTCATGGACAAAACATTCCTTCTCATTAAAAGTAGACTTCATACACCAAATCTGTCTAAAAAATCACAGCACCGACAGAGATACGGATCCGTAGAATCGATCCTCGAAAACTAAGATCAAAGTCAGTAAAAAAGATAAGATAAGATAACATGCCCAAAGGCTTACAATGTGACTTATACTTATAGGCTCAGTAGCCATTACAAAATCGGTCCACTTCGCAAAGTGGACATATCCTAACCACTAAATCTAACTAACTCCTAAATCTGCTTTAACCGCTTTGCTCTGCTCTGCGATCACTCTTTATCCTTGTCGCCATTCGTACAAAAAATTCTATGAAATAACCATGTGCCTATAGGCCCCCAACACAAACTTGTGGCTCTCCCTTGAGCCACTTCATCCAGATGTTGCTAGTGTGTTCACTTGTGCCTTAAAATATTCGTACGATGTTTTAATTCTGTCGACGTCTTCCCTAACTGCTTCTTTGAGCACTATTCATTCCTTGACCTCTTGCTCCATTGGATGCTCACTTTCTTTCTACTGCACTTTCTCTAAATTTTCCTTCATTTGTGTCAATACTGGCATTTCTTCGATTTCCAGCTGCTCCACCTTAGACTGCAACTCGCCCAACTGCGTTGTCCTCCTCTGTAGTCTTTTTCGTGCCTTGTTGACTTGTTGCTGTGAGTCCTTCAAATTTGTTGCTTTAGTTATTTGTAAAAGTAGGGGCATTGCCTTTAGTGATCCCCTCAATGTCTCCAGCTGTGCTTCTGCTTCCCCAAGTTGCGCATTCAACTGGTGCAACTGCTCGTCTTGTATGAGGCTGCCACAAAATTGTGATACTTCCTCTGTGATATGTTGTGCTACTTTTTCCAAATCTGCGATCTTCATCGCAACATCCTCGATACCGATATTCCGCACTTCTAGTTGTTCTGGTGGTGTGCTCGGCACCACCCTCATTTTCAACTCCTCATTGAATTTCTTGAGATCCACAAGAACTACGCCCAGCTTCAATTCCTTGGCCTCAACGACCATCTCCTTGGATACTTTTAGTGCATTTGTCCATGCCATAGAGATGGCATGTTCCAGTATCTTCCTGTCATCCATCAATTTATCCTTTTCCTTCATTGCTGTCTCTTTTTCCTTGCGGATTTTTTCAACCTATACCTCAACACTTCTTACCTTCCTCTTGTAATTGACCATTTGGTCATGTGCCGATGCTTCTCGCTTGTGGATTTCTTCACTAGTCCCAATGTGGGTTCCATGAAGCATGAACATAGGTAACATGTTAAGGTCTATCCTGGAATGTCCACCACAAATGGACCTTATTGCTGCTTGGCCTTTCCTCTAGCCGTTGTCGCCTCTTCTTCTTCGGCCCCTAAAGTGCCCGCTTCTCCTCCTATAGCTGCAGCCTGCATCGTGCTGCAGGTGGTTTTTGTTCTTATCTCCGTATCCATTGGCCGGTTGTCTCCTCTCCTCTCTTCTTTCAAATAATATGGGCTGGTGCTGATGCAATCTCTGCTTTCTCCTCGAAAATGGGTGCTGACGCGGTGGGTGGCTCCTGTGTACTGGTGCTATATACTATGTGAGCCATCGCAACTCTTCAACTTCAATCCTCTTAACTTCACTTTCTGATTTCTTCAACACTCTCACAATCCGCAATGGATCAGAATGTTTACCTGCGCGTTCCTTTATAACTTTGGTTTCCTTCTCTTCACCCATAAAATAGATTTGGACAATGATTACCCAAATACACTGTCAATTTACCTAATATGGATCAATAATGCGGCATTAAACGCATCTTCGTCCACTTCCACCGTCATTCGCCGTGTCTTAATTGCTTCATGTATTTCCCAATATGACCAATTGATGGTCATCGCGCTCGTTGATTTGGACATCGACTAGGCCCAAACCTTGTCGTCGTTCCATCGATAGATATATGAACTCAAACCTTGTCTTAGTTATGTCGATAGACTGCCAAACTGTGCGATGTACCTACTTCATTGTTCTTTCTTTTTATTTTTCTTTCTCTTTCTTTTTCTCATTTTGTTTTCAACCTCCTATATTCCTCCGTGGAGGTGCGCCGGGCTATCCTGATAGGGCTTTAACCGGATCCCATTCACTAAGCTCGTCAAAAGTGTTCCATCCAACTTTTTCAATTGAACTGCATCCCCATCAGTAATGAAATTTATGACATATGGACCAAGCCAATGCATTTGGAGCTTACCTAGGTGTCTTAAGAACTTACTTTCGTATAGGAGCACCATGTCTTCGTGCTGAAAGTGCTTCTTCTTTACATGGCGATCATGCCATGCCTTCTATTGATCTTTTTCTACTTGCTGTTGAAACCCCGTAATGAAGCAATCTTCTTCTACTTGCAATAACTGAGCCAATATTTCTTTAATATCCCCCTCGTCGAGTCATGCCTGTCGTTGCTGCTATGCGCAGAATGGGGCAATGTACTCCATTGACATTACTGCTTCTTGTCCATATACCAGCTTGAAGGGGTCTTGTCCTGTCAATATTTTGCACATTGTTATATAGTCCCATAATACTGCAGGAATCTTCAAGTCCTAGTTATCGTGGTTTGTATTGCACACCTTAGTTAGCGCGTTCTCCAAAATTTTGTTCAGTGCTTCAACTGCTCCATCTCTCCTATGGGTGGTATGGAGTACTTATTCTATGTTGAATTTAAAACTTCTCAGTCATTTCTTTGATGGTCTGATTTAAAAAATGCATACCTTGGTCACTCATCAAGATTTTTGGACACCCAAACTTTGTGACCACGTTGTCAAAAAGAAATCTTACTGTTGTCGCAGTTGTGCAATCTTTCACTAGTGCTTCTTTGGCCCATATTGTTAGGTAGTATTCCGCAGTAATTATGTACCTCGCACACGTCCTCTTTCCTGGTGGGTTAATGGGTCCCACAAATTCTACTTCCCATTTGTCAAAAGGTTGTAATGTCAACTGGGGCACTAATGACATCTCATCCCATCGCGATGGTTTCCCCATCCTCTAACATATGTCACAGCTCTTGGATTAATCTGCCGCGTCACCATGTAGTGTTGGCCACCATAAGCCATCTCTAAGTATCTTTATGGAAGTTTCACGGCCTCCATAATTCCCTCCTGCGATCCCACTATGAGCCTCAGCCAACACTCCTTCTTGCTCATGTGGAAGGACATATCGATGAAGAATTTCATCTAGTCCCATCTTGTATAACTATCCTACGATTAATTGGAAATCAACAACTCTGAAAACCAAATGCTTCTTCTGATTAGTGGTGAACCGTTCAGGTGCTCATCCCGTGGAAAAAAACTAAACAATCTGTTCATAACAGTTATAGACCATTCCAATGCCAAATAACTGTGCATTGGGCAGACCTTCATTGATTCTACTTGGTTCCTCACCCGATTTGATCCTCGACTGATGGTCAGGTCCTACGTTCAATCATCCAAGATTCACGATTATTTCAAAGTCAAATTCCTGAAACAACAACAACCACTAACATATCTCCCCCCCCCAACACAGGCTTGTTAACCAGGTACTTCAGTGCTGAGTGGTCAGTAAACATCTTGAAGTGTCCTCCTAGTAGATAGTGTTGAAAATTTTGCAATGCATATACCATCGCCAGGCCTTCTCTTTCTATCGTTGTATAATTTTTCTCTGTGATCGAAACATTTCGGCTACCAATTAGGATAGGATGGTCGATCAACCCTTCTCTAGGCTGGGCCAATATCACCCCAGCGTGACTGATGAAGCATCTACGTGGAAATGTAATTATTTCTTCCAGTCGGGGAAGGATAATATTGGTGTTGCAACCATATTTTCCTTTAATATGTCGAGGCTCTTCTGACACTCATCGTTCCATTCAAACTTCACATCTTTCTTCAATATCTTCTCCATGGGCGTAGTAATCGATGAATATCATTTTATGAACTTTCTATAGTATCCTGTATGGCCCAACATGGCCCTCAGATGCTTTATTGTCGTAGGTGCTAGTAAGTCAACAATGATTGCAATCTTGGCTAGGTCGACCAACATACCGTCCTTGCAGACAATATGTCCCAACAAGATACCAAATGGTTCACAAAAGATACACTTCTTTAAATTCAAAGAGATCTGATGTTGTCAACATATTTCAAGCATCATCCTAAGGCTCTCAACATGGCCTTTAACCAATCCATACATAGTCTAGTCATCCATATACACTACCAAGAACTGGTGAATAAAATATTTGAAAGTAGCGAAAACTAACCTTGAGAAAATTACAGGGGCATTCTTGAGACCAAATGGCATTACTGTGTACTGATAGCATCCCCACTCTGTTACAAAGATGGTTTTGTGCAAGGATAATTTTAGGGGCGAAATTTAGCCCATGGGCTATTTTTCCATGTTTTTTTCCTGAAAAAGATTCGGCAATTTGCAATTTTTGAAGCCCCGTTTCGCCCAATCTTGACGGGGTAAACTTTTTTCACTCTAAAAATAGCCAAATTATTATATAAACTATATAAAATCCTTAGAAATTGAAATAATTTTAGAAAAATATCACCAAATATTTTATAAGTTACATTTTAAGAATTGGTAAGATTCGCCAAGGTTTATACACTTTTAAATAAGTATGGGTCCTTAAAATTATCCCTGGTTTTGTGTCGATCTTCTTTTGCAATCTTGATCTGGTGATATCTTGAGAACCCATCTGTGAATGAATATACTTCCTGTCCTCTGACACCTTCAAGTACTTCATTGGTAAATGGTGTGGGGAATGGATCATGAAGGCATGCATCATTCAACTTGCTTAAGTCGACTTAAATCCAGACTTCGCCAGTCTTCTTGTCCTGGAAGACCATCAGGTTGATCCATTTTGAATCCGCAACAGGCTCAATGACCCCTGCGTCCAACATCCGGTCTATCTTAGCCTTCACTCGCTCTTTGTATATGGTATTCAATCTATATGGTCCCTGCTTCACTAGATTATAATTTGGTTTAAGGGGGATCTTCACCTCGCCCAAATCCCTGGAAATGCCCTTCATCTCAGAACTTCGTCGGGAACAAATATTTCAATTCATGCAATAATTCGGTGACCTTCCCTATTTTTGTGTAGTCCCAATAGTCTCCAATACTAGCAAAATTTGGATTCTCCAATGACCCAATATTTACTTTCTTAATTTTCAATGGTTGCTTGAATTTGTCTAATGCCATACCTAGTGCTTCAACGTCGAGAATTCCTTCTGACTCGGGGACATAGAAAGCTCTAGGATCTTCATCATCATTAGGTCCTCCTAAAACATTGTAACATTCCACCATCATATTTGGTGTTGCATTCCATTGTGGCCCCATTGGTCTTTCAGTCAGAACTATCTCAAATATATTTTCGCAGATTACTTGTAGCGCACTGTCAATTAGAGGATTCTCATGGGAAAAACTGAATGTTTGATTGAAATTAGTGGTTAGATCCTCCCACATAGTTGTTCCTCGTCTCAACTCTACTAAGACACACTAGGTCCACGACACTTTGTCTAACGTGTGGATGAATACATGTTGACCGAATCGCGACCTCACAGTCGACAGGGGTCCACCGACTGTTGACCCATACCGCAGTCTCCCTGGGCACTGGCCTGGGCAGGTTTGAGCCCACCCAACAACACCCATAGAGCGGATGAGGTCTCACCCGAGGCGACCAGGAAGAGTAGACGGAACCATGTTTCCGCCGAGGGAGGAGGCAAGTTGTGGCACTATGATACCAAGATTAATTCCAAACATTTATCATGAAATTCTAGCACATCGCAGCATTTAACATTACCAGAAACAAAGATTGCATATTACTCTAATCACAACATGTTCATATGGACGGATAACATATTATCGCAACATTTACATTATAGCAATAGAAAATAGATAACTGCATTAATAACATGAACATCCAGCAACATTATACATAGATTGCACAAAATCATCATCCTTATATTACTCGACAAACCAAAAACAGTACATAAACAACTGCATTATCTATGTCAATCTCTGCATATATCACTTATCTTTCTTCCTTACTTCTCTCTATCTCCATCTATATCTCTATCTCTCTATCTCTACCTCTCTAACACTTACAATTCTCCTCTATTTATAGGCTTCCACTGATTACAATACTTGTCCACTTTCCTAACCAACACTATGGACAATCTACTAACTGACTTGGCCTAATGACCCAAAAACCTGCATACTGCGGTACAATGACTCGATATTACAAAATATATGACCAAAAACCCGCCAACTGCGGTATACTTGACTCAATATTACAAAATATGTGGTCCAATTGACCCACAACCCGCCAAGTGCGGTATCCTTTGGCCCAAGATGCTCCTTTTCGCGCCTTCATCCAACATGTCGCATCGTCGGTGGTACCATGATACATCCTCATCAAACCGCCTACCAACAATGCATGAACCCATTCTTGCTTTGGCCTCACCCCCCATGTAGCCTGACATTTTCCCAGATGATCCCTTGGATCAATCCTTCCATCATACTTCTTTCCTTAGTAGTAGTCATTTTCCCCAAATATTACTTCCATTAATCGTCGACATTGTTGCTAGTTTTTATTGACGACTTGTGCGCAGCTCACCACCTCGTCGGAGTGGCCTTCAATGTTTCATCTAATGCTAGCAGGAACTGTGGTTATGTTGCTTTGTCTTCAAACTCATTGATGAATATTTATAGGTTAGGTAGTCCTTCATATGTCGGCAGATCACATACTTATGTCGTGACCCATCTTAGTGATTGAGTGATTTGCGTGCACATCCTGACTGATACCTCATGCAACTGATTTTTCCAATTCTATAGAGCCTCATCGGATTCCAATGACGCCGAAATGATACTTCTGCACCTCAATTATCCATCGACGGTGGGATTGATGTAATATGATGAGACATTATAGATGTTGTCCAATCCTCCAGTGAGCTTGTCTCTCATTGGTTCAACATATCTTTGTCCTTCAGGTGGATCAAGTGGAGAAATGAACCTCATGTTGCAGTTCTCAAAAGACATTGTTCTTTTCTTGAAATTGATAAATTCCTGATTTTCCATTTCCTAATCTGTCCCCAATAGCGCAGGATATGGACTAGTGTTATCAATTATCTCTATGAATTCAAAATATGCACATGTCTTCAATCCTTCTACCTCGACTGGTAGATGATGAAACCGACCGATTGGTGTAAACTTGATCTGGTTTGCTAAATAGAGCTGCACAGGGGACCATACCAACTGTGGCTTCCCCATCGCTTCCCATGTTTGCTTGGTTAGGATATTCACATCGGATCCTAGATATAGAATGATATAATCCATATAATATGCCCTGATATGTGCATTCATCTTCATCCCTGTTCCTGTTTTCTTCTTATGCAGACGGTTGATTGTACGATCCTGTCGCCCCTCTTTCTATCGATACAAGAAGCTAGCTATCTCTGCTAATGCTTCCAGATCCTTTGCTAATGTTAAACAAATTTCTAGAAAAAATTTCAAAGTACTAACCTTCCCCGGTGACTTCTGCAACATTGTCAGGTCAAAAATTGGTGGCATCTCATAGACAGGTTCTTTATGGACTATAGATGTCGATTGAGCATTATTATTTATTAGTGCATCTCGTGCTTCCCAAAAAGTTGTTTTCTCTGCTTCAACATCAAAAAGTACCTATTTTTGGGTTGTGGGCCGGACATTTGGTAGTATCCTATCTTCTCCTGTCGCAACTCCTCCTCTGGTTACTACTGCGACATTTGTTGGTTGACCTCTTACCTCTGTTGAGATCTTTTGCATGTTTTGATTGGGATTCTGGTTCTGGTTCAAGTTTGGGTTCGGTTGCGGTTGCGACGTTGTCTTAGCCTTCCACTTTGTGATTAGATGGGGACAATCTTCGATGGTATGATCGGATGTGCTGCAATAGGTACATTGAGGGGTCATATTATGGAAATCCATATGATAATGTCCGAGCTGTCAACAATTATAGCACGTGATTGGTCCTCGACCTCGACCAAAGGTTCCTCCATGACCAAAACCTTTGCCGCAACCACCATGATATCCTCCTCTCAGTCCTCCTCGTTGTTGGTTGAACTGTGACTGATTGTATTGCGATGGATTGTATTGCAACTGATTATACTGCGATGGATTGTATTGCAACTGATTATACTACGGTTGATTATACTGCGGCTGCAACGGATGTCTTTATGCCTGTTGTTGCTTGTCTCCCTTCATGAATTAAGTATCAATAGTCCTTTCTTGAAGCAAGTCATATGCTTGACAATTTTTCTCATCATGGCCAACAGATTGACAGAAGTTACAATACAGATTATCTAGCTTCAACACAACCTTCTGTAAATACACACATTCCTTCGAGAGATGTCCTCTTGTCTACCAAACTCAGCACCGGGGAATCCCTCCTTGACCGAGCGGATTGGGTGCACTAGACTATAGATACTCACGGAAGTCAGGACACTGATGTTGATGATTCCCTTTGGACTTGCATCAACTACACCATACCTCTTCACAGACTTCCTTCCCTTTCTCAATATCCTGCAGCTGAATAGTCAAGTTTGCTAGCCGCAACTAGATCTGGCTCATGTCGATCCCTGTTTCACCAATCGATGAATCTTCGAGCTTCATCGCAAGCTCCAAATCCTCCACCTAGGATAAGATGTTTTGTTGCATTAACGACATCCGGATGTGCGGTATCAATGCTGCAATAAACCATTCCTTGTGCTGCACATCGCTCATCCCAAAACTAACTTTATCCATCATAGTTTTGAACCTCTAATCAAAATTTCATACCGACTGATTAGGGAATTTCTTTAACTCCTTCAATTCTGTGATGTACTGCGATTTTGATTTAGGCTTCTTAAACTCGTCGATCAACTTGTTATCACACAACTTGTAGTTGTCCCTAGTGGTATCCCATCCGGGATGGTAGAGGAGACAGACAACTAAAGAGGTGACCCAAGAAATGCCATGGTTCCCAATGCAATCTGGGAGTCACGTCAACTGAGGCACTCTTCACTTTAGATCAAGATAAATCAGACCTAGGGGGAGACCCTATAACCAATCAAAGATGATTGGACCCAAACAAAGGTTCCTAGGGATATGTAAAAGACAAGTTACGGAAACCAATGCAAGGTTAGGTGGACCTAGAAGTTAAAGTATGGTTGAAGGAGGCTTAAGGAATGATTAGCGTTTCAACCAATGTATGATTTAGGCGACATGATGAAGTAAGATGACAAGATCTAGTACCATAAAAATACACATGTGGGACCACTTCCTTGGGATATGTAAATGGCTCAAATGGGACCCACAAGGTGGAATTAAGGGGTGCAAATGGTACCAAGGGGTATATAAGAGATAGATCTAAGGATCTAAGATGAAATTAGAGATACCCACATTTGGGATCTAGGACTTGACACAATTCCCAAGGAGTGCGAATTTCCCAAGGTGGACTAGTGCCTTGATGGATGGGTTAATGGAGTCAAAAGATATGTCAATTTGTAGATCTAGACACCTAGGATACAAATCAAGTGGGCTATTTGAGAAATGATGGGTGGATCTTACTAGATCTAATATTTCACTAAGTGACCCAAGTGGACAACTTTCCCCAAAACAAGGAATGTTATCCTAAGGCAGAACTTCACTAAGTGAGATACTAGATTTAGGTTTCAAGGTATGCTCTTTCCAAATCCAATGGAATCTCAACTACCCAGGTTCTAGAAGTGGACAAACTCAAACACCCAAGGAGTGTGACTTGCCCAAGGAGGGCTAACAGCATGATAAAGTGTGTCAAATCAAGTCCAATGGCCACCAAATTGTAGATCCAAATATTTTATGCAAGTATCAATGTGGATCTTGAAAATCAAGGGCATCCAATGGCTAGATCTCCATAAATATGAGATTGAAAATGCATCACCAAATTGACCCAAGTGGGGCACAACCCTCAAAATGAGGAATGGGGCCCACAAGGCAAAAATCAACAAAGTGAAGCACTGGGGGTAGGTTATCAAGTGTGAGGATCATGAATCAAGTGGGATCTCACCTACCCATGTCTTGGAACCAACCCAACTAGCTTCTCCCAAGTGGTGTGATTTTGTTCAAGGAGGGCTAAGTGCCTTGGAAGGTGTGTCAAATGGAACCCAATTACCACCAAACTATAGATCCGAATTGCCATGGATACTATAGAGGTGGGTTTTCAATATCTTTCCAAAAGCTAGGCTATATCCAAGTAGATCTAATAAAAACAAAATGAGGGTTTTAACTTTTAAGGGTTTGTGACCAATGAAAAAGAATGGATGGATATAGACACATACCTTGTAGATCTTACCTCAATTGCTTATGGCCACCTTGCAAATTGATAGCATTCTTCTATGTGTATATTCAAGAGTGAGATCCAAGAGCTCCAAACCAAAATGTCCTCCTCCAAGATTTCCAAATTGTCCTCCTCCTACAAGACAAGATCAAGTGAAACAAGCCAAGTAAGTTGATTATGAAAATGATGGAAAGATGTAATAGAAAGCATCAACTATGTCACAATGATACAATAATGATACTCCCTTCACCAAGATCAACCCAAGAGAGAATATGTGGATCCCTCCAAAAATAACCCTCAAGAAATTGCCCTCCTCTCCACCAATTCGACTTTCCTGCAAGAAAACAAGATGTAGCTCCAAGATCCACAATGATACATAGAAGAGATATTGTATACTCAAAGATGCAAGAGAATCCACAAGACAAGAGAAATATGCTCCACAAAGAAGTGTTCTATTCCAATATTCCAGAGCTCCAAAGGTGAGCTATACAATAGGGGGTCTCCTCCTTATATAGGATAATAAAGACCAAAACCCTAGATCTCAAAACCACTTTACAACAAAATGAGTGGTTGAGATTAAAAGATTTCAATACATGATCAATGGCTAAGATGAAAACATAACAATATAACACTTGGATCACTCAAATAATGATGACGTCATAGCTAAAAGGTACTCATGGAGGGTGACGTCATCCACTAGAGGGGGTAAAAGTACAAAAGCCCACCTCATATGACTAGGACATGACACATGGAGCTCATGGTGGGGCTAGGAGGCATCAATCCTTACTAGCTCATCCCCATGGCACAATAAAATAATAAAATATGTCCAAAATAAATATAAATGATCAAATCTGTCCTCAAAATCTATGACAGACAAGTAGTACAAGGTCGCCTGTAGCCTTTGTGGACCAACCCAAGTGGTGAAAATTGGCTGGAAGATAAGGGGTTGACCTTGGAAGACCTCTGTGAAAACCAAGTGCCAAAGCCTTGCCTCAATTTCCCAAATCGAATTCCTCAGTGACCCTTTTATCCCATCTTTGGACTGCCTCGGTAACTATGAAAGTGCTGAAAATGCCTCCTAGGGCACATGCACTGTCAAACTGAGCCTACCAGGCTCTCCAGAAAGGGGGATAAATGGTAATAAGAAGTGGTTGGACCACCCCCTTCTCATACAACGCCTTAGGTGAACTGGCCTCTCATGGCCCCTGCTACTCAGGCTGGGAAATCAACCCCAAATTTGGTCAACAAGTGAAAAAATGCATCTATCACTATCAGAAGTGCCCGGAACTGAAAGATAAGTGTCTCATTGGATCCAGAAGACCCAAATCTACTAAGAATGTGTACACATACACCATGGGTTTTCCTGATGGGCTAGCTGTAGGGTCCACCATATATGGACAGTGCATAATCTGATGATCTGAAGTAATAATAAAACCTACTGAACTGTATCAATCACCATCTAAATCATATGTCCATCATATAGTATAAATAGGAGTATGTGGGCCCATACATCATCATGAATAAGCCTTCATGGCCCACATCATCACAGATCCCAAGAAATGACCACAGTCAAACTAGGTTTGACTAGGTCCATATACAACCAAGGATAAATCATATCAGTAGACTAAGACATGTTCCTCTAATCATACTCACAGCTTAACTTAAAGTATAACATCCATTCAGTGGCATTAATCATGTTAGCATATTCCTTTGTTATTTGTAATTACTTGCACAATAGTTTAAATGACAAACTCACCCATTGGACATGGTCAAACTGCTAGCGAAGGATGAAGGCTAGGAACAAGGTTGGGCAAAGGGGTGACTTGTCCAAACTCAACTGAAAGATACTTTGGACTGGGAGAAAGGGGAAACTACAAACTCTGTGCTAGACAAAATAACACGGGGGATGGCTGTGCCTCACAAATGGGTAAGTTGTTTAGAGAGTGCTTATTCAACTTAGGCATCATGTCTACATCAAGTTGATCCAAGTTTATCAAGATCATTCAATTTCATTTCATGGCCTTTTTGGCCTACATAACCCTTCGGATCTCAGGTGTGCTGATAAGCACAACTAATTGCAGCTTGCATCCAGGGCATGTTTACATATCTACGGTCAACAATTGTTTAGATATAACTTTTAAGAACCATTGCTTTTTGGGACTTTTCTTATACTCTTTGAGGAGTATTTTTAGCAGTTCATTGTTCTTGCCCTTTTTAGTTTCCATGGGCGAATTTACATAAGTTTCCATAAGTAGTACATGAACTTTCAGTTTTAGCCAACAACATCTCAAGTGACTAAGGGGAGTTCGGACCAGTGCCAAACATCAGGACAACCGACCATAATGATTTAGGCCTACAATCCAACTTACCAAAGGCAAGTTCTGTCACCAACTTAGAGCTGAGACACTAAACATACAGGGACGCGGTCCAAACACAGAGGTCAAAAAAGGGGAAGTCCTTAGTACCATAAAGTCAAGTAAGACAAATCAAGGTTTAAAGTCAAATAACGAAAGTCATGTATGGATGGAGTCAAGTGAAGGTGGAGCCTAGCTAGCAGACAACTGGTGTTAAGAAAGACCATATCTATGTAAGGTGGTAAACCAATGAGTTTTGTCAAACAACCTAAATGTGCAAGTAAAAGTTCATTTTATAGTTCATTTTATATAGTTTGCCACATCATGAATTATATACCAAGCCAATGCATGAATAAGACTAAAGCAACAAGATAATAATCCACAGTCAATGATAAAACATCCATAGGTCATACAATATCATCACAAGAATAATCATCATATATCATCTAAAACACTGCTACAATACAACTCTAGGCACTGAACTAAAACTGCATGGGATAAAGGGTCACATTGGTCATCAAATTTGAACTCTCAAGGCTCAGCCTTGACACAAGGTCTAACATAAGTCTGAATAATACACTGCTTTGATCATGAGTGATATCAAAATATACAATCATCATAGCCAAGCTCTGAATAATGGAAGCTATGGAATGTGCAGATATCTGCTAAGCAAGAATAGTAGCCTTGCTACTATGGTGTGATAACATCTTTCTCCAGCTGGGACAAGTGCTCTAAGGGAGAGAGTGCTTGAGAACATCCGAATCTTTGGTCTCGATCTGCTCTACATCAATCTTCAATCCAGCACTGTACCATTCTTGCTTTTAGCTTTTATTTTGCACCTGTACCTACGCTCACAAACACTAAAATACCTCATGGAGCATGTATGGGAAAAATATAAAATAAAACTGAAACTGAAATCTACTCCAAAGCACAATCTAAAATGCATAAAAGAAATTTTTAAATCTAACATGGCATATATCATTTATTCATCATTCATTAATTTTTTTTTATTTATTTATTTATTTCTATGTAGGAGCAAAAAGGAAATTCTTTAGTGAGGCATACTCAACTCAATTTGCATAGGCAGCCAATCAAGCAAACTAAACAATTTTTTATGCATGCAGGAGATGAGACAAGCTTAGGAAAGAGCAAGGTTCAACTCAATCAAGAACTAAATCAAGCAAACGAACAGACAACTCAAAAAAAAAAATGGCAATACTCAGCACACAGAAAAGAAAAAGTACACACCAATCCTACTGCTCAAGTGAGCTTATTTGGTCCTACCTACACTACTCTAACCATTCAGCACAAATGTTAGGTAAAATCATAAATCCAGTGCAACCATTCATCAAACGAGTTAATGATTTTTCTTAGATATTTGTTGATAAAGCAAGTCAAGATTGGATTAAAGATTACTGAATTTGGGAGCACAATCTTCTTAACTTGCTCAGAAATTGAAGAAAAAATTGAATGGGGCAAAATGAGATCATGCCAAGGAGAAAAATGATTGATGCAAACGTCCTCCATCCAAGAATTGATAGGATCATAAAATATATGCAAGTTATTGCTTAAGATTGATGGAGGAAAAGGAAAAATATAAGGCATGTGACTCAATTCTTTTTCACACAAAATAACTTCCTCATTTACTTCTCTTACATATTCAATTAGTTTCTCCCTGGGATTGATGATGAAACATAAACTAAGTGGAGACAAATGAAAAATCAAAATCAGACCCACTTGCAGTTCAAAGATAGAGAAAAGGTGAAACTGATCTTTAAACACCTTTTCTAGCCACCAAGAATGATTGATAAATTGACAACAAGCATTATTATTCCAAGTGACTGAAAAGGGAAATGAAGTACTTCTCTGATTACAGGAACATGCTCATATTCCCTATTGAAAATTTCCAAGGCAAAAGATTGACTAGAGCACCAACCCAAAGATGATTGAAAGAGTTGGGAAGGGAGGGTGGATTGCAAATATGAAAATTCTCCCAAATCGAAAAATGGGTTTGACCTTGGAATTTGACAAAAGAAAACACTCTTTACTCTAGGAATGATTTCAAGTCTTTGATCAAGTTTAATATTTACAATCTGAGGACAAGATTGACCATAACTATCTAACTCTAAGTTATCTTGATTAAAGATTAAAATAAAAATTTAAAGATTCATTATAAGAAGTGGAACAAAGATTAGAACACCTAGTGTGATTTATTAACTCTTCCTCATCTTGAGATTAATATTTTATTAATTTATCATTAAAATTACAAGAGGATAAGTGATCATTTTCATTTAATTGATCAGGGGGGGAATTAACAATTTCATTTAAAATATCCTGATTATTTGCACAATGATCACGTGAAATCACCACTAAAGGATCTTTATCTATGTCCCTACTTTCTTCTTCTTCAATAAGGTGATAAGGAATTGAATGATCACTAAAGATAAAATAACTAATGAGTTTCTTTGAGGGAGGAACTTCAATAGACTGACTGACTAAAGGCTCATCCTCAGAAATTTCCTGAGGATCAGGACTAAAGCTACCTAAAAAGAAATTTGAAAACTTATGATTTATACAATGATTATGGACTTGACTCTCGATTGACTCAAAAGTGGAAGACTCATCCTCAAAAGAAATTGGGCAGTAGGGGTCATCTTTGGATGTTGACAATTCACTTGATATTTGATTATTAATTGATTCGACAATAGGATCGGAAAGGGGAAGGTTTTGATCTTGAATTTGATTTGAAGAATATATATCATCGGATTCACTTCCCCATTCTTCTAAGAATTTTTGCTAAAACATGTCATACCCGGAAATCCTATTGGGCTTCAAATTCAAGAATCAGAGCTCAACTCTTTCTTTGAAAGATGAAGCCAATAGTTTCATACACACAACCTCATGGGTTATGGATAATTCTTTAATGAATTCCCTAAAAAGTTCAAGGTGTCTTTTAGTAGATACTTCATGACTTCCATCAAATTTAGACAACCTTTCACGGGCTTGATGAGGATACCCAACAATTTTCGAGAAGTCAAAAACTTTCAAAGGACCAAAAGTCTTAGGCCGCTCAGAAGCAGCCATGGATGGCAATTTTTTTTTACTTTTTTATTATAGAATCAAGAACTTAAACACAAATGATGCACTCCATGGGTTCTAGATAATGATAGGATTGATCACCAGTGGAGTCGCCAGGTAGATTTTAAAACTCTTCTACCAAGATGTATGTCGTTAATAAGAGGGGAGAAGATGAGCGACAAATACATGGCTATGCTTAGATTAAGGATTGAAATGACAACCATCTAGATTAATCCGGATGCGATAAGATATGAATTATGCATGGATACTTGCAGACGCCTAAGGTAAGCCTCTACCTTCCTCGGCAACGGTACCAAAAATGTTGGCAAAGAGAACGGGAGTAGGGCTTGAAAATATATGTCGAACCAGGGTAGGCCTCTACCTTCCCCAGTAACGGCACCAAAAATGTTATCACACAACTTGTAGTTGTCCCTAGTGGTATCCCATCCGGGATGGTAGAGGAGACAGACAACTAAAGAGGTGACCCAAGAAATGCCATGGTTCCCAATGCAATCTGGGAGTCACGTAAACTAAGGCGCTCTTCACTTTAGATCAAGATAAATCAAGACCTAGGGGTAGACCCTATAACCAATCAAAGATGATTGGACCCAAACAAAGGTTCCTAGGGATATGTAAAAGACAAGTTACAGAAACCAATGCAAGGTTAGGTGGACCTAGAAATTAAAGTATGGTTGAAGGAGGCTTAAGGAATGATTAGTGTTTCAACCAATGTATGATTTAGGCCACATGATGAAGTAAGATGACAAGATCTAGTACCATAAAAATACACATGTGGGACCACTTCCTTGGGATATGGAAATGGCTCAAATGGGACCCACAAGGTGGAATTAAGGGGTGCAAATGGTACCAAGGGGTATATAAGAGATAGATCTAAGGATCTAAGATGAAATTAGAGATACCCACATATGGGATCTAGGACTTGACACAATTCCCAAGGAGTGCAAATTGCCCAAGGTGGACTAGTGCCTTGATGGATGGGTTAATGGAGTCGAAAGATATGTCAATTTGTAGATCGGGACACCTAGGATACAAATCAAGTGGGTTATTTGAGAAATGATGGGTGGATCTTACTAGATCTAATATTTCACTAAGTGACCCAAGTGGACAACTTTCCCCAAAACAAGGAATGCTATCCCCAAGGCAGAACTTCATTAAGTGAGATACTAGATGTAGGTTTCAAGGTATGATCTTTCCAAATCCAATGGAATCTCAACTGCCCAGGTTCTAGAAGTGGACAAACTCAAACACCCAAGGAGTGCGACTTTGCCCAAGGAGGGCTAAAAGCATGATAAAGTGTGTCAAATCAAGTCCAATGGCCACCAAATTGTAGATCCAAATAGTTTAGGCAAGTATCAATGTGGATCTTGAAAATCAAGGGTATCTAATGGCTAGATCTCCATAGATCCGAGATTGAAAATGAATCACCAAATTGACCCAAGTGGGGCACAACCCTCAAAATGAGGAATGGGGCCCATAAGGAAAAAATCAACAAAGTGAAGCACTAGGGGTAGGTTATCAAGTGTGAGGATCATGAATCAAGTGGGATCTCACCTACCCATGTCTTGGAACCAACCTAACTAGCTTCTCTCAAGTGGTGCGATTTTGTTCAAGGAGAGATAAGTGCCTTGGGATGTGTGTATCCTTATTTTCACCTTATATCTATAGATATACTCTTCACATACCCCTTAGTATCATTTGCACCCCTAACTTCACCTTGCGGGTCCCATTTGAGCCATTTCCATATCCCAAGGAAGTGGGTCCCACATGTGTATTTCATGGTACTAGATCTTGTACTTTAATCTCATTATGTGGCGTAAATCAGTCATTGGTTGAAACATAAATCATTCCTTAAGTCTCCTTCAACCATACCTTAACTTATAGGTCCACCTAACCTTGCATTGGTTTCCGTAACTTGTCTTTTACTTATCCCTAGGAACCTTTGTTTGGGTCCAATCATCTATGATTGGTTATAGGGTCTCCCCCTAGGTCTTGATTCATCTTGATCCAAAGTGAAGAGTGCCTCAGTTGATGTGACTCCCAGCTTACATTGGGAACCATGGCATCTCTTGGGTCACCTCTTTAGTTGTCTATCTCCTCTACCATCCTGGATAGGATACCATTAGGGACAACTACAAGTTGTGTGATAACAAAACCCTTCTTTGATTTATGCCAGAGTGTTCTGCGTAAGTCCTGCGGGTACTTGTGTAAACTTCATGTACCAATCCAACGCACAACCTCTGAAGGTTGTCGTCAGCTGTCCCTTCTTGATAGCTTCATCCTGCACTTGTTTTACTGTCCACACCACTTTGCACAAGAACAAATATTGCTCGGGATCCTCTCTCCCATTACCCTGAAAGAGAGGAAACTTCACATCATCACCCTCCATCCTTGGTTTTCTACTAGTGTTTATAGATCCACTACTATTACTGCTATTGTGACAAGCAAGATAACCCTGCGAAGAGCTTGTGTTTCTTCCTCTTAAGTTTGGCGAATTGCATTGGGTTGTGGGTACGTCGTAGGCTTGGGTTTGTCCTTCCTCATGTTCAGGGGTAACCTGGTCATCCTCTTCGTCACTGTAGGGTCGCTTAGTCCCTTGTGGACCCGCTTCGCAGTCCTTCATTCTCGTTGCACTAGGACTCTCTCTCTCTCTCTCTCTCTCTCTCTCTCAGTCCTTCTCTTCTTATCCGACCAGAACCTCGCCCCACTTCTCAGGAAGCCACAATATTCCACAGATTCCCTTACAATTTATTCGTAGCTCATTTCCATATACCTCACATCATTCTATCAGACCCGCATCTGCGCAGTATCCACAACCTCCGCGCACCAGAGCTTTAATCGTCAGAGTTTGTCTTCAAAATTCCTTTTTCACAAATGAGCATTTTGATCCACAATTGTAACGAAAATAAGTACCTCCTTCTGGGTCCTTTAAAGAACTTCCTTTCTATGTCACTATATGATCTAACTATATTGACAACAAACTCAGTAATGTACCCTTCCAAAATGCTATCCACCTAGACATCGACAACCCTTGAAGCTTTATTGTTAACACGACTCAATTGTTGGATCAGTTCTAGGGTCCAATGCTCTGGCTTGCCTCCTTGGAAATTCCTCTTTTGATTAGTTAGTTTAGCCAACCATTCATATAACAGTATAGGAAATGCACAGAAAAATTCCTCGTGGATATCAGTATAGATGTACTTTTGCAACCACTGGTTTGTCGACCATCCAGGGTTTTGATTTTCTTCCTCAACAAACTATCGCGTCTTTTTGTTGAACCACTCCCTGATCTCTGGCTTTGTTGGATGCCACAACATGTCCTATCCTTCTCACACTAAGGTCCTGGAAACATAACCATTTGTTGACACATCTCTGTCGATAGGGGTTCACTTCGCGAAGTGTCAACAAATCTCAACACAAACACCCATAGATACCGGCCCAGAAAGGGTTTAGCCTTTCCAGCAACATTCGCAAAGCGAGTGAAGTCTCACCCGAGGCACCTAAGGGAGATGCAGAAAACAAGATTCCATAGGTATAAGAGGACATGCATCATTAACAGTTAATTGCAACATAACTTAGCAATTTCATCATAACACCATCATCACATATAGAGACATACTAATAAGATCTACACAGTAACATATTTAACATATCTGCGATACATATCATAACTATGACACAACAGATCTAATCATATTGCGACACAACATATCTAATCATATTGTGATAAAACACATGAGAAACAAAGTCATGGACGAAACATTCCTCCTCATTAAAAGTAGACTTCATACACCAAATCTGTCTTACAAATCATAGAACCGATAGAGATACAGATCCGCAGAATCGATCCTTGAAACTAAGATCAAAGTCAATAAAAAATATAAGATAAGATAAGATTCCCAAAGGCTTACAATGTGACTTATACTTACAGGCTCCGTGGTCGTTACAAAATTGGTCCACTTCGCAAAGTGGACATATCCTAACCACTAAATCTAACTAACTCCTAACTCCGCTTTAACCACTTTGCTCCGCTCCGTGATCACTCTGTACCCTTGTCACTATCCACTTGTCTCTGTTTGAACCAAAACTTCTATGAACTAGCCACATGCCAACAATGATTGTGAATCAGCCCCAAAATACAAGAAGCCCTGCTAGCTTTGCCTCGATTGAACTTGTGCTCAAGATGCTTGCCAATAATGCAACCTTTGCATATCCCTTTTGAGTATTTAATGTTCGGAAGGCCTTCAACCATGGAATTATTTTGTATAATATGCAAATACTTTTAATTAAGGTGTCCAAACCTCGCATGCCATAGCCGACTAACCTCATTTCCATGAGTCAGAAGGGCACTTGGCTTTAAATGTGGCAAAAATTCAGAAAACTCATATGTTTTTGCAGGATGATTTGCCTTGCTTGCTGCAATGGGTTTTCTAGTGGAAATATTAGAAATTTCAACATCATTAGGGCTGAATACAACCTTGTTGGCCAAAATAGTATGTGTCATTTGATACACCGAAAGCAGGTTCGAATCTAGAGAAGGGACATACATAAAATTTTGAAAACTGCCATGTTCTAATTGAATTGCACCTTTTACTTTCGATGAAATTTTTGAATCATCTCCCATGTGGATGGAGATGCTGTTGGAGTCTGAATGATTAGAAAGAGTCTTTTTTTGCAACCATGTGATTCGAAGCTCTTGAATCTACGAGAAGAGCTTTTGGATTTGAAAGACTTTCCATGAGTGCATGACCTCTTTCTGGATGATCATTATGGTCTCCATTGTTCTTCTTCCTTGCGCCATCTAGAAGAGTGATATTGTTCCTCTACAAGAGAAGGGACATATGATCAATAGTATTCTTCATGCATGAGCTTTCAGGATGAAATCCCCTACCACAGTAAGAACACTTTGTCTTCTCCTTTCCCTTTTGCTTGTCTTTTCTTGAGCCTGAGGGCTCATCTAACTGCTTAGTCTTCTTCTTCTTTTTAGGATGATCAAACTTGGTCTTATCTTTCTACTTTTGCTTTCCTTTAGAATTCGCAGCCTTGGGTCCTCCAACAAACAGGGATTGATCCTTGGAGGATCTCATGGACCCCATCTGGACAAGCTTTCCATTCTCTTTGGTTAAGGACTCAATGAATGCATTCAAGGATGGCATCTTCCAATTTGGAATGGTGAGTTTTACCGAATGAAAGGTAGAGACAAACACTGAATAATCTTCTCCCAGTTTTGAAAGGATTGAGAGAATCAACTGATCCTCCTTCTTCTCGACATCACATTGCTTCAACTGAAGCACCAAATTCTTGAACTTGGTGAAAAACTCATTAATGGTTTCAAAATTTTCAGGATTTTAGGGAAATCAATTCATTCTCTAACTGATAAGACCTCATTTCATCCTGCTTTCCGAAAAGTGTGGCAAGTTGTTCCCGTACTACTTTTGGAGTCTTCAATCCATTGAGATGGAAGAGAAGGTCTTTCGAAATATTGAGACATAAGAAACCATAAGCTTCATCAAGCTTATTTAAGAACTTGGAATTCTCTATAGCTGCAGTAGGCTCTAGTTCTGTGCCCATTGTGACTCTGTAGAGTCCCTTGGAGCGCAATACTATCTCTATATCCTCCTTCCATTGATGATAATTGAAAGGAGTAAGAATATTCTTTGAAGAAGAGTCCATATTGAGCTATAGCGAATGCAATAGGAGGCTTTTGAGACACCTGCAGTAAAAAACAAACAAACAATTTTTGGTCGAAAACCTACACTTTTGAAGTTGCATCACTCCTGGTGTAGCTTATCAAGCAAGCTTGATAAACCGATTGCACAATTATCCAGGATTTATGTGGAAAAATTTCCGCTTCTGGTGCAATGTTGGAATAATTTTGAGCAATCTTGATCAAGGTTCATCTTAGATCCATGTAAAACTTTGTAGAAGAGTTTCCTTGTCTTGCAATAGGCTTTGATACCATGTAAAATTCAAGCACATCAGATCTAGAAAACAAGAACAACAATTACAAGAGATGCATGCGGATCTTTACAACAAATTGAGTGTCGAAACACTGGTGAAAATGTTTGCAGCAGTAGAAACATTATCATTAACTCAGAAGATGTTTACAATGGAAATAATAGCCAAGCAATTCGAATCTTAGAGAGGTCATTCGAATTGAATGCAATATGAGAGTGGATTACTAGTCAGTTAACACCACTCGACACATCCGTTAACCAGTTAAATACCATGTAATTGACTCTAACATGCTCTGAAACTGTCAAACTGAGTCTAACTAAGTCTGAAACTCAACTGAATGCCCAAAAATAGGTGAGAGCACCTTTCTAACTCCAGTTAACTGATTTTTAGGTGAAATTTCACCAAATTAGGTCAAATCTAGTAGGAGGGCACCTTTCTGACTCTAGCTAGCTAAATTTAATATTAAATGCTACTAGTTGGACTGAGTAGGGTGCTTTAATCATGCAAATCACCCCAGTTGGCTCCCCAAATGATGGAGGAGGCCCACTTAATTGAAATTGATGACCCAATTCGCTCCCCGAATGAAGGAGGAGACCCAGTTGACTAAAACTGATGATTTGCTGATGATGTAAGCACATATTTGAGTCAAAATACTTAGTATAAGTGGTAAATTAGGTTTTTAAGCCCAAATAAATGATTTGTTGTTGGAAAATGAGTCCAACACCCCCCTTAATCTAATCTCATGTGGAGGAGTAAAATAAAATAATAAAAAGGCCTTGACTACAAAGGCCATAGTCACCCGGTATAGAAATAATCCCAAAAAATGCTCAAAAAATCTAAGTGAGGAAAGAGGGAAGAACCCAGTGGGAAAGAAACCCCCCCCTCAAAGTGAACATTGAAGGATCTAATATGTCCTCACCATAGTAGAACTCACCCCCAACAATGAATGAAGGTAAGAGAAATTCTTCTCAGTGAAGCTCTTGGTGAAGATGTCTGCAATTTACTCTTCTGTAGGGAAATATTGCAGTACAATGGTTCTATCATGCACGAGCTCTTGGATGTAGTGCATGTGGATCTCGATATGCTTGGTCCTCTGTCTCTAAACAAGATATGTTGAGATCTTGATAGCACTCTGATTGTCACAAAAACTGATAGTAGAAGTGGTTCTACCAATATCAAACTCAGATAGAATACCCTACAACCAAACTTCCTGAATGCAAACATTGACTGCTCCTCGATACTTTGCCTCTATTGAAGATAAGGAAATGGCTGCCTAATTTTTGCTTGAACAAAAAATAGGACCTGTTCCAATCATGAAAACATATCCCAAAGTGGACTTCCAATCAATGCTATCACTTGCCCAATCTGAATTAGTGAATCCAACCAAGTCAAGATCGGAATTTGCAGCATAGTGAATGCCAAAATGTCTCGTACCCTACACATAATGAAAGATCGTTTTGGTTTCCTTCCAGTGAAGCTCATGGGGCTGCTGCATGTACCTTGACACAACACTCATGACATAAGAAATACCAGGCCTAGAGTGTGTCAGATACAAAAGACTACCAATCAATTTCCGGTAGAGTGTAGAATCTACCAACGATGTAGAATCACCATCCTCAAGACTGATTCCTGAGAGGAATGGGAATGGTGCAGCTTTACATTCTTCCATATTGAATTTATTTAGCAGGTCCAAATCATATTTTGATTGATAAATCAAGATCCCATCAAAATTCTGAGTGATTTCAATACCAAGAAACTGTTTCAGCAGGCCTAAATCACTCATATCAAATGCTTGGTGTAAAGCATTTTTTATTGTGCCGATCAAAGAAAGACTGCTTCTTATAATCAATAAGTCATCAACATAAATTAAAATGATCAACAAATTACCTTCATGCTGCTGTAGATATACATTTAGATTTGATTTTCATCTCACAAATTTTTGTGACAAAAGAAAGGAATCCATCTTTGCATACCATGCTCTTGGGGCCCGTTTTAAACCATACAAAGATTTCCTTAATCTGCAAATAAGTGTCGGATATGATATGTAACCTTCGGGCTTCTTCATGTAGATCTCTTCCTGAAGATCCCCATGAAGAAAAGCACTCTTCACGCCCATGTGGTGCACCTCCTAGTGCTTGGATGCAGAAATTGCCAAAACTAGCCGTATTGAGTCCATTTTTGCAACTGGTGCAAACTTTTCTGTGTAGTCCACACCTTAGACTTGTGAGAAACCTTTTGCCACCAAACTTGCTTTATATTTGCAGGTTGAACCATTAGTAGCAACCTTGGTTCGGTAGACCCATTTTGATTGAACCAATTTCCTCCTAGGTGGATGTGAAACTAGCTCCCATGTTGCATTTTTCTGAAGAGAATTGTACTCTTCATCCATGGCGGTATTCCATCTTGGATCACGGTGGGCATGCTAGTATAATTTTGGATCTGAACCAACCATAAAAAAAAACTTTTCAGACAACAATGGATCAACATATGAAAGAGACATACCTGCTCTTTGAAAGTTCCACCAATAAAGGATCCACCCTAATCCACACCTGAAATCCATCACCGATAATCCAAGCGAGACAATGATTCAATAGAGGGAATACATCAATAGCCCCATGCCAAAAATTGGAAATAACAGGAGCATGCTTTAACGACTTCCCGATCCACTCAATAATAGTGAGACCTTTCAGATATTTATCTCTGATGACCAAACCCCATAGACCCTAATCAGTGAGACAATGCCACAATATTTTAAGATGAAGAGCTTTAGCAACCTAGAAAAAAATCATAATGCCCTAGCCACCACAAGATTGGGGTTTAGCCAAAGATTCCCAAGTATCTAGATGGACAACTTTTCGGGTGGTCGAAGATCGCAAAAGAAAATTGAAACATACCTGGCGAATTTTTGTCAAAACCGTTGAGGGAACCATAGTGAGAGCAAGACAATAAATGGGAATATTGTTGAGGACTGATTTCAGAAGCGTAAGCCTACCTCCCAAAGAGAGTTTACTAAAGCACCAACAAGAGATCTTCTTTTCAACCTTCTAGAACAACCACAACCAATCAATACTTATTTGGTTTTAAGAAGTATCCAAGGTATGGTATTTTAGACCCTCGGTGATGGGATTAATAATAATAGGAAACAATTCAAAGAGCTTAGATGCGAGAATGACTTTGTGATACAAATCCTTGAGTTAATGTCATGCATCCTTCCCACTTAAATGCTAACAACATTCACAGTTTTCATGTCATTCCATTTTTCTCTTCTAATTATTACTTATGTGTTGTTACATGATGAAGTGCAAATCCATAAGTGAATATGATACTATCCTCCATTACAATAAAGTCATTGACAATATTAATGTTATACTTGATAAAGTCTTTAACTTATGGTTATTAAGATAGCCTTCATGTTAATACCATAGTATCCATGTCAATACTATACCTCATAGTATCCATGTCAATACTATACCTTATAAAAGTACTTTCATTTATAATTGTATTTAGGTAATTTACAAATTAAATTTGATTTTATATCAATATACTTTTGATTTCTCCAATTTTCTTAAAAACTTTGTTAAAGTGACATACACTTATGGTTGTATTTTTAAAGTGGCTTTGAATTATCTTTCTTACATCATTTTTTAATGTTTTCACATTATGTACATGTCACAACACCACTTCCAAACAAGTGCAAATGGCTTATCATGGTGCAAAGAGAAAAAGCACTGCTTTTGAATTTAATAAATTCAAGTTCACTTATGTTGGAAGTCATCCATAAAACCCACTCAACCCCATTAAGTTCAAGTGACCTTGGAAGTAAACCATAGGACCCTCACAACACCACTTCCAAACAAGTGCAAATTGCTTATCATGGTGCATCATGGTGCAAAGAGAAAAAGTACTGCCATTGAATAAATTCAAGTTCACTTATGTTGGAAGTCAACCATAAAACCCACTCAACCCCAATAAGTTCAAGTGATCTTGGAAGTAAACCATAGGACCCTCACAACACCACTTCCAAACAAGTGCAAATTACTTATCATGGTGCAAAGAGAAAAAGTACTCCCATTGAATAAATTCAAGTTCACTTTTGTTGGAAGTCAACCACAAAACCCACTTAACCTCAATTAGTTCAAGTGATCTTTGGAAGTCAATCACAGGACCCACTGTATCTCACAATAATATAAGCAGAACCAATGTCTGGCGAGCAAAATTTTTAGAATAATATAAAGTTCATCCCACTGCTCCAATTGGGCGAATCTGTGTAGAAAAAAACAGACGAGTAATGATGCATTAAGTAGGAATAGAATAAAATAAGATTGGAGTGGCACCGAGGCTCACGTTTTGGAGCTCTGGGAATACAGACAAAACCGACACTAGCGAGGAGACAGTCCTACATCTCTCACACACTTTATTCGTATCTCCCGTAATTTCAATGGAGAGTCCAGCCGAGATCAAAAGAATTCAGCAAATCTTCCACGCATGCGGCCCTTTGTTTTCTTTTTCTCTTTTTCCCACCGTCCTCTGTTTTCCATGAAAGCTATGGATAATTTTTGATCTAAAGACAAACAGCCCAAACAAAAGAACGACGGTACTGTGTTCTGGAGCATCAGCCATGGAAAAAAAACAAACAAAAGCAGCTGTCAATCAACTAGCCACTCACTTTGGTTAGATTTGAATTAATGTTGGCGGGGCGGAGTATGATTTGGACGCCATGTCTGGGCTTGAGCGTAAGTACAGAAATGGGAGCGTGGCGATAAGAAGGAGACAGTTGAAACGTGAAAGTGGTGATGATCATGGCCAATACTATTTTGGCTTCCATGATTGCAAAAGTCTGCCCTACGCATTTGCGAGGGCCGAACGAAAATGGTATGAAGCCCATGGGATTGTTTTTGCAGGCCTTTGCAGTTCCCTGAGAAAAACGCTCTGGATTGAATTCGTTCGCATCTTCACCCCATATGTCTTTATCATGGTGAATGGCCAGCACAGGAATCCAGACTGATAATCCCTTAGGTATCAAGAGATCTCCCAGTGTCATGTCTGTGAATGCTTCTTTGGCGAATAAACTTGCTGGTGTGTACAGTCTCAACGATTCGTTTAATATCATACCCATCTGCAAAGTTTTAAGTTTATGTTAATTGTACAACTAAATTTTAATGATTTTTGAATAATTCCACTTAATACTCATTACAATGTAATACTTACAAAAATAAAATACTAACTAAATACATCACATAACATCCATCATCCTAACATATGTTGGACTACTTAAATAAAAAATATAAAACTTACGATTTTTAAATTTTGAAGAGAATTGGAATCAGGCGGACCACCATTGCAGACTGCAAGAACTTCGTCGCGAGCTCGCTGCTGCCAATCCGGATGGAGGGCCAGCAACATGGTTGTCCATGTAAGTAGAGTGCACGTGGTGTCTTGACCTGCAAAGAAAAAGGTCTTGCATTGGTCCATCAGCTCCTGCGTTGAGAACTGTGTGGACCCCTTCGCCCCCTCGGCGAGAAGCAATCCTAGAAGGTCATGCCCATATGAGCAACTCCTCCCCATGTTCGCTGAGCCTCGCCGGGCCTCCACCACTCGTTGCAGAGATTCCTCCACTTGCTTCTTCAGTTCCATCACCTGTCGATTCACACTAAATCTGTCCACATAAACAATAGTGTCAAAGATATATTCATATTCCCCTTTCCATAAACAAAACAGAACAGCACAAGCACATGTATACATCTTCAGCTTTCATATTTTATGGGACAAGTTATCAAATTCCAAATTCCTATTATAATTAGAGGTTAGTTGTCAAATTCCTGGTTTGTTATGCAGAATATTTTGTTGATAGACTAGCTGTTTTTAGTATAAAGATCAGGATATATTGTGTGTTATCATGAACGAATTTTTTAGTTAATAAAAACAATTACTAAAATATATGCCAGGATAACTCTAAGAATTTTATATGAGTTAAGTGCTTTTCTCCATTGATTTTGAAGATTTAGATATCTCTAAATTACCATTTCCTCATTAATTTTGAAGACTTAGATATCTCTGAATTGCCATTTCTTAGCCAAGAATTGAAATACACTGACCAATTAAAAAATATTTACCTGCTCCCGGGAAATCGAGAATAACGACCAGCACGAGAAGCCAGCTTCTGCAATTGACCCATCTTCTCAAAAACTCGTTTTCCTTCTTCGTAGCTGCTCCCAAATTCGGTTTTCGCTATAATGTCTGCGGCCAACCGGGCGAAATGCTCGCTCACCTCAATCTCCGCAGCTCCAGACCCCTCCTCCACAGTTCTCTTCCACTCATTTATCATACATTTTGTACTTTCGATCATGTATAATATTTGTCCCTGCACACACACAGTATTTTCTTCAAATTTTGTTCACATAAGTAAGCAATATATCATTAATAAGTAAGCTCATATATCATTATTTTGAGATAAATCATTAAGTTAGGACTCATATTTCATGAATATAATTTAGTTTAAATCATTAAGTTATGAATCATATCTTATGAATATAGTTATTAAGTTATGAAATATATCTTATGAAAATAGTTATTGTTTAATTTTTTTTTTTACACTAGAGGAATTGGCAACGGCTCAGTTTCTATTATTATTCATATTGAATTAAATAGCACAAAATGTATAAAAGTTTGTATAAAACTTCAGATTAGATATTCTCCTCTTCTTTCTTGACAAAAAACACATTCAAGTTCCTTCATATCCCATGTATTTCTTCCTGTCAGATTCAAATTACATTAACAAACAAAAATATTGACACAACCCTTCTCCATAACCTGTTAACCCTAAAACTCTTCCAAAAAAAAATACCTTCCTCACTGTCCATTGCTTATTTCGAGAGCTTATATGCCATAGAATTATGCTGACAATAGATACAAACCACATAAAACATTTAATTTTAAAAATTAAATGTTTCAGATGGTTTGCTTGTTTAGCCGTCACCATCCTAGTTAAACTATGATTCATAATATAGTTATAGTTGATTAATTTCTCATTAAAAGTACTTTACTTAACACTCATTGCATTTAATAATCCAATGATACTCAAGGAATGAAGAAATAGAATAGAATTTTTTTCAAACCTCTTAAAATGCTACATGCAAACTAAAAATATTCTAAATTAAGTGCTGCAAAAATCTGTTTTTGGATTTTGGTTTTTGGCTTTTTCATATCTGGGCCAAAATTTACCATTTTTTCTCTATCGATCTTTTGCAATGTCGAGTTTTGCTTGTTAATATTCTTGCTTGGTAATTGCAATGTGGAGTACCTTGAGATTCTCATGGTGAAAGGCCGGAGCTATGACACGCCGTTGGTTTGCCCAGTCTTGTCCATTAGCCATCAACAGGCCTTTTCCGATGAAATTCTCCACACCTTTTTGCTGTAACTGGGATTTTCCATAAGAGAGACCGTGCTTTGAAGAGAGAAGTTCTTTGATTAGCTCTGGTTCTGTAATCGTCAGACGGGGTTCAGTGCCCCACCAGAATATGAAGCGCTTCCCTGTTAAAAAAATGAATATTACAACAGTGTTGGACAAATAAACACGTCATTCCTGATGCTGTGGTAGACATCAAATTTTTTAAGTGTCAATACCAATTCAATCTGAAGCACAGATTCCATAGTGATAACAACAAAATCTTTTATACTTATATAATAATTTAATTCCGATTTGAACGATTAGACAAAAAGAAGCAAGTTGATATTATAATTTAAAGTGCCAAGTATTTTTTATCCCATCTATACTGAATGAATCTATGCCTGCTAAAGCTATTTTAATATGTTATGCTATAATAATATTTTATATAAAAGATGAAGAATTTAAATAGGAAAGGAAGTTTGCATTCACATTTTAAACTAATTTTTGTTATTATAAAAATATTATATAGCTCTATCATATGAAATAAAAAGTTTATAATTCAGATATACGTATAACCATTAATTATTAAATAAATAACACACTCATAAAATAGAAATTAGTTTTAATAAAACAAATTTAAAAACTAAAATTATTTGAAAAAAAAAAAGCTTACATTGACATTTTTAAAGTTAGTTTTTGCAAATTCAATTCCCTCTGTCTTTACATAGCCCAGAAAATTTCTGAATTGTTACAAAACGAGTACT
This sequence comes from Larix kaempferi, assembly GCA_027924585.1. Lineage (NCBI taxonomy): Eukaryota > Viridiplantae > Streptophyta > Pinopsida > Pinales > Pinaceae > Larix > Larix kaempferi. The sequence continues at coordinate 3,276,019 of BSBM01000198.1, forward strand.
ATGAAAATCGACATACCATAATCATGTGTCCATATCAGATAGTGTGGCAAGATTCTGTCCACAATGTCATGACTGATAGACTCCATGTCTTTAGCAGCCTTGAGTTCTCTGAACTTAGTCATGTCACAGAGATTTCCAGTAATAAAACGAGGAGGCGGGCCTCTAATGCCTTGCCTTTCCATAATCTTCCTGATAGTTCGAGGTTTCCACCAGTATGTGTATATAAAATTGCAGAGCTGCCTCCAAACTATCATTGTCAACCTGAACATTAACCTGAACATTAGTAGTATAAAATTAAATACTGTCAGGAATGTTTTGACGATATTTGGAGCAGCAGCAACAACTCCTTCCTCCAATTGAGACATATTGGCTAGAAGAAGATTAAGAAAACTGCAAGTGTGTCTGTCTTGTAAGATAAGATGCAATTTATAGCTTACAGAATTTGGATGCTTCGGCCACCACTGGGCCACCCACTCACGGCGGCAAAGAATCAGTACCTCAAAAAAAGAAATGAAAATGAAATATAATTCCATTTTGACTATTCAAGATACGATATTGCAGCTTTTTCTTCTTCTTCGCTCGCGACCAGCGTCGCCGATCAGCTGTTCTCCAATTACAGAAACTTCAGATTCATGAGTGGAATAAATACTCCCTGTTTCCCTGAGCGCCGCCTTTGGTGAAAAAACACTCTTAATATCCACCGCCTTGGGCTCCATTAGGAGAGATTAAGAGTCACAGTCGTATTAGAAGGCGAGGATTCAAACGTACTCTCAGCACTAGTTGATGATTCAAACGTTTTATTCATTTCGTACCTCCATTTTCAAAATTTCTATCTTTTTTCCCCATTTTGATAAATTCTATGGCCGTAGAGTAAGGATTGCCTTTGACACGATGGGGACTTTATGCTTATTTTTGACCAATTTAACAAAGCATCAAACGTGCAATCAGCAGTGATGTATTAAAACGCAGTATAGGTTAGAATATGTCTTATTAATGGTGGCATCTAAGATTGTGTATATCTTACTATTATAAAATGTGAGGATGTCTATTATTATCATAAGATATCATGCAATCATGGAATAAGTTCTAGATTTTAACTAGAAAACATACAAAGATGTTTTTTTTAAAAACTTGGTAGATGATTTCAAAGTTGTTTAAAAAATTGTTTAAACTAGAGTGTTTAATCTATTTATACATTCAGAAACATCAAAATTTTTTTTTACGAATAAGCAAAATAAGCAAGATATGTGAATTCATTTTTAACTAAAAGATTACACCTTCACTTAAGTATTAGAAAATATACGCATTACATTAATACCTTAATTTTCTTTTTATCTAAACAAAACTACTTAGCTTAGAAATTGAAATACTTTAAATAATTATTTTGCTAAGTTTTTAAATTAATGTAGATTCATCATTGCCAAGAATTTAACTAACTTAGAAAATTGTTTCATTTTCCCAAAACAAAGTTGTTCTCTTTAGGAATATAATTAAGTTGGAAAATTAATACAATTTCTCTAAACAAAATTGTTATGTAATGGCAAAGATGTAATCATCTTTTTATGCTCAATCAAAGGAGTTAACAAGTGTATATCATACACTGAATATATTAAACTAAAAATCTTTGATTATACACTGAATATATTAAACTTAAAATCTCAAAATCAAAGATATGTAATTTCTATTATTATGAAAATATAGTTCTTTTTGTGCTTATTATCTAGAAAGAAAACCTACCACAACCTTAGGAATTGAATAAATATCTCAACCCAGGATAGCAATCTTTATTAACAATAGTGAGTGGAAGAGTAGACATGAATTGGAGATCTCAAATCCATAAGAGGATTCAACTTTGTTGTCTTAGAGAGTCATCTAATGATAATACACATATCAATAATCAACATTATAGAAGTTGATTGTCTACATTTAAGATTTTTTTTCCTCGGAAGCGAGGGTGCCCACCAGAAGGGGCCTCACCCTTTCAGCACCTATGAAGTGTGACCATAACAGAGAGGTAAACACATAAAAATCTAGAAACATAATCATATCTTTGAGATGAGTAGTTATGTATTGTCATAATTGCAATTAGTTATTTAGGCTCAATCAAAGGAGTTAACAAGTGTATATCATACCCTAAAACTCACTATATAAGAAGCTTAAAATACAGAAATCAAAGATGAATGTTTTTTTATGGAAATATAGTTATTTGTGTGCTTATTTACCAAAAAAAAAAGCTAGCACAACCCTATGAATTGAATAAAGATCTCAACCCATGATAACCGCCCTCATTGCAATACCTAGTATAGGAATTGAATACCACCCTCATCCTAATCATGGTAATCCTCGTTAAGTGTAGGAAAGCTAGGATTTGAGTATGAGCCTATACCAATGATGTCTTCTTGCATTAACAATAGTTGACATAGGAATTGACTATAATTAGCCTTATCGAATGGTAATATCCCTCATCAATGATGACAAGTGTAGAAATTGACTATCCCCTGAATTTAGTGAGAATTGACAAGGGCATATACAGCCAATCACACTCACCATCATTACCAATACCTAGTTATGTAGGAATTGGCTAGGTCACCCTCAACCAAACAATAGTTAATTCCATTAAAGGTAGAAACCTTTGAAATTGCCTAACATCCACACTCAACAAACAATAAACCCCTTTAGTAAATTTCACATCTAAACCTAGGAATTGACCACCATCCTCATCCAAATGATACTTTCTATCATTAATAGTTAAACCAATGTAGGAATTAGCCACCATCTTCATCCAAATGATAACCACTTTATTAAGGTAGTCTACCCACTTTTATTTGATAAATGGTTCCTTGTTAAGCATAGTTTCATTATTTTGAAAATTTAGTGGATAATAAATCTAAGAATTAACTACCATCTAGCTTGGAAGTGATTATCACTAATATATCTTACTTAAGTATAATTAGCATGAGGATCAAGTAAGTTGCCTTGGTAAAGTATAACTAACCTAGGAATCCACTACCAACTTCTTTAAAGTGACTAACATTTTAATCCAACAACAACCATCTTCATCAATGGTAACTAGCTTTTTAAATTGGGTACTAGGTACCTTCATCCATTAATTGCAATTAGCTATCTATTAAAAGTAACAAAGTTTTTGGATTGATTTTCACTCTCATCCACTAATAATACCTATCTTCAAAATTGAATACCACCTTTATTAAAAATGATAACTAGCTTGGAAATTGGTTATTTCCCTCATCCATTAATAATAACTAATTTCAAAACTAATTATCATTATAATTATTAATAATAATTAGTTTCAAAATTTAATATCACATTCATCATGATATTAAAGTGAAAATAAACCATTCATTAATATTAACCATAGTCAAATAATTTTAATAGTAAAAGTAAATGATTCATTCATGATTATAGCTTTATTAACTAACATATTTAATGTACTATAATAAAAATGAAATTGACTAACAAGTGAGTGTACCTTATTCCACTCCGCTATAATGAAAATGAGGCTCACTAGTATGTAAGTGTACTATATTGAATATAATGAAAATGAAGTTGATAAAGATAGAACTCTAAAACATGCAATCAAGTGCAAGCTTCACTCTAGCTTAAGAGTACAAGACCATATCCAATGATTTCACAAGCTAAAGTCAACCTGGGCTTGTGCTTGTGCTTGTCACATATATATAAAATCCATAACACACAAGTTGACTATGTGAGATATCCAAACTTCTTCAAGGATATATTTTGAAAGGTGGTATTAAGTTCGCCAATCAAAAGTTTTATACATGCAAAGGTTTATAAATCCATTAATTTGGAGTGCTCCACTAGATGAAAGCCAAAAGATTTTCATAAAACTATGATGATATGATACGTGTAAGAATGACCCTCATCTTATCGAATATTCCAAGTGAGTGGGGCTTTGCACGAGTCTTAAAGTTCATGAAAGATATTTGGCCTTCCACCCATTAATTATTTCATAGGCTTAAACTTTATTAGGACTACTTTCTACAAATGGCATGATTCTCTCTTACCTCTTTTTCATGTCCACCTACTATAAAATTTAGTCTAGGTTCTTCATGTCCACCTACAATAAAATTTAGTCCAGTGGAAACCTTCACGAGATAAGTGCATTTGAAAAGTTCGATATGCTACAGAACTTGTATGAATGCAAATTATAATATTGGCAATTAATGAAGTGAATGAATGTTCAATAGATTATAATTAAGTTCATGAAATTAGGCTCATAGGATACTGGGGATATAAATACTGTGTATTGAATTTTAATAGGATTTGGTTACTGGAATTATAATTTATAGATGACGATTCATGTTATATAGTTCATTTGGTTAATTTTAATTTATTTTTTATATTTTTATTTTTAGTATAAGAATTTTTAAATGTAAGAATAGTTTATTTTGGAGTAATTTTTTATTTATTTAATGTGATTGGATGAAATTTATTAATGAAAAATTAATATTTAGATAATGAAAATATGCAATTTACAAATTTTGACATTGTAGAGGGATTTTTAAGTTTATATTTTTATTGAAGCAACTCTATACATACTTTTATGCATACTTCAATGATCAAAACATATAATCCAAAACACTGTCAAGAATATTGTTACTATAAAATTGGATGTGTTTGCTACAATATAGGTTATGTCATTAATGCAAACAAGGGGGCCTTAGACATTCAATTGGCATATGGCCACGGCCGTAAATTTAAATTATTATTGTCATTGTTAATACAATAAATGCTAAGTGAACTATTCAAGATCATAAAAGAATAGTCATTATTGAATGACACTCATAAGATATTGGACATAATGAGGACTCAAATATTAGACACACAATATAGTTATTCATAGGAAGTCATGGTTACTAGGGACTAGTCTTTGAAATGATGATTGCCACTATGTAATATATTTCTCTAGTTTTAATTCACTTCTTCACCTTTGTGTATATCACTTTGACATATTGGGTGTAAGTGGATTAATCAAGTTCATAATAAATTGGTTATTGTTGAATGATGCTCATAGAAAAAGGTCATGGTGAAAAACTTGGATATTTAATATTCTCTGCAAATAATCAATGTTCGGTTAATGTTATGGGATTTATTTCATTAGTTTCAAACTTGCTTCTTCACCCCCTTGAACATCACCCGATGTAGTGAGTGTTATGTGGACTATTCAAGATCATAAGAAATTGTTCATTAGTGAATTACACTCATGAGATATGGGTCACAATGAATGACTTATGATTAAATACTTCACGTACTTAATTGCATAAGTCTTGGTTACCATACATGCAAGTTATGCATGTGACAATTGACATTATATAATTGATCCGGAGTCTAGTTTCAACCCCTCTCTTTCATCCCTTTGAGCATCACCTCATGCAATGAGTTTTAAGTTTATCATTCAAGCTCATGATAAAATGATCATTATTGAATGTTGTTCATGGGATATGGGTTTATAGTGAATGACTTGAGTATTAAATCTTCCATGTAATTAATTCCAGGAATATCTAGTTACCTTGTGGAATTTCCAAAGATGACAATTAACGCCATGCGATAGTTTCAATGACACACTAATCATACTTCTTCACACCTATGAGCATCACTTGACTCCATGGGTGTTAAGTGGACTATTCAAGTTCATAAGAAATTGGTCATTATTGAATGATGCTCATTAGAGATGGGCCATCATGAATGACTTAAGTATTAAATATTCCTTGCAATTAATCTCAAGAAGCCTTGGTTATGAGGAACATATCCATAATATCCATAATATGTTGATTGGCACTATGCAATTCATTTTGCTAGTTTTAATTCCATGTATACACACCCAATGGGAGTTACTTGATGCAATAAGTGAATAAGTGCTAAGTGGAATATTCAAGTTTATGAGAAATTAATCATTATTGAATGATGATCATGGAAAAAAGGGTCATAGAGAATTCCTCGAGTATTAAATACTCCATATAATTAATCTTAGGAAGTCATGATTACTAGATGCAAGTCTACAAGCTCACAATTGATGCTATGCAATTCATGTTGTTAATTTTAACCACTTCTTCACCCGTGTGAGATCAGTTGTAATTAGTGATAAGAGGACTATTCAAGCTCCTAAGAAATTTATCATTAGTTAATCACACTCATGAGAGATAGTTCATATTGAATGAATTTGAGCATTAAGTAATTCACGTAGTTAATCTTGGGAAGTCTTGTTTTATTAATTGCAAGTTAGAGAGGCAATGATTCATATTATACGATTCATTTTATAGTTTTAATCTCACTTCTCCACCCTTGCATAATCTCATACAATGAATGTTGAGTGGAACATTCATACTTAGGAAAAATTAATCATTAGTAGATGGTGCTCATGAGAGGAATGTTATAGTGAATAACTTGGTACTAAATCTTCCACACAATTGATTCTCAAATTCTAGATTAATGATCACAAGTTTCGGAGGTGATAATTTACATTATTCTTCTTCCTTGATTAATCTAATGACTATCTGAACACATAAAAAATAAACCATTAATATATAACACTTATTTTTATAGTGAAACATAATAAATTATTTGAGTATTAAATATTCTAAATACTGAATATATTACCTATATTGAATTCCAAAATCCTTAACATACCTAACTTGCAAAATATTAATTAAATAATGAATAATTATGATTCCAAAATAAAATAGAAAAAACAATAATGATAAGAATTGATTTTTTTAATAAAATAAATAAATAATAGTAAATAAAAAACCAAAGGAATATGGATGTTGAAAGATGCATTTCAAATCAAACTTGTCAATCAAACAATCATTCTGAGTGGGTTTTGCAATGACTACCTATTTTTGTTATAATATTATACCATTGACTTCTATTGTAAGCACCTTCAAAATGTCTTATCATGCAAAGGTCATAAGCATGACCGTGTTTTGTAGTGGATTGCAAGCAAGCTTCAGGTTTTTAGTGGACCATTGATACTCGCCGTATTTCAATCTTTCATAGCACTAGCTTAAAAGTTGGCCTTTCAATTGGGTTACTAGAGGGTTCGACAATATTAATGTAAAAAATGAGATTTGAAATATGTAATTATTAGTAAGGGTTTGATATTCTTATTTATTACTTAAATTAATTATTATTACTTTATGTATAGTGAACATTTTTAATTTCTAAACAAACATTCTTATAATAAATCTCAAAAACCACAATATTGTATTATAATTGTTTTTTGAAATAAATTATTTTTATATATTTTTTTCATATGAAAAAAACCATAAATTGATATTTTCATTTTGAAAATCAAAGTTACAAAATAATTTCTCAGTATGTCATCAAATGATCCTAAAGATCATATCATCTTGCATAATACTTCAGTCAGCAGTCCTCACAATTTTACATAAACATAAATTAGTCTAGGAACCAGAGTAACACTATAAGAGCACTCTCATATGATAGCCATGTCAGTCAACGCCATGCCAAAATAAGGAGAAAAAAAACAAAAAACAAAATAGAAAATATATTGCCATTATCCACAATGATATCGCCAACCCATTCTTCAAAAGAAATGGAGCTATCCAAAGGCCCAATCGCTTCCTTTGACATCCTATCCATGTCCCTGTTAATCTCCCTGAAAACATGAAGAAAGGAGATATCATCAAAGGATTTGATGAGATGATCGGTTTGCTCCAGCCATGGAAGCAGATTTAGTGCATGTATTTCAATTTTTCCAGCTGCCCAATCAACAATAACTTATGAATATCCAAATATTTTGATACAGGAAATCCCTCTTTTTAAAGCAAACCAAAGTAATCCCCAAAGTGCTAATAATTCATCTTTCATATTGCTGCCCTTCCCCACCCCCATATTAATAAGTATTATGTGATCTGCTTTAACCCCGTAAGACCATTCCAACGCCACACATACCATTCTTAGCTGCTCCATCAAAGTAGCCAAATGAAACATTATTACTAACTTCAGGATCTATTAAGATCCTCTTACGTTGAATTTTTTCAGAGATAGGATATCCGTTCAAGTAAGTTAAGAATTTCCTGCAAATGTAGAATATAGAAGGGTCAACATACTCAAAATAACTTATTTACGGTTTTCCAAGTCTCCCAAATAGCAAACACAGGCAACATTTTATACTTCAATTTCTTCTGAAACCATGTAAGAATGCAGTCATTAAAAGACATTCTGAACCAGTCATCTAAAGTTCCCAACATACGTTGAAGTTCAGACCAAACCTTTTCAAAGAAAGGGTAGTGTATAGATAAATGTGAAATATCTTCCTCATCAGTCTTGCACATAATACAAACATTAGTACCATTAAAACCCCTCTTCATCAGGTTAGGCCAAGTAATGATTTTGTTCTCAAAACATAGCGAAATGAAACATTTTATCCTCATTGGAATTTTCCATCTCCAAATCTTATTATGACACCATTTAACATTTGGAAGTTTATGGTTTTTAATGATTGTATCATAAGCCTTTTTTATAGTAAGACAACCATTTGCATCATGACAGTCCCACACAAGTTTATCTTGATCATTGGAAAATGAAATACCTAAGAGCTTAAGATTCCTGATAAACGAATCCCATTATGAATCATAGCTATCGACGAGCCCCAATTCATCAACATAAAGCCAATGAGGATTCCTATCATGGTCCCCTTTAAAATATACTTGAGAAAGCACCATAATGTTCTTAGAATGAATCTATGCCAAAACCTGCTGCAAGAGCTTGTAGTTATCCCTTGCACCCACAAAGGGATCAATTCCCACATGAACCATAGTACCCCTGCCAATATTCCAACTCAAATAATTGCTAATGCTTGGAAAAGTTGTAATGATACTTCTCCAAATCAACGATGCATTCCTGAAGTGAGTAATTAGATTCCTGATCCAAAGGAGAGCAATGGAATTTTTTAAATATTTGGTCCTTATTACTGAGCTCCACAATCCAACATTAATTATTACAAGCCACATGCTTTTAGGCGCTTGGATGAAACAATCAAGATTCAATAAATCCCAACCATCGAGTTTCTTTGTCCAATATAGAGATTCCCAATTGGATAAGTGAAATTTGGTCTCATGTTGTTTACCTACCCATATAAAATGGAATATCTTTCCACGAATTGCATTAAGAATAGCCATTGGAACTTGCATAAGACCGAGCCAATAAGTTGGAATGATCATCAATGCAGATTGTGCCAGCACAGGTCTACTACCAGTCGAGAGCCAAGGAAAAACTAATTATTGATCTTTCAATCAATTTTCTGCAGGAGCCATCCCCAGTCTTCAATTTTGTAGTTATTGGGTTTTAGATAGTACCCAAGATACTTGAAGCCCAGATTCAATCTTTCCATTTTATAGGGCACTAAGGTCTCAATATGAGCTAGAAATTCAGAGTCCGAACAATTTTATAAGAAACTAGACTTTTGTAAACTAATTTCCATCCCCAATGCTTTACAAAAAACATCAAATATCCCCTTAGATTTCCATTCAATAATAGAGGCCTTGAAAAATATCAATACATCGTCAACAAAGAGTAAATGTGTTATGGAAAAGGATCTGGAAATTTTAATACCTTTGATTTTATTAGATTTCTTCGCTTATTTGATAAGACTGCTTAATCCTTCTATGGAAAGGATGAGCAATAATGGAGAAAACAAGAATCCTTGTCCAATCCCATAGCTATGGGAAAATAATTTACTAGGAGAACTGTTAATTAAGATAGAAAAGATGGCATATGAAACACTTTGCATTATCCAATTTGACACCTCAATAAGAATACCAATTTGAATTAATCTTAGTCTTAAAAAGGTCCAGTCAATATGGTCATATGCCTTAATGAGGTCCATCTTCAACATTAATGCTTGTAGATTCTTGGTTTTTATCGAGTGCATACCCTCTGGTGAAACACCCACCACATCAAGAATTTGGTGGTTGAATAGAAATCCAAACTGCTCCATAGTAATATGCTTAGCCAGAACGATATTGATTCTATTGGATATAATTTTGGTGATGAATTTATATAATAAGCTGCATAAGGAGATAGGCAAAAGTCATTAAAACCCATCGGTTTGTCCTTCTTCAGAATAAAAGTGATGTAAGTAGTGTTGATATTCTCTAGAATATAAGCCTTCAATATGGATTCTTCCACTACCTTTAGTATATCCTGCCCAAAAATATCAAAAAAGCAAGAGAAGAATTCCACAGTCCAACCATCTAGATCGGGACTCTTCTCCTTAGCAAAATTCTGTAAGACATCTCTGATTTCATCCAGGGTTATTTCTTTACCAATATTTATCCTTTCTTCTTCAAAAAACCATTCAAGGAGAAGTTTTATGATATTCAATTGTTCTTCCATATTAATTATCTGTTCGTGTTTATAAATATCCTCGAAGAAGGAGACAACTGAGTTCATAATGGATACCCGATCCTTCAAAATATTACCATCCACGCTGCGAATCTCCTGGATTGAGTTTATATTCCTCCGCTGAGATGCATATCTATGGAAAAATTTGGTGTTTTGATCACCATGAGTGACCGAGATCGTTCGGATTTTAAGGTTCCAAATATTCTTCTGTTGCCTTAAAACAGTATCCTTCTACTTTTCCAGTTGAAGTAATTCCATCTTCCTATTCAGAGAAAAGAGGTCATCCCCAATAATATTTCCAAGATTACATATATGATCTTCAATGTTACATAAGTCCACATTTAAAGACTATTTTTTATGCTTGTCCCACTTAATAACCTCATCCTCGAGCTTATAGATCTTATTCATAAACAGGTGCAAGGGAGAATGATGCTGCATATTTGACAAATTTGACTGACTCTCAAGAAAATCATATAATGTGTCATCATTGAGCCATGTACTATTAAACTTGAATGGATAAAAAGTATGGCACATATCAAAATCAATCTGAAGAGCAATTTCCTTATGATTTGAAACACCCGTAGGGATTCTCCATGTGTGGAATCTCCCCAACTTAGAAGCCAAAACTTCATTAATAAGAAACCAATTGAGTCTTTTAGTGATTCTAGCTCTCCCAACCCTACCATTAGACCAAGCTGGAACAAGTGAAGGCTAAGTAATATCGACTATCCCACCATCCTCAAAGATATCCTTGAAGTATAAATCCATAGGATCAATGACTTTATTAGAACCCCATACTTCCATCTCAGACATGTCCAGGTTGAGATCACCTCCGAGTATAAGGTTTGGGTCTTTGAGAATAACTTGGGAGCAAATCCGATCCCAAAATGCCTTTCTATTACTGTAACGATCGTAGATATTAAGAAAACTGAAATGATGGTCAACACCCATGAATTTTCCCTCAATTTTGATGCCTGCACAAGTTTTAAAAGAAAGAAAGTTAGAAACCAATGGATTCTAGGCTACAAGTAAGCCACCAGAGTTCCCATTGGCATCCAACCCACTACAATTCCATCCCAATCTCAAATTGAGTAATATTTCACTAGCATATGCCCTCGAACACATTGTTTCCTGAATCATAATAATGTCAGGTCTAGTTTGATCTAATAAGCTTCTGATGGCATCCCTTTTAGGATGAATTCCAAGGCCCCATACATTAAAGGACAAAAGGATCATTGAGAACCATTCACATGACCCACATCCACTCTAAGAGGCATGTTAGGAGAGACAAAGTCTAACGCTGCATAAATAGACGTGAGATTTGAGATCTTTGGGTTTACCCATTTCTTCTCTTTACTAGAATTAATCACATTATCCTTTTTTGGTCTACCTGGATTTTCTGAACATTAACATTGGACTGCCTAATAGATCCAATAGGAATGAAATTCTCAGAGTTCCCATTAGTAGTTCCATACATTTTTAAAGGGATCTTCTGTTGAGGGGATTCCTTTGATGAAGGAAAAGTTATAGGGAAATCAAGCTCTAAAACCATATCCTCCAAAACCGTAATAGAACCCACATTAAAAGAATTAGGGTTATCAGAGGACATGTCAGCTGTGATGTTCTCCAACACAGTTACTGAACCATTAATCAGAGAAGGATAAATATTGATACCAAGATCAATGGGAGGAACATACTGATTACCCTTACCCTCGTAACCAATTACCCCAATATTTCCAGGGCTAGTGAGGGCTACATAAACAATTTCCTTCTAGCTAGGAGCCACTATATTCTTGGAAGCCTCTAAGGGAGAAGGAAATAAACATATTTGGGAAGACGAAGGATGTAGTAAAGGACACCCCAGAGAATTATGGACAAAAATTTTCATCGATTCAAGAATTTCATCAACAGTAAGGGATTTAAGAAGCAAAGGAATACAAATTTGGAACTTACCCATGAATTCTTTGGTAGAAGTGTCATCCAAGGGAAGTGGAAAAGAGATACTTTGGATCTTACAGTTCCTCACTAGAGGAATAAACCTCAATCGATACAATATCCTTTCCCGACAAGTCCGTATCACAGCTTGACACAAATGACTAGTTGAATGGCATTTAAAGCACCGAAATGGAACTTTCCAATACTCAAGTTGTTGTATGAAAACCCCTTCTACCCATCTGACTTCGATTTCAGCTCGGAGACCTTCATGAGAATCAATTTCTATAAGAAACCTAAGGAACCGACAATCAATATCCATCAATGTCGATTCCTCAATCAAAATGAAATGACCAATTGAGTTTTCCAAATCCATAAACTCCTGAAAACACCAACAATGCAATGGAAAACCAGGTAGTTTAATCCATAAGTGTCGCATCCACAATTTTTCCTTCCATGGGTCGAAAAATGTATGCCACCTACATAGAACTAGTGACCTTGAACCTAATACTCAAAACCTATATTGGATCAGTTGTAGTGATTCCTCTGAAAGGAAATGGAAATACACCCAACCATTCACTAGCATAATAACCCTAGGCACATAGTGAATTAGAGGTTTCCAAACCTTGGTGATCCATTCAATGATTTCAGTTATGTTCATCTTGATATACTCAAATTTACCACTAAGTTTTCTCGAGGATAGAGTCTATACCATATCCATAGTGACATACTTTCCAAGAACGCAGAGGGCCCTTTCTTTCCTTGCCTTCTTAGTTTTCCCCTTTTTGTGAACCCTTGCCTTGTCACCTTTAGTTTATGAATGTTCTGGGAGATACCAAAATTAACCAAGTCTTGTCTAGGAATACTATTGAAATTTGGATGACAATTTACCTTCAAATCAATAGAGGACCCTAGCTTAGAGAAATATTGATCTTTAACCACAGTGGAGAAAAAAACTACATTACTATTAGGGTTTACCCTAACGCGTATCAGGGATAAATTAGGAGAGGTAGGGTTAGGTACCATAGGAACCACCTCACCTTTTCCAGACTCCTGCCATGTGGAACACATGGTCAAGGACCACCCCATATTCCAAAAATATGACAACAGATGTAACTCAATCCAAGCACCCCAGAAAATACAACAGTCCCATCAAGTGGTCTAGGTCTAAAAAAGGAACCTATAGATATGGAAAAAACCTAACCCCAAATCTAAAAACTAAAACCATGGAAATACTAAAAATTAATACTGCATAAATTAATAATGCATTCCACTTTTTGGCTTGGTTGGTACTAGGCCATCCTTGTCGGATATTGGACTCCAAGTTTGTAGTATTGCATTTTAGCTCCCCGAGCTCAGTTTTCAGAAAATCCAAACCCTGGCAGAGCCATTTTTTCCTTCACGCCTATCTACAAACTATTTTTATATTTAAAACTTAAATCAATTTATCTTGAAATTGTTATAGGAGTGTTCGATCGATGCAGACAAAGATCAAAGTCCCTAGTTTGAATGGTTCAGATCTAGAACAAAAAGAGACAACTTGTATAAACCTTCACCTAGGTCAATGAAATAGTAACAATGGATGAGTGTAAAGAAAACTTACCTTATGATCCAAGAGCGGCCATGATCTAGCTTTGCGTACAAGAGAACCTACTACAGATCAAGACAAGGAAACAACAAACAAGTATAAATAGTATAATTGACCTATGTAAGTGACCAAGGAATCTTACAATACATGCTCATGAACATCAGATGTATGGGAAGGAAAATACAATTGTATTAAAAAGGGAAGAAATAAAGTACAACCGTTTATGCCTTGGTGTTGTAGCTTCTACCCAATGGGTCCTTCTTACTCCAACAAGTCACCTTCACCTTGAATACAAAACACCTCAAGAGTCTCCAAATCTAAAGAGATTTCCACAACATTTACCTACTTCCCATCTTCCTCCTCTCACCCATGGCCCAAGGAATCAATTTACAGGACAATATGGATAAAGGGAGGTTGAGAAAAGTGTGGGAAGTGGATGAGATATGACCCCCCACGATTGTGGAAGTTGATATAGATCCATAACAATAGGAGGGAAAGACTATCATTCGATATTTCACTCTAGAAGCTTCTCGAAAACCTATTTTTACCCTCGTGGAGAGACCGACGCGGTTTGTAGTGGATAAACGTGCGCTAGAAATGGATCGAAACGATTTGATCTGAAGATAGATTGTGTCATCAACGTGGGTTGCCAGTGAAACAAACTGCATCGATTGGGTTTCGATGCATGTTTCCAGTAGATAAAAGTGCATCGAAGTCGCAAAAAAAATTAAGTTGCAAGGTAAGGAAGTCAAAGATTATTCATGATGAAAGTGAATTCAGGGATTATGGAAACAAAAGGTCACATGGTTTTGTACTACTGATGAAAATTCCATGTAACAGATTCCCGCCCAAAGTACGAAGCTATAGGAAGAGGATAGTTGACGTACTTTGATGTGACTGTTAGAGAGAGGAACCATCGGTCGGAAAACTGACAACAATCATCAAGGATTTTGCAATACAAATTCTGACATCTTTGAACTAGACAAATCAATGAATCAAGGCATGGATACCGACCAATACATTGTAGATCCATGCTGGTACTAACTGAGGATACGGCTACCAAAATACAGTGTGGATCCATACCTAAATGACTGAACACAATCATGGATACTAAGACACAAGCGTAGATCCATGATGAGATAATGACACATCCACGACCAATACAAGAGTGTATATGTGTGACAATACATCATTGAGGTCTCCAAGAGTGTATATGTGTGACAGTACATCAGTGAGGTCTCCTTCATAACATCTATGTGGGAACATACTAAAAAAATCTCCATCGCAACCTGGGTGCAATAATAAGAGAACAAAACAACCCAGGGTCTTCTACCCATTCCCAAGTGGATACAAATGAGATATATGAGGCTTGAAGCTTTGGGTTTGGAGATATAAAGTAATTGTTGGGCCTAGAATTTTTGGAAGTATCATTTTTGAATAAACAAGCTAGTGTGGAAGAAGTCAAGATGGAACCAGCTCAATGCGAGGGTCAACTTCAACAAAGCGACCATAAAATGAGGAAAAAAATCATGATGACCTTGTCAAAGACTAGAAGCTGATTTAGTTAGTTAGAATTGGTCCACAATGTAATAATGAATCAATTAGGAAGTTAGCGGGTTAGTGGGAGAGGGGCTATCTTAGTGCGCCCTATAAATATTGTTGAGGGAGGAAATTTTGTGGTTGTTTCTATTATGGTGATTATTCTGAAATACTATTTTTTGTGCAATGTAATAGAGATCTATGTTGTATATGTCGAAGAAAATATTGGAGAAGTCGAGTCACTGATATGAAGGATGTGTGCGCAAATCTATTGTATGTAATGAAGAAATCTGTAGGTCCTACCTGAAGTGCTATAAGGTTGCGAATCTAATAAAATACAAGTGCTTCCGTGGTTTTTCCTAGATGGGTTTTCCACATAAAATATGGTGTCTTCATGTGTGATGATTGTGTGTTTATGATTTATGATATGTGTTTCTTTCCTTTGTTAAATAATTGATTGAATGAATTAATGGAATTAACCGTATGAATTCTCGATGCAATATGTTCATTGGATTAAGGTTATGAGGTTCATTGTAGCTATGAATCTGTCGAATCTTTGGTTTTTCGATGTTCTGTATGTGGGATGAGATGATGAAGTGTATTGTTTGGTGAATAGTCCCCTTTTGTACTACATGAATTCGGGTTCCTATAGTCCTCATAGATACTTCAAGTGAGACTTCACCTTCTCTGCAGGTGTTTCCAGAAGTGTTTAATCGCTTTCAGGCCGGTGTCTATGGATTGTGATGTTTGTTTGTAAACGTTAAGTGTTGAACCCTGGTCAAAGTAAAAGTGCGCCAATAGTAATATCTCATTATGATGGGTCAGATGTGCTGATTAGGAACAACGACTCGTCGGGAAGAGAGTCGATGGGCTCAAATTTTTGAGCAACATGGGGAAGTTCACAAATAAGTTCCACAAATACGAATGATTTTTTTGCTTTTGTTTTCTCAAATAGTAGGTCAAATTCTTGAATAGTTACAATCCAACACGAGTATTTCCCCCCTAGTACTTTCTGAGTTAGGACATGGTACATAGGATTTAAATCGGCGATAATAGTAGTTGTGCGGAGCAAAATGTAGTGACATAATCTATGGACGACTATAACATATGCCAGATCCAAGTTATCAACATGTGAATAAGGTTGTTTAGATTTAGTGAGACTCTTACTGAGATAGTAAATCACATGTTCTTTCCCGTTACTATCTTCTTGCACGAGCACCATACCAATCGTGGATGTGGAGGCAGCAAGATAAAGGAGATAATCCTTGGTATAATCAAGCAGTTGCAACACAAGTGAATTTGTAATGGCATGTTTGAGATTATCGAATGCACTTTGCATGTAGTCATCCCAAACAAAAGGAACTCCCCTTTTTAACAGCCACATATAACCCTCTATCTTCTCCGCATAATTACACATGAAATGGTGCAAGTAGTTTTCCTTCCCCTGCAAAATTTGAAGTTCAATGATGTTTTTTGGTGGGGGTAGGGATAGAATAGCCTCTACCTTCAGGGGATCGATACAAATCCCATATTTTGAGACAATTAAACCAAGAAGGTGTCTGGAATGAATGTAGAATATGCACTTATGAGGATTTAGGCAGATATTATAGCGTCAACATCTGAGGAAAACCATCGCCAGATGGTCGATGTGAAACTCACGATGATTTGAATAGGATGGGAAATCATCGAGGTAAGGATCCAAGAAATCCTTAATGTCATGAAAGGCGTATGACATAGCCTGCTGGAATGTGGCACCAAAATTTTTGAGGCCAAAGGATATTTTGTGACAGGAAAATGAGCCCCATTGATCGATGAAAGCAATTTTGTTCTATTCTACTAGGTGGATCTCGATCTGATTATATCCAGAGAAGCCATCCATGAATGGAAAGATGAAACTACCACCATAGTTGTTGATAATATGGTCGATGAACGGGTTAGGGTAATTTTCCTTGGGACAAGACTTATTTCAATCCCTGTAATTGACACATACTCTAATAGTTAATTTCTTTTTTGTAACATGAACGATGTTAGAGACCCAGTCTGTTAAGGGGACAGGATAAATGAAGCCATATCTCAAGAGATTTTCAATTTCTACTTTAATAGCCACAATATTTCGAGGGTATACAGGATGCAGTGTTTGCTAGACAGGCTTAGCCTTGGGATACGTTTTGATCCCATGGAAAAAGATAGCAAGATCAATCCCGAGCATTTATTAATAGTTCCATGTGAATACGTCGTGAAATTGTTTAAATAAGGACTTATAAGTTTTGATTTCTTCAGAAGAGCAAGTTTGGCCAATATGAATATGCTCCATGACACCAAGTTTCACCGAGATGTCAATAGCAATAGTAGGCATAATATTTTCCAAATTCCCCTCAGTTACCGTATCTCTTGTGAGAATAGGAGATTGAGGGTTTTTAATTATATCTGGTGAAAAAATAGAATGAATATCATTCTTTACTGTATCTAAAGGTTGGAGGAAGGACGATTGATGGTGATGGTACTCCCATGGAAGCTCATCCAAGATCATAATTTCCATAATGGATTCATTGGAGGGAAATGTATGGAGGAGATAATCCAGCGATGACGAGGATGAGTTTAACCAAGATGAAATAGAACATGGGTGTTGGCTTAATATAATGATCTAGAGGTTTCCAATGTAGACCTAGGTTCTTCGCGGTTTCAAGGAACCAACAAAACCCCTTCTCACCGGCCCTTTCGGAAATACCCTGCAAACAGGCTGAGGTCCCACCCAAGGTGTAGCTATGGGGGCACTGTGGAAACCTGGCGGAATCAGGTTTCCACAGTGATGTGATGATTTGTCGGACAGGACTACTGCGTAGCGCACTATTACACTTGCACTGCAGGATGAGGACTGTATGACGATAGACTATGTCGTGGTCCTTACTTTTGCATGCGGATATACTTGCTCAACCAGTGCATCTATGGACTGCGTGGTTTGAATAGAATGTGAATCACAGGACAATGCAACTGACTTATACGCTTCCTCTTCCAAATGTAATCATTATGAAAAATTTACTTTAACACTTAGCCATTCATCTACTGCCTTAGATTATTCAGCTTTATAATAAATGCAAGCAGACGAAACCTACGATGCTGCACACTTCTAGTGCGGTGTGTCTAAAGAGTTACACAACCCAAACTCTACACATACTTGTAATTATTCAATGAACTGACATTTTCACAGACTTGGAATACTGAGCATTCAACATTCATTCATTCCCGCAATACTTAACATATCATTCCCATCTTTCTCCTATGGCGAATACATATAAAAGCATTAACACACCCACTGATAAATGAGAATCCAAGCATCCAATGTAAGCAAATAAGCAAATGCAGAAAACCAAACAATCACACTACACAGTATTTAACGTGGTTCACCCCCAGGATGGAGGCTACGTCCACAAGAACTGTTGTTATATTAGTATTTGGGAAGGGTACAACAGTTCTTTGTCTGTGCACTCAGCTTGTAGACTCTCTTCTCTCTCACTCGACCTCTGTGCACATAGCTTGCAGAGCCTTTACAAAATGTTCCTTAATAGAGATTTATCAAATCAATAATGAGAACAATACAAAATGAAGAGTAACCCTTTCCCATACAAAGTATGCCTTATTTATAGATCATTCCCATAGGTCATGTATTTACAATTCGAAGGCTAAAATCCTTAGGTTTACAAAACTGTCATGGTTTTCCTTTAACCGGACTACTGGCTTCTAGTAGCGAATATTCCATCGTGGCCGCCTTCAGTGCATGCCTCACATCGCTATCGGCCTTCCTGTCGCATGCATGCCCAAAGGTCGCTTTCACTGAGCCGTTCTTCCTCTAACAGTCTCATGCAATTGGTTCAGGTAGTGGTTCTTTCGCATGTGTGACCAGTCGCTTTCTTCCGCTTCTGCTCCTTACCTGTCGCCTGGCACTCCTGGAGCATCTTTACCAAAAATAGACCATCAACAGTTTAAACAGAATCTTGTGCCGTCTTCCGTCCAACACTCTGCTTTTTTGGATCCACATTGACTAGACACATCGCAGAGCTGCCTCCTTGCAGTACTGATCTTCGCAACTCTTCCGACACTACGCTGTGCGCAACTTTGCAGCATCCCAAAAACTTATACGAAAAATGTTCCAACTGAACTGCGCACAGCTCCACAATTCCAAAAATTATTCTTGCTCAAAATGCCCCACTTGGGCCAGGCCCAACAGGCCCCTAACACTTACATGTGGCTCATCCCCAAGCCACCTAGAACTTCAACTTCTCCGAGCTGTTCCGCCGCCTACAGAGCTAGCTTCACGGTGAACTCATTATCTGTGACAATAAGATTTTTGATTGCTTCCTTCGTGTCCTACTCAACTTGCTTGACTGTCTCCAACATATCAGGTGTTATCTCATTGCCGATTTGGCCTTCCACCTAATCTTGATTTTCGTGCAACTCCTTTAACTTCTCCTTGATCTCCTGCGAGATCGTGTTGGCGTCCTCCAGTAAGGGTTGCAATTTATCGCCCATTTCAGTCTCTTTTTCTCTTAAGGCTTGCACTTCCTTCTTCAATGCATTGATTTCCTAGTACTTTTGAAGCCTGTCTCTTGGTAGCAGGGCTTTCACTTCTGCATCCAACTGTTCTTGTGCTGCTTTCTTATCTTTCACAACGTTCTTTACTTGCATCAATCTTGGGTCCTCTTCAAGGGCGGTGAATTCCTTCGACGCTGCTTCCAACAGATTCTGGCACGTAACAATACTCTCTGCTGTGGCCTTCACCTCCCTTTCTCTTAACTGCTGCTGGTCTGGTGGGGTCTGTGGGTTGGTTTGTGCTTCCAACACAACAATATTAGCTTCATGGATGATCTCCATGTTTTGCATCTCTGTCTTAAGGCTGTTAACTAGTTCACCAATCTTAACGACAGTGTCCGCGGGGTCTACCTGCACTTCAAATTCTTCTATATCATCTGCGACCACAGTGATCGTGGAATCTAGTCTTTTCTGACGATCATGCTCATCCTGCAGTTCCATAGCTCTCTGCAAGCTAGATTCCTCCAACTGCTTATTAGTGGTTTGCAGTTCAACCCGACCCTTTAGCGCGTTAGTAGTTCTCTCATGCATTTCTTCCACAACCTGTAGGTGTAAGTAGTGTAGACCAGGCAGTGGTATTTTTGCAAGGTCGAGCTCCACACGCTCGACATCCTTTGTGTCCAACACTATTTGCTCTAGCGATGGCAGCCTTGCCGTTAATGGATCAAGATGAACAACGAGGGACTTCGCAGGAACAGTTATGGTTAGCTGTGACTCCTTCTGCCGCGAAGTTCCTCCTGACTTCCCTTCGAACTTTGAGTCCCCCGGCGGGGGTAATCTTTTGTGGACTTCTTCAATTTTTTATGTGATCCCCTGCAGCATGGTCAGATTCTTCTGCAGAATTTCCTGAATCGCCTTGTCCCATTTCTCCTTTTCGGTCATCAGATCTTCCATCTGCTCTATGAAATTTTCCGTGATTGTTTCATAATCCTCATCGTGGAAAACTGCATATGACTGGCTTTTATCAGCTTTATGCTTCTTCCGCACTCCCTTTTTCTGTCCTGGGCTCTGAGGCTCTTTCCTTTTTCCCATCTCCTTTTCTTAAGTAATAGGACATGGAATAGGTTCGTCCTCGCCAGAGTCGCTTGCGACATCTACAATTTCCACCCAAAACTCGGCAGGCCATTCCCTCATGATATTATCAATATCATCTTCATACAGGTGTTAGTTTCCTGCGAACCATTCCATGTTCCTCTTCTGTGCTTTGGCTGAAATATGAATACTGCGCATGTCAGCATAAAAATCAACAGTGTTATTCACACCAAAAAAGTGCTCACTAGCTCATCCCTTTGGACATACACCTCTGTTGACCAAATTTCCTACCAAACCTCGCCTCCAAAACCCCATAAAACCCAAATGCGTATTAAAAATACCCAAAATTCCCTAAAAAAATACCAAAACCCCAAAAGAGGGCCAAAATAAAACAAATATGGAATAAAACCTAAAAGAAAATAAAAAAAGAGAAAATAGGGCAAAAACCCTAAAAACCCTAATCCAAGTTTATAAAAGGGGTGGAGGCCCCTCATTTCCAGATCCCTTAATCACTCTATGCTCATGCTGTTGAATTTTTTCCAAAGCCTTAAGCCATCCACCTTTGTGCCTTTTGGCCTCCCTTGAGATAAAAATTCTAGCCACCATCTAAGCATTGGAGAGAAGAGGACTGAACCAAGGAGCTCCGGAGCACATGGCCAGAACTCTGCCAGCCTCATCTTCGAGGTAAATATAATTTTTTGCAAGCCCTTTGCTTGCCTGTGATATAAAAAAAAGGGATTCTTTATTCTACAGTTTTTGCAAGTGTACCGTTTGTTGTTTTAAGTTATATTTTTGTTTCATGCACATGTTTAAGCTCAGGTTCACTGTTTAATGTTATTTGCTTCGGTCATTCGTATTTAGTTTATTGTTATTTACTTCCATACTGTTGTTAAGGATTCCACAATCCTTAATAGGTGCTCATTTGCACAAGCAGGGGGTAAAACCCCAGCTACAGTTTGGTGACTCCACTGTCTGAACCCCTCTCTGACAAGTTTAGGTTTTATTAATATTTATGTTTGCAGTTCTATTTTTTTTTCAAGCTTAGTTGATCAATTCTGCGGGTTTTCCTGTACGGTTGCAACTAGTTTGCATTCATGCAAAAAACCACGTATTTTTCACTAACAACTGCAGTCCAAACCGCGGTTGTTCTCCACCTTTGCGTGGTCTGCACATCGGCTTCTTAGCCTTTTGCTGCGACTCAAAACTCGAGTTTTCCTTAGTTGTTCGCAGTTCAAACCGCAGCTGTTCCTCATCTTTGCGTGGTCTGCACATCGGCTTCTTAGCCTTTTGCTGCGATGCAAAACACGAGGTAGCCTTACTTGTTCGCGGTCCCGACCGTGGCTGTTTTCCATTTTCACATGGACTGCACCGCGTAAAACCTAGTCTCTTGTTCATGGACCATACCGTGGCTCTTACCACTCTTCTCGCAGCCTTGTCCTCACACCAAAGCAGCGCCACTCACTACCTCGACATATACGCGGTCCCCGTTGCAAGCCAGACCAGCCACCAGTATGACTTCCCCCGCAGCAATACCCCCGTGAACTGCGCTGCAAAACGTAGCTTTCCTAGTGACTTGCACGCTGCGACCACCCCACTTGCACACTTTTACCTTCGTGATTTCTGCGCCACACACCGCATTCTCTGAGCCGAAACTTGCACTGCAAACCGCGTGTTTCTCGCCGATAACCGCGCTACACCGCGCCCAAATTCCCAGAACTTGCGCTGCACACCGCAGCTTTCAGCACAAAAGTCATGCTGCACACTGCACTGAGAGGACCCTTAGTCATGTTTTGATTTCAAATTTTTTCTTAATTTTAGTTATTTTTTATAAAATAAAAAACTAAAAAAAAACTTTTTCTTTTAAGTCTTTGGATCAGCATTCAATTTCCAACATTGTTTCCATTTTTCTATCATTTAAATACCATCTGTTTATTTGCTAGTTAACTGTCAACATTACCATTGCACACACTCTGACACCTAACTTAAGTGAGCCCTAAAAAAATACTTAACTCAACCAACTTTTAACCCCACTTGGGGAAAATCGAAGAATTTGGTAGCTAGGTATGGCAAGGGGGATAGGTATCCAAATAACACCCCTTTGTCGCTTACATCTGAGACATAGTTGTTGTCATCTAGGGTGCCAAAATCCCTTAGTATTTTTTGACATGGTTATGACCAATTTGTCGGAAAGGCCTCTCCCTTAGGAGGGTTGAAGTGGCGAGACTGGTTCCGAAGGATTGAGTGGAATACCGCAATCCATTCAGTCACTGAAGGCTACCTACTCGTTGGTCTGCATGTGGTGATTCCTTTTAGGCCCACACGGTGATAGGATTGGAGTCACGATTCACCTTTTTGGACTTGTCATGAACGGGGTATCTTAGTTTCCTTTCTTCTAGGATTGTCTACCTAGTGTCCCTCCCTGTAAGGGGATATCATTGGCCTTTGGTTCCACTTTTTCGTATTGTCTGACCGGGATTTCATCATCCCCCAGAGGATACGTTGAGTTCGAATCAACATACCTTCTAGTTAGGTGTTTGCATGCTCCCTTACCTCCCTTGAGTCTAGTGAGTACACTTTTTTCTCTTTTTAGGAGACTTTCTTTGTTGGTATTCTAACCATTTTTTACCACTCCGTGTGATTGCAGCACAACTATTGCAACACACATTTTGAGCATTGTTGTTGGCCTAAGTGCCACCTTTTTTACGCTCTCCTTGTGCACACTCAGTTGCACTAGGATTTTTGAGCTTTTCACTCACCACACCTCACTCAGAATACCCTCATCATCATCATTGAGTCCCAAAGATAGTCCTGACACCAACGGGGCCAACCCTCGCAACACGGTTTACTTAGCTCTCCTCTCCATCGACGTAGAGCCTTGTCGCTTGACCCAGATGCTCCTTCTACCACATCTGACTCAGAACCAGAATACAACACATACACTGCTCCATCTAGCCCCTTGGCTAACATGACGTCCAACCCCTTTTTTGGAAGGATGGTCGGTGCAGGACTCAACAACCACCCGGATACCACAACAATGTCTATCCCTGTCATGTCATCCACACCTAACATCCCCACCACCTCATACATTCCTGTAGGGAGTGGATTGGTCACCAATACAAATCCACTGGTGACCACTAGCATACCCGGGGGCAGAGGCCCCACCATTGCCACTATGGCCCATACCGTTGCCCCAAACATTGGGGGTAGCGGCCCCACCATTGCCTCTATGGACGATACCGTTGCCACAAACATTGGGGCAACCACCCCACCATTGCTGCTGTGGCCCATACCATTGCCCCAAACATTGGGGGCAGCGGCCCCACCATTACCGCTATGGCCCATACCGTTGCCCCACACATTGGGGGAAGCACTGCCATTATGGCCGCTATGGCCCACACCATTTCCCCACACATAGGGGCTAGCAACCATACTATCGCCGCCACAACAAACACACTTCCCCCACAACCCCTGATGCACCTTCTTGCTAGTTTGCCATTCATGGCCAGTCTGAACCTCCCCAACTTAGCCAAGTTGACTAATGATCTGATACGACATGATCCTACGTGGCCTCCTATGCCCACCAAACTCCCCTCGGACATACCCAAATTCGAGGGAAAGGGAGGAGAAGACCCCCAAAATCATATTATGTCTTTACACTTATGGTGTTCCTCTAACTCCATTGTGGACGACTGTGTTCTCCTTCGACTACTACAAAGAACCCTTACTGGAGCTGCAACCAAGTGGTATATTGACCAACCTCATGGGACCCACCCTACATTTACATCCCTTGCTTCCACTTTCCTACAATTCTTCTAGCTACCCGTACGTTACGATGCCGGTGTAGAGATCCTCCTGTCTTGTAGGCAGAATACGACCACCCACATCATGGACCACATCCATGAGTGGCGTAAACGACGCACTTTATGTAAAATCAAATTGGATGACCGTATCTTATTAGATTGGTTCCTGAAGTCCCTCATACCAACCATCGCAAAAGATGTGTCCTCTGAGCGACCTCAGTCTGAGGAAGAAACCATCCTCAAGGCCCAACAATTTGATCTTATCTACATCCAATCGGGCTACCTATACTCTATCTTACCAGACGCCCCTCGTTCCGACTCATCCCGGAATGACGCCCCAAGAGCATCCCATGCCGCCGATGGCATCATCGGACATGTATCATCATGCACCCAACTGTACACGGCTATGCCCACTCCTTCTGGCCTTAATCTTTCGCATGCCATGTCCCATTCTGGAGAAACTACATCAAACGCCCTGGCCATTCATCCTCCTCATACCCATGGACCATCATGCCCACAACATTGTTATGGCCATACACACCCCCCTTATACTCCTCCTGCGGGCCAACCCACCTTTTATCAACACCCGGTCCCACCCACAGATTCACACCCCCAAGTCCAGTAGGCTTACTACCCCCGCAACCCCCAATTGCGCAACCACCAGTTCCTCCAGTTTATCATCCACAACTGACCCCACTAGCTCTGGCTCAACCTCAAGCACATCCCGATTACTACCCGCCGCCGACACTTTCACAACTTGCTCAACCACAGATTCCTCCCAATCCCCAAGGGCAAGTTTACGCCCAACAACACCCACAGCAAAATCAGCCTGCTCAACACAACCAACAAGGCCAACAGAACAGGGGTAGAGGAATGAAACGGAGGAATAACCAACCTCAGGACCAAGGCAGTCAACAACCAA
Source organism: Larix kaempferi (assembly GCA_027924585.1). Taxonomy (NCBI): domain Eukaryota; kingdom Viridiplantae; phylum Streptophyta; class Pinopsida; order Pinales; family Pinaceae; genus Larix; species Larix kaempferi. Next base: position 3,301,829 of record BSBM01000198.1, read on the forward strand.
ACCCCCCCAATAACAACAACGCCGCCCCACCTGACCAAAACCCTGACATACCACCTCGTCAGGGAAAGAATCCCAACCTACAAACAAATCATCCTTGTTCCATATGTGGGGTATACGGCCACTATACGCACAATTGTTTGCATCTAGATCATGTCCGTCAACTCTGGATGGACAATTCCCAACACCAAGGACAAGCTGCTCCTCCTACACAACCTAACCCCTGGCCACCCCCCATGGTGCTGCAAAATCCCTTGCCCACATAAGGAGTAGTAAACGCCCAACCACTACCTCCTCCTCAAGGAACTGCACAACCACCTCAGCAAATCACATATGCTACACAGACAAACCAACCCAGAGATTCGGGTACTCATCATCTCCTCATGATGTCATCAACCGACGTCAACCTTCAAATGTGTCGAAATCAATACAGACCTAATCCTGAAACCCCCTCCATTGATACTGCTACCCCCGCAGATCAGCCCTTATGCATACCCCCACCACACGATGATGGGGCCCCTAAAGCCCCTCGTTTTCCACTACGACGGATCAACAACAATCCTAACGCCCATGCCATAGCAAATTATAATATCGTAGAAGATCTAGCACAATCCCCCGTAGTTATGTCTGCATTGGAAGTCCTGAAGAACTACCCCACATAGAGGAAACTGTTGTTATCCACCATCGGCGCGATATACCCTAATGACTCTCGACTGATGGCATTTGACTTAGACCAAGCCGAACCATGTTTTCCTTCAACACTAGCCTTCCAAGTCTCTGTATCAGTTTGGAACCTAGTCATCCATCGATGCATCATCGATGAAGGTGCCTCCACTTGTGTTATGTCGACGTTTGTTTGGCAGAAACTTGGATCTCCCACTTTGGAGCCATCAACAACTGCTTTAAGAGCTTATGATGGCCATGCAGCCCAACTTCAGGGCCTTTTGACCAATGTTCCCGTTCAGCTAGCGGGCAAAATAGTCCTAATCGATATAGAGGTTATCAATGCACAACTTGATTACAACCTCTTACTTGGTCGTAGTTAGATGTATGCTATGAAGGCCGTCACTTCATCTGTCTTCCACATCATGATGTTCCCCCATGAGGGATGTGTGGTCAAAATTGACCAAGTAACATACTATGATCCCAATGCCCCCCCTGGTCCCGAGAATGTCATCCCCATGATTGAACAACCCGTGCACAATGATCCTATATCGCTAGTCTCCACAGTCAGGCCTTGATTATACTTGGAGTCACCCATGACTTCCACATTCCAATCCATTCCTCCCCTTTTAAAGATAACTGAGATATCGAATCTTTACACAATTTCCTCCAACCACACAGTGCCCAACTAGCAACCGCCTTTACTACCGCAACCACCATCGGTACCAAATTACATTGGGGCGACGCCCATCCATACGATCCTATTTTTATTTCCACCATCTGGAGTGATAAGTAGACCGGCGATGGCCACTCTGAACCTCCCCGGATTAAACCTAGGTCTACCTGTGTGGTATTTACCCACCCCTACTCCTACACCAACACCACAGGTTGTTCTTCAACCAGTTCAACCTATTAACACTTCCAACTGCCCACCACCAGGCATTGCGAACATGCCCAACCATCCCCAATACGATGCAGCATCCACATCTGCTACAAACCCTCCCCCCCCACCACCAAAAAACACTAGGGGTAGAGGCCCGCAAAACTATACCGCCCCACCGACAATAAAATTGGCGGCACCCCAACCACCCCTGCGAGCACCCCCTAAGTGCTCCTTGTGTGACGATATCAGCCATACTACCCACAACTATGCCCAGTTGCCCAATCTCCAAAAACACATGTAGACCTTAGATGACGACCCCAACATCCCCGTAGTCGTACTAAACCCCCCAGCCCATCAGCGCAACAAGGCGCTACGTACTAACCACGCTTGCGCTATCTATGGCATATACGGTCACTATTCTCACCATTGGCCCGACCTCCCGGATTACAGAGCAACCCTCTACGAGTTGAATAATGCCGACTTGGAGACGTCCCCTCCTACCATTGAAGAAATTTACCCTCCAACATCTTCCTCCTCAGAAGAAGTCAATACCATATACATGATCTATACAGTCGATAGGGACGACTCTCCTTCAACATCTGCCCTTCCGTCGTATGACTTGATCACTCAGCACTTCCGCACCGATGAGGAAATCCTCGAAGCCCTTACGGAACCAGATTATCCATGGGACGACATGCACCATCGATCATATTTCATCCCCGGAATACAAATCCACCAGTGAAATCTCCAACAAACTCAACTTTTACCTCTGACCTCCTCTAATGCTCTGTCAAACTCACCACGCACAAATGACACCTATTATGGGGGACCACTTACTATTTATAGACATTGGCCTTATCCTCCTTTTTCCATTACGCGATCATCTGAGGCTCGTTTCTCAAACTGTTGATACCAATGCACTCAACGTAGCTAGAACTTCGTAGTGGTCCGGTCATTTTACATTTTTCACCGACACCTTTTTTGAGCATTTTTCACATGCCCCTCGTCGCCTTGGTTTGCGTGCCACTTTGGCTGTTATCCATTTTTGGTGTTCTTTATATTGTCAGATTCAGTTTTTCGTGCTCTTGATGATGCTTGAGATCATTTCTCGCTCTCACCTCTAAATCTTCTGGGCATTTTTCACATGCCCCTCGTCGCCTCAGTTTGCGTGCCACTTTGGCTGTTGTCCATTTCTGGCATTCTTTATATCATCGAATTCAGTTTTCCGCGCTCGTGATGATGCTTGAGATCATTTCTCGCTTTCACTTCTAAATCTTTCGGGCATTTTTCACATGCCCCTCGTCGCCTTGGTTTGCGTGCCACTTCGACTGTCATCTGTTTTTGACGTTCTTTATATCGTTGGATTCAGTATTCCGTGCTTGTGATGATGCTTGAGATCATTTCTCGCTCTCACCTCTAAATCTTCTGGGAATCTTTCACATGTCCCTCATTGCCTCGGTTTGCATGCCACTTCGACTGTCATCCATTTCTGATGTTCTTTATATCGTTGGGTTCAATTTTCTGTGCTTGTGATGATGCTTGAGATCATTTCTCGCCGTCACCTGAATTTTTTTTTTGACATTGTGTCCCTACACCTTTATACCTCGATTTGCATTCCACATCAGCCACTGCCGAGTCTTTACAAGTTCGTGCATCACAACCTATCCATGAGCCATCCACTCCATCCATACTATAATTATGGCGTTGTTTTGCTGTCATTTTATCAACCCACAAGGAGGCCCCATCAATGTTCCCCCTGCCTATCACTCTGCTAGATACCCATATTTATCCCTTGATCGAACACTTCCTCCTTGCCTCACCATTACTTTTGTTCGGTATAAGTTTATCCCTTTTTCGGGCCGAGCAATTCCTTTATGAAAAAGGCACTTAGGGAGTTTCTGTTAAGCTCTTTTTTGACTCCTAAAACAATGAAAAGATCGCCAAGCAATCTTGCTTCCTTTCATGCTCATTAAAAGTATCTGAAAGGGCGTCTACTTGGTATAAGTTCACCCCTTTTCTAGACCTTGTAGACTAATTACAAAAAAGGAATACTCTAGTCACATTGGCTAGAAGAGTTCTTCACTGCATCCTTTTACGCCTTTTTGGGCTTTGAAGACTAACACATGAAAAAGAACCCCCTTGGAGTCCTCTTACTGCTTTCAGACTCTTTAAAAGTGAAAGCAATCACGAGCAATTACCGTCCTGGGCTCGTACAAATCTACAAGATGGTACATTTCCACCATTTCAGAGTCTCCTTATTGTTGGTTGTGGAGCCAGATCTTCTAGTCTCATAGATGATATTGTATCAGACGTGTTTGTACCCTAGTTTTATATGATATGTAGGTGGATTGTACAGTCACCCCGACAGGGGGGTGTGGGGGGGCATCACCCCCCACGGGGTTCCAGGGGGGACCATCCCCCCTAGCTGGGGGGTCCGGGGGCAACACCCCCGAAGAAAATTTTTGGCGCTGTTTGCGCCAGCTGTTTTGCGGGCCCATGGTTTCGGGTATCCCGTGGTATTTTCCCTTTGTATTTCCCTTATAAAATAAAGACATTGTAATACGACTGGTGAGGAGGATGTATTAGGTTTTATGCATTGTAAAGATCTCTGAGATCAGGAGAGAGACTGTGAAACAAAGAAGAGGAAGTGCAGCGGTTGTGCTGCAGGTTGTATCCCTTCACTTTGCTGGACGGTAATAATAATAAGGACTGGCAAATTCAATGTGGACGTAGCCCAAGTTGGGTGAACCACGATATATCTGTGTCTCTCTTGTAATGTGTATGTGATTATATTTGCATTTTTGTTTATTGTTATTGCTCTGCGATCCTGTTTTTCTAACAATTGGTATCAGAGCCAAAGGTCTATTTGGCAGTTAAACCCACAGGAAGCTAGGGTTTCTGGTTTGAGTGGGAGCAATGGCAGAAGAAGGAAAGTTTAAGGTCGAGAAGTTTAACGGCCAAAACTTTGGGTTATGGAAGATGCAAAGGGAGGACTATCTGTACCAGAAGGATCTATTCCTACCATTGGGAGGAAAACCAAAGCAGCCGACGGCTATGAAGGACGAAGAATGGGAGGTTCTTGACAGAAAGGCTCTGGGAACAATACGGTTGAGCCTGGCTTCGTCGGCGGCTTTCAATATCTCAAAAGAAACGACAACACAGGGTTTGATGAGTGCATTGGGTAAGCTGTATGAAAAACCCTCAGCCTCCAACAAGGTATTTCTAATGAAGCGTTTATTTAATATGAAGATGTCTGAAGGTGGATCTGTTACTGATCATTTAAATGAGTTTAATACGGTTACAAATCAGCTAAGTTCTGTAAGTGTGAACTTTGATGATGAGGTTAGGGATCTTCTAATCTTGTGTTCATTGCCAGAAAGCTGGAATAGCTTGGTCATGGCTGTAAGTAACTCTGTCTCTGGTTAAAACACCTTGAAATTTGATGATGTTATTGGTGTTATTCTTAGCGAGGAAATGCGAAGAAAAAGCACATGTGAGACATCAGGTAATGCATTGACCATGGAGAGTAGAGGAAGACAAAAGGAGAGAGGAAAGAGCCAAGGTAATCGTGGAAAGTCTAAAACAGTCAGATCTAAGTCCAGACTGGGAAAGATAGAGTGCTGAAATTGTGGAAAGAAAGGACACCTGAAGAAAGACTGCAAATGTCTAAAGAAGAAAGGAGATGCACAGAAGGAAACTACCCAGGAAGAAAATGTAGTAGGTGATGTGTTACAAGATGCTTTGATTCTTGCATTAGATAATACTAGTGATTATTGGGTAGTAGATTCAGGAGCTTCATGTCATGCTACACCCCATAGGAAATACTTTCATGAGTATGTTCCTGGTGACTTTGGACATGTTTTATTGGGTGATGATGAGCCATGTAAAATTGTTGGAATGGGTAAGGTATGGATAAAAGTTAAGAATGGAGCTGATTGGTTGTTGAAAGAAGTTAGGCATATTCCTGCTATCAAAATAAATCTGATCTCAACAGGGCAGTTGGGAGATGGCGGTTGTCTATCTACGTTCAGAGAAAAGTGGTGGAAGATCACTAAAGGATCAATGGTGATAGTAAAAGGAGACAGAGTAGGTACGTTGTATTTATGTCCTCATAATACTGACCATTCTATCTCTTTAGCTTCCACAGGAACAAATACAACATTGTGGCATCATAGGCTTGGCCACATGAGTGAGAAGGGGATGCAGATTCTCCACTCAAGGAAGTTGCTACCGGATTTGAAGCAGGTAAGTTTGGAATTCTGTGAAAACTGTGTTTATGGAAAACAGAAGAGAGTCAGATTTCTTAGGGTTGGGAAACAGAAGAAGAATGAAAAATTAGAGCTTGTGCATACAGATGTATGGGGACTGGCTCAGGTACAATCTCTTGGTGGCTCTCATTATTATGTTACATTTATTGATGATGCAACCAGAAAAACTTGGGTTTATTGCATTAGACAGAAATCTGATGTGTTTGCTACTTTTAAGAAGTGAAAAGCTTTGGTTGAGAATGAGACAGGAAAGAGATTGAAGTGTCTCAGATCTGATAATGGAGGTGAGTATTGCGGCAAGGATTTTGATAATTACTGTTCATACCATGGGATTCGTAGAGAGAAGACAGTCCCAGGAACACCACAGGAAAATGGTGTGTCAGAAAGGATGAACAGAACGATCATGGAGCGTGCAAGGTGTATGAGACTGCATGCAGGGTTGCCCTTACAGTTTTGGGCGGATGCTGTAAATACTACTGTTTATTTAATAAACAGAGGACCTTCAAGTGCTTTGGATGGTGGTATTCCAGAGGAAGCATGGACAGAAAAAAAGGTAAACTACTCATTTCTGAGAACGTTTGGTTGTGAAGCATTTGTCCATATTGATAAAGAAAATAGAACAAAGCTTGAAGCTAAATCCAAGAAATGTACCTTTATTGGATATGGGGTTGATGAATTTGGTTATCGTTTATGGGATTATGAAAATAACAAAATCATCAGGAGTAGAGATGTGATATTCAATGAAAAGGTCATGTATAAAGATCAGTTGCAGGGAAAGAAACAGGAAACAGCAAGTACCTGAAACTCCTGCAACTGTAAGAAGATCTACCAGGTTAAGTAGACTCCCTGAACGATACTCTCCTTCAATGTATTATTTATTGATGACTGATTCTGGTGAACCATAATGTTATGAAGAAGCAATGCAGGTGGAAACTAGAAAGAAGTGGGAGCAAGGCATGAATGAGGAGATGGACTCATTGGTAGGAAACCAGACTTGGGATTTGGTTCATTTGCCTACTAGTAAAAGAGCATTGCAAAACAAATGGATTTACAGGTTGAAGGAAGAAGAAGGAGGTAAGAAGCGGTACAAGGCCAGACTTGTTGTAAAGGGGTTTGCACAGAAGAAAGGTATAGACTTTGATGAAATATTTTCTCCTGTTGTTAAGATGACTTCAATTAGGACTATCTTAAGTCTAGTGGCAGTAGAAGATTTACATCTTGAATAGTTAGATGTAAAAACAGCCTTCCTCCATGGGGATTTGGAGGAAGAAATATATATGCAGCAGCCACAAGGGTATGAGGTCAGAGGTAAGGAGGATCTGGTATGTAGGTTGAAAAAGAGCTTGTATGGCTTGAAGCAAGCTCCAAGGCAGTGGTATCTAAGGTTTGACAGGTTTATGACAGAACAAGGTTATAGTAGATGTCATTCTGACCACTGTGTTTATTTCAAGAAGCTAGACAATGGAAGATATATTATCTTGTTATTGTATGTGGATGACATGCTTGTTGCAGGGCCTGACATGCAGGATATAAATGTACTCAAAAGGAAGCTAGCTAATTCATTTGCGATGAAGGATTTGGGTGCTGCAAAGCAAATCCTTGGTATGAGAATAATGAGAGACAGGAAAAATCGCAAATTGACATTGTCTCAAAGTGAGTACATACAAAAGGTGTTGGAGAGGTTCAGAATGCAGGATGCAAAACCTGTAAGTACACCTTTGGCTATCCATTTCAGTCTAAGTAAGGAAATGTGTCCCAAGACACAAGAAGAGACAGATTACATGTCCAAGGTTCCCTATCAATCAGCAGTTGGCAGCTTGATGTATGCCATGGTGTGCACAAGACCAGATATTGCACATGCAGTGGGAGTTGTGAGCAGATATATGAACAATCCAGGTAAAGAACATTGGAAGGCAGTACAGTGGATTCTCAGGTATTTGAGAGGTACCACCACTGAGGCATTATGTTTTGGAGGTTCAGACATTGTTCTACAGGGATATGTTGATGCAGATATGGAAGGTGACAAGAATAGCAGGAGGAGCACCACAGGGTATGTGTTTACTATAGGTGGAACAGCAGTAAGCTGGATTTCGAAACTACAGAAGGTTGTTGCACTTTCAACAACAGAAGCAGAGTATGTTGCCATTACAGAGGCTAGTAAAGAGATGATTTGGTTGCATAGGTTTATGGAGGAAGTGGGTAAGAAGCAGAAGGATAGCAGATTGTATAGTGACCGCCAGAGTGCCATTCACCTTGCAAAGAACTCAGCATTCCATTCCAGGACCAAACATATACAGCTCAAGTACCATTTCATACGCTCTGTTCTGGAAGATGAACTGTTGAAGCTAGAAAAGATACATACTAGCCAGAATCCTGCAGACATGTTCACAAAGGTAGTGACCTGAGAGAAACTGAGTTCGTGCTCGGTTTCAGTTGGCCTTCTAGCATGAAGGTGAAGAGGAGAAATTTGCCAAGTCCAAGTCCAGCAAGTGCAGCAGCAGTGGAGTTGCTGTGATCAGTCTCCAAGTGGGAGATTGTTGGTTGTGGAGCCAGATCTTCTAGTCTCATAGATGATATTGTATCAGCAGTGTTTGTACCCCAGTTTTATATGATATGTAGGTGGACTATACAGTCACCCCAGCCGGGGGGTGTGGGGGGGCATCGCCCCCCCACGGGGTTCCAATTTTTGGGGCTGTTTGCGCCAGCTGTTTTACGGGCCCATGGTTTTGGGTATCCCGTGGTATTTTCCCTTTGTATTTCCCTTATAAAATAAAGACATTGTAATACGGATGGTGAGGAGGATGTATTAGGTTTTATGCATTGTAAAGATCTCTGAGATCAGGAGAGAGACTGTGAAATAGAGAAGAGGAAGTGCAGCGGTTGTGCTGCAAGTTGTATCCCTTCACTTTGCTGGACGGTAATAATAATAAGGACTGGAAAATTCAATGTGGACGTAGCCCAAGTTGGGTGAACCATGATATATCTGTGTCTCTCTTGTAATGTGTATGTGTGATTATATTTGCATTTTTGTTTATTGTTATTGCTCTGCGATCCTGTTTTTCTAACACTTATCGCTTTCAGACTCCTTAAAATTGAGAGCACTTACGAGCATTAACTGTCTTGGGTTCACACAAATCCACACGACAGTACCACTTTTCGAGCATACTTTTACCCCTTCTTCAAGAATGCCCCAATGGTGCCTCTCAACGCCACACCAAAGCATAAATAATCGCACTGTTATGGCAGCTTCCCTAGCTTGGTCGCCTTTTTTAAGAGCATTCTGCAAAATGTCACCTTGAGAGTCTTTGGATATGATCCACAAGTATGTCCCCCTAAGTCTTTCCCGCTGCAGTACTTATCCCTGATCCCTTAAGCTATGATCCCCATACCTAAAGTCAGTTTCATATGCTGCCAGCTCATCCATGTCATCATGATCTGAATAAAGGAAGTTTGAGTCCTCCCACTCCACGACCCCAGTTATTCCCCCTCCCCACAGTGCGCCAGTCCTGCCATCAGTACTATCAGATCTCGGTAGTACACATCATGCTCCTATCAAGGAAACATTACTGCCTTGGTAGTTGCAAGGTCTCCCTCTGTCGACGCCAACCAATCTATTCTAGAGGATAGACCCAGAGGTTCCTGTGCCTTGGACTCATCGCCATCAGTGGTGAGTGCCTACAGATCATTTTGAAAGGATTCCTTCGTGCCTCTCCAGATGATTGTTTCTCACATGCTCGACATCAACACCTTGATTGCATCATTGAGATTCGTACAGGGTATTGGTCGTTTCAGTTATTAGTAGAAGATCCCGGATGTCACCTGACTCTAGCACATTTGTGAGTCTACTTGAGAAAACAACTAGTCATATGTTCCTGTAGATATTCGGGCTACGCATGGCACCAGGTTTATGGAAGTACCCCAGTGGCATGCTTCTATGACTTACAATGGCTAGACACCTTCAGATCCAGCGTTTTTACCAGTCATTCTGGTACCCCAATCAAAATGATGAATGTTTTCCAGTGTATCAGTTTTTCACATCAACCATGGTTAGACCATGGGCATGTCCCAGATTTGCATCCCCTCTAGACCAATATGATGTACACAACAGTTCTTCATGTATTGTTCTGGTCCCCCTTCTTAGACCCCATTATTATATTTTGACAAACGAGCATGGGTATGCCCGCCTCGTCCATATGTTGAGATACTCCTCAATGAGACATGTATTTTTAGTTATTGGCAGTCAGTACAAATCCCGTGTTCTGGTCTCCAATAGGTTCATGCTCTCCTCCATCCCAATGCTTATCACCTAGGAAAAACACAATACTTATGATGTCCATCGGCCATACGATGAGCTCCTGCCCTCACACATTAGGGGGCAATCTGTTAACACCAAAAAAGTGCTCACTAGCTCATCCCTTTGGACATACACCTCTGTTGACCAAATTTCCTACCAAGCCTCACCTCCAAAACCCCATAAAACCCAAATGGGTATTAAAAATACCCAAAATTCCCTCAAAAACATACCAAAACTTCAAAAGAGGGCCAAAATCAAACAAATAGGGAATAAAACCTAAAAGAAAATAAAAAAAGAGAAAATAGGGCAAAAAACCTAAAAATCCCTAAAAACCCTAATCCAAGTTTATAAAAAGGGGTGGAGGCCCCTCATTTCCAGATCCCTTAATCACTCTACCCTCATGCTGCTGAATTTTTTCCAAAGCCTTAGCCATCTACCTTTGTTCCTTTTGGCCTCCCTTGAGATAAAAATTCTAGCCACCATCTAAGCATTGGAGAGAAGATGACTGAACCAAGGAGATCTGGAGCACACCGCCAGAACTCTGCCAGCCTCATCTTCGAGGTAAATATATTTTTTTGCAAGCCCTTTGCTTTCCCGTGATATAAAAAAAAAGGGATTCTTTATTCTATAGTTTTTACAAGTGTACCGTTTGTTGTTTTAAGTTATATTTTTGTTTCATGCACATGTTTAAGCTCAGGTTCACTGTTTAATGTTATTTGCTTCAGTCATTCGTATTTAGTTTATTGTTATTTACTTTCATATTGTTGTTAAGGATTCCACAATCCTTAACAGGTGCTCATTTGCACAAGCAGGGGGTGAAACCCCAACTACAAGTGCGAATGTATTTACTCGTTACCTGCTTTGATATCCGCGGTGTGCTCAGGATTGCTTCACGCTGCTGACTATAATATTGGTAGAAAACCTCAGCCATCGCATGCTGTCACTGCGAGTTCATATTTTCCCAAAGGTTTGAATAGCGGGCCTCTCTGCAGTCGTTGGTATCGGTGATTACACTTGCATAATCCTTTGGCTCCTTCCACCCTATGAAGGTGATCAACACAATCAACCATGTATAATGGAAGTTTCCACCATTGATCTGCGTGTCATTTAGTTCCTCCAGGAACTCATTCAATAGGTATTGACAACAGTTGAATTGCTCTCCTTCCATGACCGCGGCGCCAAGCAGTACTACGCCCGCAGGTACCTCCAGTGGCCTGCATTTTCTCAAAATCTTGTTAGCTAATAGCTGCATGATAAAATTTGTCGCTTTATCCTCTATGTCTTCTGTCTGAAAGCCCCTCTTTCCTTTGACGAGGGCCTGAGTTTTATTCATCTTTTCCACGGCTTCCTTGTCCTTGCTTATCCCTTGGAAAAACTGCTTCGGGTCTTTACCCCTTTTACTCAACCTGGTGATGCGGTTGATAATGTCAATGGTCAAGTCGACATTGCGGTCAAGCCACAAATATCCCAGGTGAATGCGCGCCATCAGAGTTTGCACCACAACGTTCAGCTCCGGCGTTCTGTCAAAATGCAAGAGTCTGAGCAAATTGAGTAGTTGTGACTTGACTACTCCTGATAACCAGCTTTATGCGACCAAGGTGAGGTCTCCCTTCACATCTTTCTTCCTGCAGATGTACTGGTTGGGCTAGAATTGTGGGAACTTTGGTACATTAGGTGCTTCCTTCTGCATCTGCAGTAGGTCATAATCTTCCCACTTACATTCTGGAATTTTACCCAGCAATTTTTTATCGACATTGACGTGCTTTGATATGGGTGATAGTGGGATGTCGTATTTGGCATTCTTTTGTAACTTGAAGACCAGTGTGTCCAGTACACACAGTAAGATATAATCTGGAGTCATTGTTAAAGGTATCTCCTTATCATCTATCGACGGCTTTTGCACTGTCGAACCCATCTTTGGTATCTTCATTCTCAGCCCACTGGATATTTTTCTTTGTCCTGCATTGTTGGACCATGTCAGGGTGATCTTCTAGATGCTTGACCCTTTTCTATGATGATGGGCCTGGCTGGGATTCTCATTAACCCTTCAATCCCTCCGTATTGAAATACTTTCACAGTCTCCTAGACCATGAATTCTTCTTCAATGGAAGACCTATGAGACATCCACTAGATAACTTCCACAAGGTTTCTGACAGCTTACTGAAAACAATTTGCAAAGTAGTGTGCGAAGGAAAATTCTAAGTGTTCGGTAACACTCGCAAGTCTAGATGCAACATTACTTATAGGCACAACTGACCTCCTCCGTACCCCTTAACAGATAGATAATCATTAAATGTGGTATCTGTTGGCCAAATATGACAGATTCTTCGGTCCTTTCCTTCTTAAACTCGTTCAGAACGGCTATCTGTGCGTTGAATGCCCAAGCAGTCGCTGGCAAAGCACTGTTTAATGGCTATTTTTCTGACCGACAGTGTAACGGCTTGTTGTTGCTGCAACATCCCCCCCCAAAATTTTGTAAATATTGGGGCCCCTCATTATTTTTCTTTTAGTAAGTTTACTTAGGAGCTAAAGCTTTCCCTAGTAGGTCTTTTATACTTATGTTTTCTAGGGTAGTTAATTTTTTGAGTTTGTTGGTCATTTTATTCTAAGTCAAAACTCAGGTTTTTCACCCGCAATGGTGGAAGAACTCAGCCTTTCCACCTGCAACGACGAAAGAAATCAGCCTTTCCACCGGCAATGGCGGAAGAACTCATGAATTTTTGCCGCAATGGGCGCCTCTTTTGTTAAAAATTTTGACCTTGTAACTTTTAGGAAAACTCACCAAGTCCACCCAAAATGTCGGGCAAACTCACTAAGTCCACCTAAAATGTTGGACGAACTCGATAAATCTCGTCGCAATGGCGGAACAACTCAAAACATTTTGCCACAACGGGCAGAGGGTTTTTTGTTTAATTTTTGTTAAGGCATGAAGCCATCTTTTCAGGCGAACATGGCAAGTTCCACTGCAACATCAGGCAAACTCATCGAGTTCCCCCACTACGTCGGGCAACTCCCAAATTTCTGTCGCAACGAGCGGGTGCTTTTAAAACACAAAGCCATTTCAAACAACGAGTGGAACTTACGAGTTCTTGCCGCAACATCAGACGAGCTTACCATTTCCTTCTGATTTCGGCAGTTACTTTTAAATGCCAAGTGTGCCGAGGTGACCCCCATCATACTCACCTTTAATGCCATATTAAAACCCCACCAACCCAACTGAGTGCTTGCACGTGCCAACCTTTATATATAGGTTTTTGGCAGTTTTAGTGTTTTTATTGCTAGAATTCTCGTGCATAATAACCCCGTTTGAAGACCACGTCGATCTGCTCCAGCTCGGCCCGTTTGCATCCTAGTCAACCACTGCTAGACCAATGATTGCTTTCCAGGCAGGTGATTCTAACACTATTTTTGTTTTACTTTTTCAATTGCATCAAGCCAGTCTCGACATCACTATCGTCCCACCAGCTGCATGTCCTATAGAGATTATGTGTTTGTTGTTGTTTTTGGCCATTCCCGAGCATAAAACTCATAGCCGTAGGCCCTCCCAACTTTCTCCTAGTCCTTAGAATATGCAAAACTCAACATTCCTGGGAAGCTTTCACCCGTCGCTCCATTCGCGCTTTCGTTTGAGGAAATGTTGAACTTGGTCCCTGCTGAAGCTCAGTTCGCGTCTTCCTCGAAACCGCCTATCATGAAAGGGAGAAATATAGTTCTGTTTAGCAATCTTGATTCCTGTCTTTATTTTTACAACACATTATTATTTGACATTGTCACGTATTTCAACCATGTTATTATGCTAATTCCATGTTTTAACACTCTTGCGGGTTGCTTCATTCTATGTAATATTTTGCAATCTTATGTCTGCTCATTGCATGGTTGTTGGACAAGTTTAAGGCACAATGCCAAAGGGTAGCAAAAGGAAATCTAAGATGACTGAGCCTGAACCAGTGGAGACAAGAGTTGAGACTTTGTTCGAATACACCAAGTCTACCTCAGGTGTTCTTCCTGAGGTCAAGTGGGGGGATATTTATTGTATGTTAAGAGACTAAGATATCCCTAGAGCACTCTTGGAAGAAGAACATATCTACCAAAACATCCGAAGCTCTTGTATATCTAAAGCTTCCATGCACTCTGAGCTCTTTCCTTGCTCAGAAGTGATTGGATGGATCCTGGAGCATGCAAACCCAGAAACAAGGGTGTTGTCCAATAGCAATGGTGAGGCCTTCGTCTCGTTTCGTCCAGCCTACATTGCGGTAGCTTACAAGTTACCATGTTCTCAACAACCACTGAATGATGAATGGATGGGGAAGATGGACAATTTTATAATGGCTAAGAAGCTGTTAATCACAGGAAAGCAACTAAGGAAAAGAGACAGTGATGAGTATGAAGTCCAAAACCTGAGGGCCCCTTTTCGGATGATCGCCCTTATGTTAAGAAGAATTTTCAGCATGGCTGACTTAACCATTTATAGGATACAATGGGCCCCCATAATTCATTACGTGGCATTTAAGGGAACTGTATTTGATTGGGAAACTATCCCTCTTGACAGTCCTTATGTCCGCCATAGCTGTTGCCAAAGAAGGACTGGCCCTAAAGAAATCTGAATTTTTACATGGCCTCCTATCTCATAGACTGGTATTCTGTCAAAGCTCCCTTTCCCGAAGTTAGGTTGTATTTGGGATTAGGTCAACACCCTAGTATACACTGCTTATAAAATGATTTGGGCTATAATTATAGGATGCACTACAAGCTCATTTGTGAGGAACTCATCATACCTTTGTATGACCTAATGTTTAATGAAGAGCCCAATTGTTTGTCAGAGAATGCTATGGAAGTTATAGAGAACTATGATGACTTCTACTTTTCAGAAGAAGGTACTTATATCAGAATGTATGGAGGCTCCAAGCCACCATATTATCTTTCCCAGATATGCTACTGATTACATAGTCCTGAAAGAAGCATTTAGACAAGTTTTCCTTGATGGAGTTGGCGGATTTTTGAATAAGTTGAAGAAGGCTTCTTTTCATCCTTTGCCTTTCTATGTGGGAGCCTATAAGTTCTTAGGGGTTGCGTCAGCCAGGGATTTTATTCGATAATTAAAGGGCTTTCACTTCGGGGAAGTGATCTTTCATAGAAATGATAGGTGGAACAAAGTTGCAGAACATTGCAGAGAGTTACATGCTTACTTTGATTATTCCCATTACTATGATCAAGACGAAGAGGTGTATAGAGGAATCAGTAACATGATCTAGTTGCAAATTTGTCGTCTCAAGGATGGAGCTAGTTCTAGTTCTAACCCGCTGCCAAAACTGATGAAGAAGCCAAGCTGTGGAAAGAGAGGGAAGCAGCCGAAGCTCTAGCTAATGAAGAACAAAGGCTTAGAGACAAAGCTAAGAGGATCTTGAAGGAAGCTGCTAGAAAGGATGCAAAAGGAGCTCGAGGAAAAGGCTTCGGGAGGAAGAATCTCTTAGGCTTCAGCAGGCATAAACTCTTAAGCTGCAAAAAGAAGAAGCACGAAGGCCTCGAGATCAAGGAACTAGAGAAGATAAAATTCTAGGAATCTGCTAAAGAGCAAGCTGAAAGGAGGTAGTTGAGAACCAGCTAAGAATAGAAGAAGAAGAAAGATGGCTTAAAGCTGAGGAGAATAAAACTATTGAAGATGTGCGAGCTGGGGGGTTTTAACATTTAGTATATGGAGATAGAATCATCCCAGATGGTTCAGACCTCGCTCGCGGAAGAGCATATCCCCGTAGAGAATATTTCGCTGATCCCTTTCACCCCATCAAAAGATCATACTGTGTCCCAGTGGGATATATTTGTGTACAATAAGAAGAGGAAGTTCATTGTGCTGAAGTCAGAGATAAGGTTAAAGAGACCTTTTGAGCCAGACATCGTCACCCAGTGTGAAACTAATGTTATGCAAAACATGAAGAAGGTTCCATAGCTATGGCATCTGCTGTTGTGGTAGCAACAAAAGAAACTGAAGACAACGTGATCAACATGGTTAAGGAGTTTGATTCAACCAAGAAAAGCACTCGTATGATGCAACACACCGTAGCAAATGAACAGTCCTGTAGGTGAGCTCTGATCAAAAGGAATTGGCAGATAAGTATCAGCACCTGGAGGAGGGAAAAGGAACACCTGGCAGTGTAGATGATGGTACTTGAAGTAGAGAAGAATGATTTTTAAGCCAAAGTCATTCAATTAGAGGAAGAGAAGAGGTTGATGGCTAAGCAACTAGAGCAAGCAAGCAACAGAGCAATGGACATGACTCCCTTTCACCGAGCAATGATGTGACATGCTTAAGCAAAATGCATGAGAAGCAAGAATTGTTGACTAAAGAGATTAGCACGCTAAAGGCCATGGTGGACAGAATGAAGGAGATCAACTCTGAGAGCTATTAGGCTAAGAAATAAGTACACCCGGGTAAAAAGAGGATATTTTAAGATAAATGGAGTGGAGAGAAGGGAAAGTGGATTTCCCCAAGCACCTCTCATTCAAATCTATTGCTGATTTTAAGGAAGATGTAACCTTCATGGAATTTTGTAGGAATTGCGGTGCAAAATTAATCGCTGTAATCCAGGTAACGATGGGGAAAAATGCAATGGACTCTATCAAAATATTCAAGAAGTTCATGAAAGGTGCAAAGTTGCATTTTCCCAGACCCTTGAAGAGTTTCCAGTAAAGAGCAGCGCCTATCCGATTTTAAAAGATGAACTGAGCATTCAAATGGAATATGTGAAGATAATTGATGTGTTAACCACAGATGATCTCCAACAATGCATCATGCTACCTTCAGTACACACTCAGATGCTTCCACGAAATCCACTAGACTGTAGTAGCAAAATACAAGACATTGAGGCATAAATTGACAAACATGTGACTTCTAAGAAAATCTTGCTCCTTGCCCCTGCCAATGTGGTTATAAAAGACACAACTGTTTGGTTCAGTTATATAGTAGAAGAAGATAAGAAAGCAGCAACAATGGCATCAGTCGACAAAGGCACACCATTTGGAGTAGAAGCACAGGTTCAGACAGGGGCGCCCTCTGAGATGAAAGCTCCAGTTGAAGCAGAGGCACCACCCAGCTGATGTAGAAACCATAATACATTGAGTTTTTTCCCTTTCTATTACTAAGTCGTGAAGTATTTGGGACAACTGTGATTTTTGTCTTTTGTATAAAGGAGGCCATGAATTACTCTATTTTTTGTAAGAGTTATTTTTTTAAAAGAAAATTAAAAGTTTTAGGAAGGAGATAGGTGGCAGCCCTAGAGGCATTTTGTAAAGATATATATAGCTGTTTAGAGAATAGTACAGGGAGTTTTTGGTAGGTGAAATACATTTTCAGTCTTGTACATGAACTATTTTACTGCATCTATATGAAATTCGAATTTACCTAAAGAAATCCTAGGAGACCACATTTTTGCCTCAAAGATGTGTTAAATGCTTGCTGGATTAGTCTTGTATCATCTATACACTACTGTGAGATGTTTCCTTCCTGTTATGAATTATTTCTGTGTGATGGATGATTCTCCTATTTTTTCTGTGCAAAGATGTCTATCTCAAATGAGTAATGGAATGTATTAACTGAATTAAAGCTATCTTTAATATCTTTTATATTCTATTGTAGATGCATCTTTATGATTAAATAGCTATCTGTCTGATCTTTAGATGTTTCTTTCAGTTCATTACTCATCTTTACAGTTTTCTCCTTGCAAGGATAGATTAAATTTGCTTATACAGTCTTAGATTAATTTAGATTAGTTAACTGCATTTAGTTTAGAGCACTTGCATATCATCTTTAAAATAAAATACATAAACGATGGATCGGGTCGCAACTGGTGCAAGAACAAGAATCTTTTAAATCTTACAGTAGTTGGAACCGTTAACAGGACAGATTCCCTACACCAAATAGTGAGCGATCTAATTGGGATTGCTTACCCGGGGAGAATCCGTTGTTGATTGATGCTACGATTTTCAAGGCATCAACAGTTTTTGGCGCTAGAAGGAGGGCCACCAGTGCATGGCTGATAAAGGAGACTCTTCTTTAAGAGGAGATCCAACTGAAAACCCTCTTGAAACAGCAATCCCAGGCAATTTAGATCTGGAAATAACAAATCAAGAAAAATCCTAATTCTGAATTTGAACAACAAGAAACGCTGTATGCTATACCTTTTGTTGAAGTAGAAAACTTAAGAAGACATACCTGTGCTTATGTTAAGCAACTTGGCAGTTTGAACGCAATTATCTTACTCCCTAGAAGAGGAGCTCCTAGAAGAGAAAGACATTACACACGTGATTCATTTCTCATTCAGAACTTTGAAGAGTTAGTAGATTTATCTTTGGAAGAAATCACAGAACCTCTTGGAGAAATCGAACTTGAAAATCCTTTAGATGTTGAAGAACCTTTCACTCCATACAATTCTCTACCTAATTATCCACGTGGAGCCATGGTTGTACCTGCATGGAGAGCAAGAGGAGCATTAAATTTGGTTGGACCTTTTCACAATCTGCCTAAGAATCCTGAGAAAGTTCTGTCTAAATATGATCTTGGGAAAGGTATCCTCCGCTGAGGATCACCTTAAGAGCTTTTATTTAGCTCTGATCCTTTTAAATGTACAGTATGAGGATGTAGTATGTAGGATTTTTCCATACACTTTCGAACCTAAAGTCTCTTCCCTGGTGTTTTAGTTTACAGGCTAGCTCAATATCGAATTGGGAGAAATTTGAAAAATGTTTTTTAAAGAAATATGGGAACTAGAAAACTGTAGCTACACTCATGAAAGAGTTGCTGTCCATGAGAATGGAAAAGAAAGAAAAGGTTCAGGAATTTAACCAAAGATTCACTACACTATTAAATAATTTCAGTGAAGTTGCTACCAACCCGCAGAAGAATCTTTAGTCGAATATTACACAACAACACTTGATCCTCCAATAGCAATGTTTGTCAAAAGAACTAAGAAAAATAATTTAATAGAAAATTTCGGAGAAGCTAGGAAGGTAGAAGAAGAAGCAGAAAACATTCCTGAGCACGCTCTTGATGCAGAAACAAAGCCACCAACTACTAAGAAATCCCTGCTGCTAACTAGAATAAAGAAGAATCTTCAGCTGATATTCAGCTGATATGGAAAACGTAGTCAAAATGATGCATAAATTGTTGAATAAAATTGTATATCTTGAAAAGGATAAGGTGGCTAGTACATCTAGGAAGCCTTTTAAACCTTTCTACAAGAAAAGAGAGGAAAATGATCAACCTCATCCACCTACAAACGACTCTCCTATTTTGAATTTAAATGAAGTAGGAATGGAACATTTCTGCACCTTTCACCAAGAACCACATTAAAAAAAAAGCTGTCCACAATGGATAAATTCAATGAGCTTGGTAATGAACCAAATGCTGGACTCATAGATTCCAGATCAAGACAATCCCCCAGAAGAGCATACCCTCAAACCAGAGGAAATCGCCCCACACACCACGATGGTCTTATGGAATTGGGTACCTTTGACTGAATTAATGGAAGATGATCTTGAAGAAAGCCAAGTTTCAGCAGTCAATATTACTACTTGTAGTAAAGGCCCAATCGCTAATCAAAGCTCAACCACGCCCAAGCCTAAAGTCTCTAAAGAAGTACCTAAAAGGTACATCATGGTTATTCCGCCACAGCCCAAAGCTAACCAAATACCTACCAAAAAACCAAACATAGAAAAAACTCAGCAACCAAAAGTGGTTTCAAGCAAGACAGATAATAAACCAAAAGTTTTAAAGGAATGTGACATGGGATATGATATAATTGAGGACATAAAGAAAGTAAAAGCAAATGTTTCCATATTTGACATGTGTAGTTTGCCTCAGCAACGTAAGAAACTGTTACAAGCTCTTGAACCCCAATCTAGGTGTCCATTAGCAAATACTCAGGAAGATCCTGAAATAAATGAAGCTAGTATTGGCGGGAATCCAAATCTCAGACATTGCCTTTCCTTTTAACTTTTGAAATTTTCAATCACAATGTGCATAACTGTTTGGTAGATTCCGGGGCTTCCTCGAATGTCATGCCACTTTCAATCTGCAAAAGGATTAATGGGTAGCCAATCCTTGTTGACTCAAACCCAGTCGACAGGGGTTCCCATCACTATCGAAACCAACCCACCGTGATCTCCCTGAGCACCGGCCCAGACAGGTTTTAGCCTTCCCAACAACACCTGCAGAGCAGATGAGGTCTCACCCGAGGCGATCAAGGGAGAGTGGACGGAACCATGTTTCTGCCGAATGAAGGAGGATGGTTGCGGAAACAATTACCCAACTTATCGCAGCATCCAAGACAGATCTATGCATTCAAGATTAACATCATGTGTATTCATAGCATTATTTAACGGAGTCATTCATCGCAATAGAAACAAATATAACATTAAAAGGTTAATTGCAGCAAGAAATCATCACAATAGGCATTAACACGAAAGATACATAGGGAATTTCACCAAACAGTTCCATCATGTCATATTACTTCAGAAAAACCATGATACAACGTCTCTGCAAAACCAGATCTCAGTGATGTCTCTTGATCTCAGAACATACTCAAAACATGCTTCTCCAAGATATCTTATGACCTACAACTTCTTGTCTATATATAGGCTTCCTCCTTTACAATGCTTGTCCACTTACTAACAACTTCCTAACCGACTCCTAGACAATTGACCCAAAATCTAACTGACACGGTCCAAATGACCCAAAAATCCACTTACTGTGGTACAATTAGCTCGAAGTTACATCTCCTATGGTCCAATGACCCAAAAAAACCGCCTACTGCGGTACAAACGACTCAAAAAATACATAAACTAATACAACCTTCTTCCTTCAGCGACCTCTTTTGACATGTTGCAGCATCGACAATGCTGCGATTCTTCCTTACCAAACCGCTTGCCAATAGGCCCCCAACACAATCTTGTGTCTCGCCCTCGAGCCACGTCAACTGGACATGGTGTATTCCATGGTCTTCACTCGACTAGGGATGAACTATAGTGTTGCAACTGTTCTTGCTGTCTGGATCACGTGGTGTTGTCCTGCTCCTTTTGCTACACTGATCAACTGCTTGCTGTCATGTACTTCTTGCCCAAAAGTGGACTCTTCTCAGCTCACTGTCACAACCTTGCAAACTCATCCTCCAGTCTCGAGAGACCGATTGTAGACGGAGAGGAATTTTGCAAGCAACACCAGGGTGTAAAACAAGCCAGTGGTTCTGGAACATATGTTTCGCACCAGTAAGCACATGTTACAGGTACCTGGGGGAAATGACCCCCCCTTTTGTGTGGTCACAGGGACCACGAGACTTCGAACCATCACCAACTTCCTAGACATCTTGGATGAGACTTTGTGCTTGCAACCCCTGAATGTCCGAGGCACAGCTTGCTCTAATCGCTCATTTCCACAACCTCCTTGGAATTCCTAACTTAGCTAGATTCTTGATCCTCTCATAACATAACCCCTCTTAATTGAAACAACCTCTGTGCTCTTACTATCATCGGGCCCTGTATTTATACATCGCATTCAGCTGTTCGTTTGCCTTGGTAATCCTTTGCACCACCTGCTCACGCTCCAGGGTAATCATAATAATACGCTGCTTCATGTGAGTATTAGCCAGATTTCTGAGGTGGGAAAAGCAATCGTACTTCCGCCTGTTTCCTTGCATACAAAAATGTGTGAAGCATCCCTTCGGCCATTCTGGCATGGTGGATGCCTCGTTCCAACCATGCAAACCATCCCTCCAGGTGCCATCAGCCATGCTGCCTCGGTGTATTCCTTATTCCAAACGTGCGTTCTTCTTGCACAATCTGAATCGACTAACGATCATATCTGCCCAAAAGGAAAAAGGCCCATATGCATAACGATTTCTGATGTGCCCCAGTCGCAACGCTGCCACTTGTCGCAGGCCGCTCCTAACTTGTGGTAGAAGCCTCCCTATTTTCGCATTCTGTCCCTGTTGGTGTGCCACCCTGCCATCGATCAATCTTGTTTTTTTTTTTTCCCGATGCGGCTCATGCATCACGTTGTTCCAAGATCGACCGATAGAGCTTCAACCTACTACCATTAATCAACTTGGGGAGCATCGCCCCATCCAACTGCTTCAACTATACCGCTCCTCCTGAAGTAATGCTACTAATGCAATATGGACCAAGCCAATGCATCTGCAATTTTCTTGGATGTTTCATAAACTTGCTGTCATACAACAATACCAAATCACCCTATTGAAACTATTTGTTCTTGATGTGGTGATCATGGCAAGCTTTCTGGCAATCCTTCTCCACACCTTGATGAAAACTGGCAATAAAGCGATCTTCCTCTAGCTGGATTAACTACATGAGACGTTCCTCTAATGCGGCCGCAGTATCCATACCAGTTGCTACTTCTATATGCAGACTCAGAATGATATACTCCATAGGCATAACCACTTCTTTCCCATACACTAGCTTGAATGGTGTCTTCCCTGTCAGCCTTTTACATGTGGTGCGATAGGCCCACAAGACTGCTGGGATTTTTAGATCCCAGTCATCATGATTCATGTTGCACACCTTTGTCAGTGCATGTTCCAATATCTTATTGAAAGCCTCCACCGTGCCATTCACCTGTGGATGATAGGGTGTACTCTTCTTATGTTGTATCTACAACTCCTCCGTTAATGCGCTGATGGTGCGATTGAGAAAGTGGCTGCCTTGATCTCTTAGCAATATCTTGGGGCATCCAAAGTGAGTGACAATGTTATCAAACAAAAACCACACAGCGGTGGCTGCGGAACAATCAACAACTGGTGTAGCTTCCGCCCATCTGGTCAAATAGTCTGTCACAGTGATGATATATCTGGCACCAGTGCGCTTACCGGGTGGATTGATTGGTCCCGCAAAGTCTACTGCCCATTTGTCGAATGGTTGCAATGTCAACTGAGGCATCAACAACATCTCATCCCGCATGGATGGCTTCCCAGTTCGCTGACAAATGTCGTAGGACCGTGTATAATCTATCGCATCACTGTGCAGCGTAGGCCACCAGAGCCTCGCCCGAAGCACCTTCCTTATCGTCGCACGGCCACCATAGTGTCGTCCAACCACTCCTACATGTGCTTTGGAAAGGATCTGCTCTTGCTCATGTGGCAAGACACACTGCCGCAATATCTCATCGGCACCCATCTTGTATAACGCTCCTACAATTAGTTGGAAGTTTGTAGCGTTGACTACCAACTACTTCTTCTGACTAGTGGTGAATTCCTTTGGTGTGGTACCTGTTGCAAAAAACTAAATGATTTCTTCAAAATATCCAGCAGCGACTGCAACTTTAAATAATTGCACATCAGGTAACCCATCTTCAATGTTAGTTGGCTCCTCTCATATTTTGATTTGTGAGAGATGATCCCGGCCAGCATTTAACCCCCCTGGCTTCACAATTACTTCAAAATCAAACTCCTAAAAAAGAAGTAGCCATCGACAGATATTCCCCCCCAACATAGGCTTACTGACTAGGTATTTTAATCCAGAATGATCCATGAACATATTGAAATGGCCTCCCATTAAGTAATGGTGAAACTTTTGCAACGCATAAACCATTGCCAAACCTTCCCTCTCCGTAGTAGTGTAGTTTCTTTCCGCAGATGACAACTTTCGGCTAGAAAAAGAAATGGGGTGATCAAGATCCCCCTCTCTGGGCTGGGCCAATAGCACTCCCAGCGCAATCGATGAGGCATCAACATGAACATGGAATTCCTTACTCCAGTCAGGAAATACTAATATCGGCACCAAAGCCATCTTTGTCTTTAGTGTCTCAAAGCTATCCTGACATTTAGGGCTCCACTGGAATATTGCATCCTTCTTCAACAACTTCTCCATAGGGGCGAGAATTGCAGCATAACCCCTTATGAACTTTTGATAATACCCCATGTGTCCTAGCATCACTCTTAACTGTTTAACAATAGTCGGCAATGTCAAACTTGGAATGAGTGCAATTTTTGCAGGGTCAACCAACAGTCCTTGCTTACACACAATATGACCCAACAGTATGCAAACGGTGCATAGAAGATACATTTTTTTAGGTTCAATGATATCTGGTGCTGTCAACATCGTTCGAAAATCAACCGCAGATTCACCAGATGATTGCGGATCAAACCATAGACCGTCCAATCGTCCATGTATACCTGCAAAAATTTCTGAATGAAATCTTTGGATGCAGCAACTACAACCCACGAAAATATCGCAGGTGCATTCTTCAGGCCAAACGACATCACGGTGTACTGAAAGCAGCCCCATTCGGTAACGAAAGTTGTCTTATGGCGATCTTCTTTTGCAGTGCGGATCTGATGGTAGCCAGAGAACCCGTCTGTGAAAGAGTACATCTCCTAGCCACTCACACCTTCTAGCACTTCGTCAGTGAACGGGGTTGGGAACAAATCATGCAAACATGCATCATTTAGCTTCCTGAGGTTGACATAAATGCGCACTTCACCAGTCTTCTTATCCTGTACCACCATAGGACTAATCCATTTCGACTCCTCAACTGGTTCAATGATACCGACGTCCAACATGTGATCCAATTCTACCTTGACCCTCTCCTTATGTCGTGGATTCAATCGATAGGGTCACTGCCGAATCGGCTTAGCATCTGGTTTTAATGGAATATTCATCTCCCCTAAGTCGCCCATAATCCCCTTCATGTCAGAAAACTTGGTGGGAAATAAATCCTGAAACTCATGGAGTAAATTAGTGACCTTGCTTAGCAGCTCATCATCCCAGTAATCCTCGACATTTGTGAACTTCGGATTCTCCTCTGTCCCAATGTTAATCTTGCGGAGCTTCAACGGCTGACTGATCGGATTGCTTGGCGCATCAGGTGGTACCACAACATGAATTCCTTCTGATTCCGGGTTATTCACATTCCGCGGATCATCACCATCTTCTAGTCCACCACTGATATTGAAGCATTCCATGAGAGACTGCATCTGGTAGTGCGTGTGTAGATCCACAGGATATGCCACTAGGACAACCTATAGAATTACATCACGGATGAGCTGTAATGCATTATTGACCTCTGGATCGGCATCCGCAAAGCTGAATGTATGGGTAAAACACACTCTGAGCTCCATCCAAGTAGAAATTTCTCCCTGTAACTCCACTACAGTATACCATGATCGTGGCATCTCATCCAAAGTATGGATAAAAGCATGGACCCACTCGTCTCTTGGTCGCGATACCCATAACCGCTGACACTCCATCAAGTGACCACCAGGATTGTTCCGACCATCATACTTCCCAGTGTGGTAAAACTTGGTATCATCGAAGCATACCATCATCAATCATATGCATTTTGACCATCCATCAATTGATGCCTTGTGTGTCGCCCACCAGCGTGCTGGAGCAGCCTTCAGTGCTTCGTTCAATGCCAGCAATTGCTATGCTTCGGAAACATGTTCTCTGAAATCCTTGATAAAGTCAGATAAGCCATGCAGTCCTTCATATATTGGTAATGTGACCATTTCGGTTGTGACATGGCATAGTGACTGCGTGATCAACTCACACTTACGGAGTGACACCTCGTGCAAGCGGTTCTGCTAATATTCTAGCACATCATCAGAGTCAGAAGACGCAGAGCTGTCACTGCACCATCCCAACTCACCATTGGTAGTTGGATGGGTATAATCTTTAGAGATATTGAATGCATGGTCCCATCCACTGAGATCGTCATCCTTCACTGGCTCTATGTAGCAGTGTCCTTCAGCCGGATCCAACGGGGTGATAACTCTGAGATCGTGATTTTCAAAAGTTATCATCCATCGCTTGAAGTTGATTACAACTCCGCTATCATTAGCCCATCCAATCCCCAGTAATGCGGGATAAGAGCTTCCTCCTTCAACTACTTCTATTACATCAAAGTCGGCATATGTTTTCATTCCCTCAATGTCCACCACCTCGTGGAACTCTCCCAATTGGTGTCACCTTAGCGTGATTAGCTAACCGGAGCTGTACAGGAGACCAGCTCGATGGGGGACTCGCCATCTTCTACCAAGCCTTCTTGGTCAAGATGCTAACATCCGAACGAAGATCCAAAATAACTGAATCAACATCGTAGTCGCCAATTTGAATATTCATCCGCATCTCCTTACCCATCTTCCATCGTTGTAAGGAATTAACCACAAAGTCTTGTCGATCTTGGGTCAATCGTCGCAACAGAGCTTCAATCACAGCAAGAGCATCGGGATCTCTTGCCAGGGATAAAAAATGTTCCAAAAATGCTTGAAGTATGTTGGACTGCCGCGATGGGCCAGCCTCTGAAGTAGTATCAAACGTAGAGGGCATGTCGTACACAACAGCTTTACTTCGATCTTTTTCTAGTGCACGATGTGCTTGAATAAATGCCTCCCACTCCGCATCAATGTCAAATGGTACCTTCTTTTGTCCAGCTAACTGAATCAGTGAGCTATCCTCTCTAGTTGTCTTTCCTCAGTGAGTAACCATAGTAACAAAATCATTTTGCGGCCTAGGCTCTGCGGAAATTGTCGCGATATTCGCACCCTAGGTCTAGTTCAATGGCGGATTCCCGGGTGGGTTCACATTTAGATTCTGATTGGCTGCATATTTTGGTTCTACACTGGTTGTTGCACTTCATTCTGGGTAGGCTTCTATTCCTAGGGCTAATTCTGCAACTGGGGAGTATTCCCTGCTTGCATTCGTGTGATCAATTGCAGATAATTCTCAACCGTATGATCGTTAACAAAACATAATGTACACTTGTTCTATAGCAGTGGACAGTCTCACTGGTAGTGTCCCCATACCACACAATGATAGCATTGAATAGGTCCGCGATCACCTTTTCCTCCTCCACGACCAAATCCTCCGCCATGTCCTCCCCAGTATCCTCCCCAGAATCCTCCTTGCTGCTGGTACTGTGGTTGGTTGAACTGTTGCTGCATTGGTGCCGGTTGCATTCCTTGCCCTTGCTGTGCATACTGTGGTTGCTGTACGTAATGTGGCTGTTGTGGAGCCATTTGCATCGGAGCATATTGCGGCATCAACTGCGGTGGTTGCTGCTACTGCGGTACAAACTGAATCTACGGTTGAGGTAGCAGTTGGGCTACCTACGGCTACGGTTGCGACTGTTGTATGGCATGCTGGTCATCCTTTACATAGAAAGCATCGTACATTCTCTCTTGCAGCAACCCATATGCACGGAAATCCTTATCATCGTGATCCACCAATTTGCAAAACATACAATAAATATTCCTTGGGGTTGTGACCATTTTCTGCATGTATGGGAAATTGTCATGGATGTGCCCGTATACATGGCAGACGTGACACCATGGCATGCTACCACCATTCAACAGATTTGGCTCTCCTGAAACCAAATAGTTGTGGAAGTCTGGGCAATTGTACTTAGTATGTCCTTCTCCCCGACATCGCGTACACCATACTTCTTTGCACCGCTCCTTGCCCTTATTCAAGTCTTGTAGCTGGATGGTCAAGTTAGCCAATTGTGTCTAGATCTGTGACATCCTAGCTGCATTTTCCCCAATAGGCGATGCCTCCAGCCTCATCGCGATCTCCAAGGCTTCACTCAGTGTGGTAATGTTATGCTACATCAGTGGTAGCTGAATATGCGGAAGCAAGGATGCAATAAACCATTCCTTATGTTGGACGGTACTCATGTCAAAATTGACCCTTTCCATCAGTGTCTTGAACCATTGGTCAAAATGCCACACCATTTCATTGGGGTACTACTTAATTTCTTTCAATTTCGTAATATATTGAGCCTCAAACTTGGGCCTTTGGAATTCTGCAATAAACCCATCCCAGATCTCATCTAGCAATTTTTCTGGGGCTCCTGTAGGGACTAGAACAAACTTCACAAACCAATCTAATGCACGACCTCACAGAGTTGTCGCTAACTGTCCTTTCTTAGTAGCATCATCAGTGATCTGTTTTACGGTCCAGACTGCTTCACACAAAAACCAATACTGTTCTGTGTTATCTGTCCCATTCCCATGGAACAGTGGTAACTTAGCATCATCGCCTGCCATCTTGGGCTTCCTTCCTATAGGTACTGAACTACTAGCGATTAAGTTTAATTGACCTGGTGGGGTCGAAGTGGTGTTTCTCACTAGTTGATAGATAGTGAGCGGAGGTGTGGGTACATTGTTGCTGGGGTTAGGTCCTACCTCTATCCTGGGTGTAGCCTATGCATCCTTGTCCGGACTATGAGGTCACCTCATCCCATGTGGTCTTCCTTCACGAACTTATGATTCGATCGTATCAGGACCTTCTCCTATCCTCTGCCTCTTTTCTTGTCAAAACCTCTCTCCTCCCCTTGTAAGACCACTCTCTTCCTCGGCTTCACTCACAGTCTTGTCGTGACCCGCACCCATCTACCCCTGATCATTCCATGCACCACCCCCTTGCTATCGTGATACCCACAGCCTCCACCCACCAGGCCCCTTACTGATCTATATGCATCTTCAGTATACCCTTTTCGCAAATAAGCAATTTAATGGCTAGTTGGAGCGACAACAGGAACCTTCCCCGGGGTTCATGGAAAAAATATCTTTCAACTTCGCTATAATATTTTTGAGTATCAACCGCGAATTCTGTGATATAGACCTCTTGGATGTTATCGAACCACACTTCAACAGCCCGCGATGCTTTATTATCAACTTCCTGCAGTTCCTGAATCAACTCGGGGGTCCAAGTTGTCGGCTCACCACCCTGGAAGTTCCTCTTCTGAAAGGTCAACTTCGCCAACCATTCGAACAACAATACCGGGAACTCACATAAGAACCATTCATGCGGACCATTGTGGATGTATCTATCTACCCACTAATCTACTATCAGTCGAGTGTTCCGGCTTTCTTCTTCAGTGAATTCTTGTAGCTTTCGATCAAACCATTCCTGGATCTTAGGTTTCGTCGGGTGCCACAACATATCCTCCTTTCACTTCGTACATGGTCCGAGAAACGGAACCATTGGTTGACTCAAACCTAGTCGACAGGGGTTCCCATCACTATCGACACCAACCCATCGCGATCTCCCTGAGCATTGGCCCAGACAGGTTTTAGCTTGCCTAGCAACACCTGCAGATCAGATGAGGTCTCACCCGAGGCGATCAAGGGAGAGTGGATGGAACCATGTTTCCGCCGAATGAAGGAGGATGGTTCCAGCAATAATTACCCAACTTATTGCAGCATCTAAGACAGATCTATGCATTCAAGATTAACATCATGTGTATTCATGGCATTATTTAACGGAGTCATTCATCACAACAAAAACAAATATAACATTAAAAGGTTAACTGTAGCAATAAATCATCACAACATGCATTAACACGAAAGATACACAAGGAATTTCACCAAACAGTTCCGTTATGTCATATTACTTCAGAAAAACCTTGATACAACATCTATGCAAAACCAGATCTCAGTGATATCTCTTGATCTCATAACATATGCAAAACATGCATCTCCAAGATATCTTATGACCTACAACTTCTTGTCTATATATAGGCTTCCACCTTTACAATGCTTGTCCACTTACTAACAACTTCCTAACGGACTCCTGGACAATTGACCCAAAATCTAACTGACACGGTCCAAATGACCAAAAAATCCACCTACTGCGGTACAATTAGCTTGAAGTTACATCTCCTATGGTCCAATGACCCAAAAACCCACCTATTGTGGTACAAATGACTCAAAAAATACATAAACTAATATACAGCCTTCTTCCTGTTGCGACCTCTTATGATGTGTCGCAGCATCGGTGATGCTGCGATTCTTCCTTACCAAACCACCTGCCAACAATCCCATCCCTAGCTTAGATTATCCTGCTAGATAGAAATGCTGTTAAATTCATTGGGGAAATGAAGGATGTCCTTGTTAGGTTGTCAGCAGATCCTAGAGTGTGTCAATTTATTGATATAATGGTAGTGGATATTCCTGAAGCTTATGGTTTGATCTTGAGCAGAGATTGGTCTATAGAACTAAATGGTTATTTTGCAAACGACTGGTCTTACATGTGGTTACCCTATCAGAATAGGCAAAATCAAATTAAAGTGCTAAGAGAGCCGCATATGAAGCATAATGTAACTCAACTAGAGGAAAAGAATGAAGATGCAGCTTTTTCATCTTCAGTTTTGGGGAATTATTTCTTAGAACTTGAGCTGGGTAATTACAATCAGAAAATGTCAACCATGAATCAGATGTATAGTCCAATCTCCTTCAATTTTCTCGGACTAATGATATTGACTGTAACATAGTTAGCTTAGTTACTGACTGAGATGATAAATACATTAACTTAGTTAGATCTGAGAATGTTTTTTGGGTTCTATACTTTGATGGTTCCAAAACTCAAGAAGGAGCCGGAGCTGGTTGCATTCTAGTTGATCTTGGAAACAACAAATATTTCTTGTCTTGTAGATTAGAGTTCGATTGTACTAACAATACTGCTGAATATGAAGCTTTGGTTCACGGATTAAAGAAAGCCATTGGTTTGAATGTTAAATACTTGAAAGTATTTGGCGACTCGAAAATAGTCATTAAACAGGTGAGAGATACAATTCATTGTCTTTCACCACATCTGAAAAGTTATCAGGCTGAGGTATGGGATTTAGTTATGCACTTTGAAGCTTTTAATATAAAATTTGTTCCTAGATTACAAAATGCTACATCTGATTTATTAGCTACCTCTACCTCTAGGTTAGTGCCTACCAATAATAAATGTTCTATTGAATTGGTTTTTAGTCCTTCTATCCCAGATAATATCACAAATCTTAGGGTGTTCGATGATGATGATCAGATCGTTAGTTTCCTTACAAATGAAAACATGTTTCAAGAAGCTGTTATAGGTGAAGAAAAACATGATGCTGATCTGGCAAATAAAGATGCAATCAAAGGGAATTTTATGCCCAAAGGAGTGAGATCACTTGAAAGTTTGTTCGATCTGCAGAGCCAGTTCAAAAAACCAACAAATGTTAAAAATCATAGCTCTTCTATGTAGCATGAATTGATAAATCTGGGCACAGAAGCTGAACCTAAGTATATTAACCTTAGTAAATGTTGTTCGCCGGGTGAAAGAGATAAGTTCATTAAGCTCTTTCGGCAATATAAAGATGTGTTCGCTTGGACTTATGAAGATCTGAAAACATATGATACTCATATCATTCAGCATGTCATACCAATGAAGGTAGGCGCTAAACAATTTTAGCAGCAATTAAGAAGAATTCATCCTACTCTCAAACCTCTAATTCAAAAGGAGTTGAAGAAATTATTAGATGGTAAGATCATTTTTAAAGTTCTGTACTCAGAATGGGTTGCTAATCTAGTTCCCATGAGGAAGAAGTCTGGAAAAATAAGATCATGTGTTGATTTCAGAAACTTGAATAGAGCCTCTGATAAAGATAACTATCCCGTTCTGTCAATGGAACAAATTCTGCAGATGGTGTCAGGATCAGAGCTTTTTTATCTTCTAGATGGTTTCTCTGGTTACAATCAAGTATTAGTAGCTGAAGAGGACCGTCTTAAGACTACTTTCTGCACTAAGTGGGGAACATTTTCCTATAGAAGAATGCCATTCGGTTTGATAAATGCAGGAGCTACTTTCCAGCAAGCAATGGAAATAGCCTTCCGAGGATTGGGCGGTCATTGCGTTGTAGTCTATCTAGATGATGTGACAGTTTTCTCAAAGAAGAGAGAAGACCATGTTTTCCATTTGAAATAGATTTTTGATCGCTGCCGAAAGTATGGTATCTCTTTAAACCCTAAGAAAAGTGTTTTTTCCGTTCTTGAGGGTAAACTCTTGGGTCACATCATTTCAAAGAAAGTAATTTCGATAGATCAAGAAAGAGTGCAAGTCATCAACAAAATTCCCATGCCTCACAACAAAAAATCTATGTAATCATTTATGGGTACTATTAATTTTGTTCGAGGGTTTGTCCCTGATTTTGCACAAACCGTTAAACCTTTGCAACAAATGGTCAAGCAAAGCATGCAGTTCAAATGCACAAACTTGGAAAAGGATGCATTTAAGGATATCAAAGTGGCCATAGCTAATGCCCCTTCTTTGAGAAGTACAGATTTTGACAAAGATTTTATCTTGTATACCTTTGCTTCAGACGACTCTCTTGCAGCCGTGCTTACACAAAAGGTAGAATCCGGAGATGAATACCCAATTTCCTTCATGAGCACTAGTCTGCAAGGCGCCGAGCTGAACTATCCTGTTGTTGAAAAACAAGCATACACCGTATTCAAAGCTGTAAAGCAGTTCAGGCTGTATATTCTTAAGAATAGAACTAAAGTTGCAGTCCCTCATCCGATTGTCAGATCTCTTTTCGTTCAGAAGGAATTAGGAGAGAGAAGAGGGAATTGGGTCACAGCTCTTCAAGAATATGATTTAGAATTTAAACCAGCTACTATCATTAAAGGTCGGGGCCTATGTAAATTGCTCACTGAACATCTAGTTGATGAAGAACAAAGCTGGTAAAATGAAGCTGAGCTGAACATGGTTGAGTTAAGTCCTATTTTCACAGCTCCTGAATCCTGGTATAGAGACCTAGAGCACTATTTGCAACAGGGATACCTACCAGAACAATGGAGTTCTAAGCAAAGAAGGGCACGCCATTTGAAATCAACAACTTATCAAATCATTGAGGGAATACTCTTCAAAAAAATTATTTTGGCATCTTTCTTAGATGTTTAGAGAAGGATGATGCAAGTAAAGTAGTCAAAGAATTACACGATGGCCTTGCTGGGAAAAATTATTCCAAAGATACAACAACTCACAAAATATTGAGGGCTGGGTACTATTGGCCCACCTTGTTTAGAGATGCTCACGCCTATGGTAGGAACTATGATGTATGCCAAAGGAGTGCTGGGAAATTTCCCAAAGCAGCAGGACCGTTGCAATCAGTTATTATCTCAGAACCTTTCGAACAATGGGGCATAGATGTCATTGGAGAAATAAAACCAAATTATTCACTATAGCACCGGTATATCCTGATGGCCACGAACTATTTTACAAGATGGACAGAAGTTGTCCTACTGCGCAAAATCAACGAAGATGCAGTTATCATTTTCTTAAAAGAAAACATCATAACCAGGTTTGGGGTTCCAATTTCCCTAGTCTTTGATAATGCAACTTATTTTTCGTCCTTCAAAATAAATGAATTTGTTTATGAGAGAGGAATTAAGTTACATTATTCAGCCAATTATTATCCCTAAGGAAACGGATTAGCTAAATCTTCAAACAAAAATCTCATCTGGATTCTCAAGAAAACTGTAATTGAAAATTAGAGAAGCTGGCACATAGCTCTCCCTAATGCCTTATGGGAAGATAGGGTTACTACAAAGAATGCTTTAGGTGTTTCCCTGTATACCCTTATCTATGGTAAAGAAGCCATCCTCCCTCCCAACATCTTACTTCCATATTTGCAATTGGCCCAAGCATCCTGAGGTTCTAGTAGTCAGGTTTTACAATCTAGAATTGATACCCTGCTGAAACTTGAAGAATCCCAACAGAAAGTCAAAGACCGATTCCACCAACACCAAGACATAGTCAAAAGGTGGTTCGATAAAAGGAAGTATGGTAAAATAAGTTTTGAAGTAGGGGACTTAGTTTTGAAATGGGACCATCCACACGAAGATAAGGGAATGCATACGAAATTTCAACACTTATGGGTAGGCCCTTACCAAATTTATGAAAAGCTAGGCCCGACTACCTACAAGCTAAAGGATTTACAAGGAGAGGAAGTAACCCTACCTCTCAATGGCCTCGCTTTGAAGCAGTACTTCTCTTAGTCCTTTGAGGAATCCTTTTGTACATAAATAAACTCTTTTGTTTCTGATTGCTTGCTTGTTTGGTTTTGTCTTTTTTTTTTTCCCTCAGTCAACTTGTTTTGTTTTCTACCTTTCTTTATGTTCACTTTTTCTTTGTTCTTTGGCAAAACCCAGCTTAGCTTTTGGTAAAGGTATAAGATAGATCTTCGAACAAAACTCAAAATATTGAAAGGTTGAAACCTACTTA
Source organism: Larix kaempferi (assembly GCA_027924585.1). Classification (NCBI taxonomy): domain Eukaryota; kingdom Viridiplantae; phylum Streptophyta; class Pinopsida; order Pinales; family Pinaceae; genus Larix; species Larix kaempferi. The sequence goes on from BSBM01000198.1 coordinate 3,335,970, forward strand.
CAAAGAAATTTTTTGGTGACTTTGTTTTCAATGTTGAATTTTCAGGAATTTAGAGATCCTTTCTCTGATTGGTCGAAATAACCCTGTTTTAATAATTGAGTTTCAACAGTTCTCTCATACTATCTTGGGGTTCCATTCACTTTAACATAAATAACTGTCTCAAAGAGTTAACTATAATTAGACCCATGGAAAGGAAGCATGTCTCACAGATATATGGCATTTAAAATGATCCCATGCTACAAATGAAATCCAAAACGGCTTGTACTAAAGAGTTGATTTCCAAAAATTCTCGCCTCAATCAAATCATGGCAGAGAAATGCAAAGCACATTCAATCAAGAAAGCTGTTCAAATAATCATCCCAACAAGGTTCTTCTCCATCCGTGAAGCATGATAATCAAACAAACTTATCACTCACACAAAAGGACATTATGGATTGAAGAACCAAAGTAAATATGCAAGTTGAAGAAATTCATTTCTGGAAGACTCAAATGACAAAAGTCATCAAGAAATATCCGAAAGGATGCAAATAACATGGGAATGAGGAACAAACAAATATAACTGTGAGATACTGTTACGATCCTGTGGAGTCTTTTTAAGTTTATCTCTAAGAGATAGAATTCCAAACTGAACTCCATGCTTAGGCCCTGAGAGAGTTAAGAAGAAGTGTGATTCTAAGTTTCCCTTTCCCAAAATGACCATGATGATGAGAGTGATCACTATATTCACGGAAGCTGAACTATGAAGACATGTTGTCGCCCATATAAATCAACAGTTTGTAAGTATTCTACCCCTAAGGAGAGTTCTTTTTCAAAGATCTGTGTTCACCAGAGAATCGCCAATTGTTGTTGCTGCAACATCCCCCCCCAAAATTTTGTAAATATTGGGGCCCCTCCTTATTATTTTTCTTTTAGTAAGTTTACTTAGGAGCTAAAGCTTTCCCTAGGAGGTCTTTTATACTTAAGTTTTCTAGGGTAGTTATTTTTTTGAGTTTGTTGATCAATTTCTTCTAAGTCAAAACTCAGGTTTTTCACCCGCAACGGCGGAAGAACTTAGCCTTTCCACCCGCAACGGCGGAAGAACTCAGCCTTTCCACCCGCAACGACGAAAGAACTCACAAATTTCTGCCGCAATGGGAGCCTCTTTTATTAAAAATTTTGACCTTATAACTTTCGAGCAAACTCACCAAGTCCACCCAAAATGTCGGGAAAACTCACCAAGTCCACCTGAAACATTGGACGAACTCGATAAATCTCGCTGCAACAACAAAACAACTCAAAAGGTTTTGCCGCAACAGGCAGAGGGTTTTTTGTTTAATTTTTGCTAAGGCATGAAGCCATCTTTTTGGGCGAACTCGGCAAGTTCCACCGCAATGTCGGGCGAACTCGGTGAGTTCCCCCACTACGTTGGGCGACTCCCAAATTTCTGCTAGAATGGGTGGGTGCATTTAAAACGCAAAGCCATTTCAAACAGTAGGTGGAACTTATAAGTTCTCGCCGCAATGTCGGACGAGCTTACCATTTCCTTCCGATTTTGGCGGTTACTTTTAAATGCCAAGTGTGCCGAGGTGACCCCCACCATACTCACCTTTAATGCCATTTTAAAACCCCACCAACCCAACTGAGTGCTTGCACGTGCCAACCTTTATATATAGCTTTTGGGCGGTTTTGGGGTTTTCATTGCTAGAATTCTCGTGCATAGAAACCCCATTTGAAGACCACGTTGATCTGCTCCAGCTTGGCCCATTTGCATGCTAGTCAACCGCTATCAGACCAACGATTGCTTGCCAGGTAGATGATTCCAACACTGTTTTTGTTTTTACAGATCAAGCCAGTCTCGACATCACTATCGTCGCATCAGCTGCATGGCTTGTAGACGTTCTGTGTTTGTTGTTATTTTTTGCCATTCCCAAGCATAAAACTCATTGCCGTAGGCCCTCCCAACTTTCTCCTAGTCCCTGGAACCTGCAAAACTCAACATTCCTGGGAAGCTTTCACCCATCGCTCCATTCACGCTTTCGTTTGAGGAAATGTTGAACCTTGTCCCTACTGAAGCTCAGTTAGCGTCTTCCCCGAAATCGCCTATCATGAAAGGGAGAAATATACTTCTGTTTAGCAATCTTGATTCCCATCTTTATTTTTACAACACATTGTTATTTGACATTGTCACATATTTCAGCCGTGTTATTATGCTAATCCCATGTTTTAACACTCTTACGGGTTGCTCCATTCTATGTAATATTTTGCAATCTTATGTCTGCTCATTGCATGGTTGTTGGATAGGTTTAAGGCACAATGCCAAAGGGTAGCAAAAGGAAATCTAAGATGACTAAGCCTAAACCAGTGGAGACAAGACCTGAGACTTTGTTCGAAGACACCAAGTCTACCTTAGGTGTTCCTCCTAAGGTCAAGTGGGGGGATATTTACCATATGTTAAGAGACCAAGATATCCCTTGAGCACTCTTGGAAGAAGAACATATCTACCAAAACATCAAAAGCTCTGGTATATCTAAAGCTTCCATGCGCCCTAAGCTCTTTCCTTGCTTAGAAGTGATTGGATGGATCCTGGAGCATGCAAACCCAAAAACAAGGGTGTTGTCCAATAGCAATGGTGAGGCCTTCGCCTCATTTCATCCAGCCTACATTGCAGCAGCTTACAAGTTACCACATTCTCAACAGCCACTGAACGATGAATGGCTGGGGTAAAAGGACACTTTTGAAATGGCTAAGAAGCTGTTAATCACACGAAAGCAGCTAAGGAAAAGAGACAGTGATGAGTATGAATTCCAAAACCTGAGGGCCCCTTTTCGGATGATCGCCCTTATGTTAAGAAAAAATTTCGGCATGGTTGACAGAACTGTTTATAGGATACACTGGGCCCCCATAATTCATTACGTGGCATTTAAGGGAGCTGTCTTTGATTGGGAAACTATCCTCTCGGACAGTCTTGCATCCTCCATAGCTACTGCCAAAGAAGGACTGGCCCTAAAGAAATTGGAATTTTACATGGCCTCCTATCTCATAGACTGTATTCTGTCAAATCTCCCTTTCTCGAAGTTAGGTTGCATTTGGGATCAGGCCAACACCCTAGTATACACTGCTTATAAAATTCTTTGGGCCCAGAATTATAGGATGCACTACAAGCTCATTTGTGAAGAACTCATCATACCTTTGTATGAGCTAATGTTTAATGAAGAGCCCAATTGTTTGTCAGAGAATTCTATGGAAGTTATGGAGAACTACAGTGAGTTCTACTTTTCAGAAGAAGGTACTTATATCAGAATGTATGGAGGTTCCAAGCCACCATATATCTTGCCCAGATATGCTACTGATTACATAGTCCTGAAAGAAGCAATCATACAAGTTTTTCTTGATAGAGTTGGAAGATTTTTGAATAAGTTGAAGAAGGCTTCTTTTCCTCGTTTTCCTTTCTATGTGGGATCCTATAAGTTATCAGGGTTTGCGTCAGCCGAGGATTTTATTTGAGAGTTAAAGGGCTTTCACTTCTGGGAAGTGATCTTTCATAGAAATTATAGGAGGAAAAAAGTTGCAAAACATTGCAAAGATTTACATGCTTATTTTGATTATGCCCATTACTACGATCAAGACGAAGAGGTGTATAGAGGAATCAGTAATATGTCCAAGCTGCAAATTTTTTGTCTCAAGGATGGAGCTAGTTCTAGTTCTACCATTGCCAAAAATGATGAAGAAGACAAGTTGCAGAAAGAGAGGGAAGCAACCGAAGCTCTAGCTAATGAAGAACAAAGGCTTAGAGATGAAGCTGAGAGGATCCAGAAGGAAGCTGCTGGCAAGATGCAAAAGGAGCTCGAGGACAAGCTTCGAGAGGAAGAAGCTCTTAGGATTCAGTAGGAATAAACTCTTAGGCTTCAAGAAGAGGAAGCCAAAAGGCTTCGAGATCAACAACCAGAGATGATAAAAGTCCAGGAAGCTACTAAAGAGCAAGCTGAAAGGGAGGTAGTTGAGAACCAACTAAGAGTAGAAGAAGAAGAAAGACGGCTTAAAGCTGAGGAGGAGAATAAAGCTAATGAAGATGTGTGAGCTGGGGGTTCTAACATTTAGGACATGGAGATAGACTCATCTCAGATGGTTTAGACTCCACTCGTGGAAGAGCAGATCCCCGTAGAGAATATTCCATTGATCCCCTTCACCCCATCAAAAGATCATACTGTGTCCCAGTGGGATAGATTTGTGTACAATAAGAAGAGGAAGTCCGTTGTGCTAAAGTCAGAGACAAGGTTAGAGAGACCTTTTGAGCTATACATCATTACCTAGTGGGAAACTACTGTTATCCAAAACAAGAAGAAGGCTCCCGTAGCTATGGCATCTGTTGTTGTGGTAGTAGCAAAAGCAGCCAAAGACAATGTGATTGACATGGTTAAGGAGTTTGAGTGAACCAATAAAAGGGCTTGTATGCTACAACACACCCTAGCAAATGAACAGTCCTATAGGGAGCTCGTGGTAAAGAAATATAATCGCCTTTTGTTTGATCAAAAGGAATTGGCAGATAAGTATCAACACCTGAAGGAGGAAAATGAACACCTGGCAGTGCAGATGATGGTACTTGAAGCAGAGAAGAATGATTTTGAAGCCAAAGTCATTCAATTAGAGGAAGAGAAGAGGTTGATGGCTGAGCAACTAGAGAAATAGATCAATGGACATGACTCCCTTTCACTAGCAATCATGTGATGTGCTTAAGCAAATGCATGAGAAGCAAGAACTGTTGACTGAAGATATTAGCAGGCTAAAGGCCATGGTGGACAGAATGAAGGAGATAAAATCTGAAGCTATTAGGCTAAGAAATAAGTACACACAGGTAAAAGTGGATATTTTAAGACAAATGGAGTGGAGAGAAGGGAAAGTGGATTTCCCCACGCACCTCCCGTTCAAATCTGTAGCTGATTTTAAGGAAGATGTAACCTTCATGGAATTTTGTAGGAACTGTGGTGCAAAATTAATCGCTGTAATCTAGGTAACGATGGGAAAATGCAATGGCCTCTATCAAAAGATTCAAGAAGTTCATGAAAGGTGCAAAGTTGCATTTCCCTAGACCCTTGAAGAGTTTCCAAGTAAAGAGCAACGCCTGTCCAATTTAAAAGATGAACTGAGCATTCAAATGGAATATGTGAAGAGAATTGATGTGTTAACCACAAATGATCTCCATCAATGCTTTGTGCCGCCTTCAGTACATGCTCAGATGCTTCATGAAATCCGCCAGACTACAGTAGCATAAATACAAGACATTGAGGCAGAACTTGACAAACATGTGAATTCTAATAAAATCTTGCTCCCTGCCCCTGCCAATGTGGTTATAAGAGACACAGGTGTTTGGTTCAGTTATATAGCAGAAGAAGATAAGAAAGTAGTAGCAATGGCATCAGTCAACAAAGGCACACCATCTGGAGAAGAAGCACAGGTTCAGATAGGAGCGCCCTCTAAGATGAAAGCTCCAGCTGAAGCAGAGGCACCACCCAGCTAATGTGGTAGCCATAATACATTGAGTTTTTTCCCTTTCTATTAATAAGTTGTGAAGTATTTGGGACAACTGTCCTTTTTGTCTTTTGTATAAAGGAGGCCACGAATTACTCTATTTTTTGTAAGAGTTTTTTTTGAAAAGAAAATTAAAAGTTTTGGGAAGGAGACATGTGGCAGCCGTAGAGGCATTTTGTAAAGCTATATATAGTTGTGTAGAGAATAGTACAAGGACTGTTGGCAGGTGAAAGACAGTTTCAGTCTTGTACGTGAACTATTTTACTGCATCTATATGAAATTCGAATTTACCTAAAGAAAGCCTAGGAGACCACATTTTTTCCTCAAAGCTGTGTTAAATGCTTGCTGGATTACTCTTGTATCATCTATACACTATTGTGAGATATTTCCTTACTATTTTGAATTATTTATGTGTGATGGATGATTCTTGTATTTTTTTTGTGCAAAGATGTCTATCTCAAATGAGTAATGGAATGTATTAACTGAATTAAAGCTATCTTTAATATCTTTTATATTCTGCTGTAGATGCATCTTTATGATTAAATAGCTATCTGTCTGATCTTTAGATGTTTCTTTTAGTTCATTACTCATCTTTACAGTGTGCTCCTTGCAAGGATAGATTAAATTTGCTTATACAATCTTATATTAATTTAGATTATTTAACTGCATTTAGTTTAGAGCACTTGCATATCATCTTTAAAATAAAATACATAAATGGTGGATCGGGCCGCAACTGGTGGAAAGAAAAAGAATCTTTAAATCTTTCGGTAGCTGAAAACGTTAACCGAACAGATTCCCTACACCAAACGGTGAGCGATCTAATTCGGCTTGGTTACCGGGGAGAATCCCTTGCTGATTGACGCTATGATTTTTGAGGCATCAACACGGCTATTTTTTTGGAGTGTTGCGTCGAACTACGCGACCTGTCATTATTAATCCTGCGCAGTCACTTTGCGATGCCTGACTTCTTGCCTCTGAACTTAACATCTTTCGTTGTTCACTTGATCTGCACAATTTCCTTTTGGTCTTCGCAACTACGCGGTTCCTCTATTCTTTTTCATTTTTTTTTGGCGCAGCATCACATCTTAACAATGCTGGGAGGTATATATAGGTTCCTCATCATATGTTGCATACAGACTCTTCCCCCTTCCTAGTGCCCAATTTCAACTATACGTGGCACTTAGAAATTTCATTCTTTCTGATCATCACAGGTTTTGCGAAGTAGGACTATCCCAATAGAGTTTTAGTCTGCTTCCGTTGACTAGAACTGGCAAGTTATCTCCTACTAATGTGGCTAACTGGACTACGCCACCATTAGTTACATGTAAAACAGTATATGGACCAAGCTAATGCATTTTAAACTTTCCAGGGAATTTCATGAATTTACTATCATAAAGGAGGACTAGATCACCTACTTGGAAAGACTTGCTCTTGATGTGGCGATCATGCCATGCTTTTTCTCTTTCCTTCTGTAGTTGTTGGTGAAATCCCACGATGAAGCGATCCTCTTCCAGACCAATTAAATGTAGAAGCCTTTCTTCCAGCGTGTTGTGATCTTCCATTCCTGTAAACGCAACTATTCTCAAGCTGGGAACAATGTACTCCATAAGAATAATGGCTTCATGTCCATAGGCCATCCTTAATGGTGTATGGCCAGTCAATTTCTTGCATGTGGTTCTGTATGCCCATAAGACAGTGGGAATGCATAGGTCCCATTCATCCCGATTCACATTGCATACCTTGGTCAACACATGCTCCAGTACTTTATTGAATGCTTCAACAGTTCTATTCGCTTGCGGATGATAAGGTGTACTTCGTTGATGATGGATGCGGAATTCTTCTGTCAATGCCTCAATGGTTGTTGGAATATTCTCCCCATCATTATCAGTTTTGCATGCATGCATGTGTTGATGTATATGTAACTTCGGAATGTATTTCATCTATGTATTTTATTGTACTCCTATAGAGATGTATTATTCCTCTATACGGAAGTGTCATCATTTGTATTGACATGTGTCACAAGTGTCGTAACTTGCCCATGGGTTATTAGACCACCATGTGTGGGGTCGGCCCTGATTAAGTTAATCTGTGGTTATTAGGCTTAGTTAGACAAGTCGGCCCCATAGGTTTATTAGGCTGCTCAGAACAAGTATAAATAGAGAGCGGGATCTCTCTATTTGATCACTTCATTACTCTCTCATCCATCACTCGGAAAGTGGCGCACATGTGAGGAGGAGGATCAGCTGCTAGGAGGAGACTATCTCTGTGTACTTGGGTTGCACTTTGGTTGTATCATTTCTCTATCTATCTCCGAGGAAGTTGTGGGGTTTTTCACCTTAGGGTTTTCCCCATGGAAACTCTGTGTGTCTATTGTCTCTTATGTTTGCATCTTGTGATGATTGATGTGCTTGCTATGATTGATATGCTTTAATATACTGTACATGTTATTCTCTCAGTAAAGATCCTAGAGTATATTGAATTAATGCTAAAAAATTAACATGGTATCTGAGCTAACCTGAGAAGAAGACACTATGCAGCTGCGGAAGCTAGGGCTTCTTGTTTTTGGGTTTCTCTACACAGATTTTGGAAAAGAAATATGATAGATTGACTCTCCTCAGCAAGGTGAATCTTTCCGTCCAATCAGAATTCATTTCTGAGCACTTTCAATTTTTGCCCTAAAAATTAGGGTTTCCACAAAAATAGGAATTTCTGAAATCTGAAGACATAGCTGGAAGCTCCTTGGAAAAATCGAAGTTTAGAGCTTTGGATCGATATTTTTGGTTGGGTAAATCTCTGGGAAACTCAAACCCTAATTCAGGGTCCTCCCCAATGAACTCGGGAAGACTAAAAGGAATTTCTGAAGGGTAAAGCTTTGCAGATCTTAAATTCTGAATACACCAGGCTGATTAGCTCATCAAGGCACATCTTTCTATCCTTTCAGAAAGTTAAAATTCACATTTTGAATTTTTAGGGTTTCTCTGACAAACCCTAATCCGGGACTAGATCCAGTTTTCAACAAATCAAGTGGTAAGACCTAAATATTTTCTATCTCCATTTGTCGAAATACTCTTTAAGATGTCTCACCACACTAAGCTTGAGGATAATCTTGAAGGGGATGATAACTTCTGAGCATGGAATTATAGGATTGGGTTAATCCTTGAAGAAAATGAATTGGATACTTACATAAGGGAAGAGGTCCCTGTCCCAGAGGGAGAAGAGGCTAAAGCCCTCCACAAGAAGAACTTGGTCAAGGCAAAGATAATCATTGCTGATTCTATCAAGGACCATATCATCCCCCATGTGTCATCTCTGAAGACACCCAAAGAGATGTTTGATTCCTTATCCAAGCTATTTGAAGGGAAGAACATAAATCGGAAGATGACTCCGCGGAACCAATTGAAAGGGGTAAAACTTCAGAATGGAGAATCCATTAAATCTTATTTTTCTAGGGTCTCTCATATCAAGGAACAACTAGAAGCAGTGGATGAAATGGTGGATAATGGTGAAGTTGTCATTACCACTCTGAATGGCCTACCCAGGTCATGGGATTCCTTTATCCAAGGAATTTGTGCAAGAAATAATTTGATATCCTTCAGCAGACTGTGGGAAGAATGCTCACAAGAAGAAGCAAGGCTTGTGGTATGAGAAGAAAAGATGGGGAATGAATATCAAGCTCTCATAGCTCACACCAAGGGAAGCAAGTTTAAGAGGGAGAAATCTCATAACAAGAAACATTCTCACCCTCATCACAAGAAGAAAGATCTATCTCATGTTCGATGTTACGAATGCAATGAAATGGGACACTTTGCTTCAAATTGTCCCAAGAAGAAGAAAGACAACAACTTCAACAAGAAGAAGAAGAATAACAAAAGAAGATATCATGCTCATGCTGCTGAGGATGATGAACCTCCCAGGAAGAAAGCTAGACCAAAAAGTGATGATGATGACTCATCAAGCGAAGAAGAGTATGTTCTAATCTCTGCTCTCATAGGTACTATTTCTCATGGTTGTAATGATTGGTTAATTGACACTGGGGCTTCTAAACACATGACTGGGTTTAAAGAATCTTTTGTAAATCTATCTGAACATGAATCACCCCATAAAGTGAAACTTGGGGATGATTATCAATATCCTATCAAAGGAAGTGGGGAATCCTCCTACAAGCTAGAATCTGGAAAGTCCTTGAAGATGAAAGATGTGTTATTTGTACCTGGGATCAAGAAGAACGTACTCTCCATCTCTACATTGGATGCAAAAGGCATGAGGGTTGCATTTGTAGATGGCCAAGTCCTAATATGGCCAAAGGGTAAAACTATTGATGATGCAGTGGTGATTGGAGAGCAAGAGGGAGGATTGTACAAATTAAAGGGACAACCTGAACATGCCATGGTACATGAATCCATGGAGCCAAATGAACTTTTTCATCGAAGGCTTGCACATGTGCACTACGGAGCACTACCAATTGCAAGAAAAGTTGTAGAAGGTCTTCCTAAAATCAAGACCAAGCATGAAGGTGTTTGCAAAGGCTGTGCAAAAGGAAAGAACATAAAGAAGGCATTTGCAAGCAGTGAAAGAAAATCAAAAGGAATCTTGAAAGTTATCCACTCCGATGTATGCGGTTTGATGTCATCCAGTTCTCTGAGTGGGTGTGTTTACTATGTCTCTTTCATTGATGACTTCTCCAGGAAGATTTGGGTTTATTTCTTTAAGAACAAAGATGAAGTGTTTGACAAGTTCAAGGAATTCAAAGTCTTGACGGAAAATCAAACTGATAGGAAAATAAAGACATTCAGATCAGACAATGGCGGAGAATTCACTTAAGGTGACTTCAAGAAGCTATGCAGTGATTCAGGGTTTAAGAGGGAGTTGACTGCTCCCTACAATCCACAACATAATGGAGTTGCAGAAAGGAAGAATAGAACAATAATGGAAGCAACACAGGAAATGTTGCATGACCAGGATCTTCCTATGCATTTATGGGCAGAAGCAACTAGGACAGCTGTATATATGCAGAACAGAACACCTCACAAGATATTGGACAACAAGACACTAGAAGAGGTCTTCTCTGGTAAGAATCCTGAAGTCAACCATCTCAGAATTTTTGGTTGTCCAGTATATACACATGTTCCAAAGGAAAAAAGGACAAAGCTAGATCCTTCAGGAAAGAAGGGTATCTTTGTGGGGTACAGTGAAAGCTCGAAGGCTTACAGAATATACTTTCCAGGGTTCAAGAATATTGATGTCAGCAGAATTGTAACATTTGATGAAAACTCAGCATTCATCAAGTCAAGGAAGACACCTGTTGAAGATCATGAAGAACCAAAGGAAACCAGATTTCAAGACACTACCATGACTGAAGCAATTCCAGATGCTGATCATGAAATTGAAGATCCGCAAGAACCTATAGATCCACCTCGTGAGAAGGACTTTGACAAGAGGAAACCTGCATGGGCTAGAGAGCTCATTCAAGATGCAGAAAGATATGGCATTCCAGAAGAAGAACACAAAGCAAAGAAGAGAACTAGATCACATACTTGCTATGTTGCTTTACTCTGTGATGTCATGAACAAAGAACCTTCCAATTATGAAGAAGCAGTGGAAAAGAAATAATGGAAGGATGCCATGGTTGAGGAATACCAATTAATAATGAAGAATGATGTTTGGGATGTTGTCCCAAGACCTAAAGGGAAGTCTATTGTGACTTCCAAATGGATCTACAAGATCAAGCATACTACAGATGGCAGCATAGAGAAATACAAAGCAAGATTTGTAGCTCATGGCTTCTCCCAGAAAGAAGGGATTGATTATGAAGAAACTTTTTCTCCTGTAGCCAGGTAAACTTCCATCAGATCAGTACTTGCTCTGGCTACAGTGATGAAATGGAAGATACACCAGATGGATGTCAAGACTGCTTTCTTGAATGGTGTATTCGAGGAGGAAGTGTATGTGGAGCAGGAACTTGGTTTTGAGACACATGACAGAGAGTCATATGTGTGTAGATTGAAGAAAGCCTTGTATGGCTTGAAGCAAGATCCTAGGACTTGGTATGGTAGGATGGACAATTTTCTATCCAGTTTGGGCTTTACTAAGAGTAAAGCGGATTCCAACCTTTACTACAAGGTTGAGGAAGGCAATCCTGTGATGTTACTTCTGTATGTGGATGACCTATTTGTTACAAGAGAAGATAGTTTGATTGCGAATACCAAGAGGAAGCTTGCTGCCGAGTTCAAGATGAAGGACTTAGGTATGATGCACTACTTTCTAGGTATGGAGGTGTGGCAGAGTGCAGATGGAATATTCCTTGGACAAGGCAAGTATGCAGTAGAGATCCTGAAGAGGTTTGAGATGATGGACTGCAAGTCCATGGCCACACCTATGGCATCAAACCTGAAGCTTCCATGTGATGCTTCATCTAAGCCAGTGGATGTCATTGTGTATCATCAGATGATTGGGTCCTTGATGTACCTAATGAACATGAGACTAGATATTTGCTTTGCGATGAACACATTGAGCCAGTTCCTGACGAATCTGAGAGGTGTTCACCTGGTTTCCGTAAAGCATATTCTGAGGTACTTGAAGGGTATAGTTGACTATGGGCTCAAGTATGATGCGAATCAAAAGTTTAACTTGCAGGGTTATGTTGATTCAGATTGGATAGGAAGTGTTGCATATAGGAAGAGCACATTTGGGTGTTGCTTCAATATGGGATTAGGTGTGATCTCTTGGTTTAGCAGGAAGCAATCCTGCGTAGCACTGAGTATAGCCGAAGCAGAGTATGTTGCAGCATGTTCGACTAGTTGTGAGGTAGTATGGCTCTAGAAGCTACTGTCTGAGTTATTTGATCTCCCGTTGGAGGCTACTGGTATCTTTTGTGACAACTAGAGCTGTGTGAAGCTGTCTGAGAATCTGGTGTTCCACGACAGGTCGAAGCACATCGAGATCAAATATCACTATATTAGGGATATGGTGTAGAGAGGAGCAGTGAAGCTCCTGTATGTTGTGACAGATGAGCAGGTTGCAGATGTACTGACCAAACCACTAGCCAGAGTGAAGTTCGAGTACTTTGGAGAGAGGCTTGATGTTCTTCAGATCGACGACACTTCAAGGAAGAAGTGATGGACACATCTGCTGGAGCCATTCCAAGCATGGTGAGAGGAGGATCCTTCCCATGGTTGTGGATGTAAGCGCTGGATGATGAGCATCAGGACGATGCTCTAGTTACTGCTCTATATATGCATCGTGTTGGATGCTTTTATCACTGTGATCATGTATTTGTATATGCATCATGTTGGATGCTTGATATAATCAGTTGGATCATGTATATGTATATGCATCATGTTGGATGCTTGTTATGATCAGTTGGATCATGGATTTGTATATGTATTAGGTGGGTACTTGTATGATCAGGTAGATCATGTATTTGTATATGTATCAGGTGGATGCATTGTATGATCAGGTAGATCATGTACTTATGTATGTATCAGGTGGATGCATTGTATGATCAGGTAGATCATGTACTTATGTATGCATCAGGTGGATGCATTCTATGATCAGGTAGATCATGTACTTATGTATGTATTAGGTGGATGCATTGTATGATTAGGTAGATCATGTACTTATGTATGTATCAGGTGGATGCATTATGTATATCAGGTGGATGCATTGTATGATAAGGTAGATCATGTATGATGATATGTATCAGGTAGATACTTTGTATGCATCAGATGGATATATTGTTTGATTAGGATGATCACAGATTACGAACTTCAGGATGTTGCTCCAGATGATATGCATCAGGTTGATGCTATGATGATGATTAGGTTGATCATGTGATGACGTACATCAGGATGATGTATGGTGAGTATCGGTTTGATACTCTATGGCCGTGGACAGGTTGTGTAGGTAGCATATAAAAGGTCCTTTAAAATCCAGATAGGTAGAGTGGTGTGCTCGTAACATCCTGGGATGCTCTATCGAGAACTAGACAGGTAGAGCGATGTGCTTGTAACATCCTGGGATGCTCTGAGTAGGTTTTGCTATAGTTTCGCATAGAAAATATCCTTTAAATTCTGGACAGCTAGAGTGGTGTGGTCGTAATAGCCTGGGATGCTCTATTGAGATCTAGATAGGTAGAGTGGTTTGCTCATAATAGCCTGGGATGCTCTGAGTAGGTTTTGCGAAAGTTCACATAGAAAAGATCCTTTAAGGTCCGAATAGGTAGAGTGGTGTGCTCGTAATAGCCTGGGATGCTCTATCGAGATCCAGATAGGTAGAATGGTTTGCTCGTAACATCCTGGGATGCTTTGAGTAGGTTTTGTGAAGGTCAACATGTAAAAGATCCTGGGAGATCCGATAGGTTGAGTAGTGTGCTTGTAATCAGTCCTGGGATGCTCTTTCGAGGTTTTGTTGAGGCACATAATCAGTCTCGAGTATTCCACAGTATGGCCAGTGATGATGAAGACCTACAGGTGGTGGGCCTACATCCAGTATGAAAAAGGACTGGCTCTGTAGAACTTCCTATGATGAGTAGATTCAGAGATTGATTGAGATAGCAGCAACAGTGATGATGACGATGATTCGAGGACGATGATTCGCTAATGATGATCCAAAGAAGAAGACTTGTGTTAGTAGATCTATCTTGAGAAATACCTTCCTAGTTAAGAGGGAGTGTTGATGTATATGTAACTTCAGAATGTATTTCATCTATGTATTTTATTGTACTCCTATAGAGATGTATTATTCCTCTCTGCGAAAGTGTCATCATTTGTATTGACATGTGTTGCAAGTGTCGTAACTTGCCGATGGGTTATTAGACCACCATGTGTGGGGTCGGCCTTGATTAAGTTAACCTGGGGTTATTAGGCTGAGTTAGACAAGTCGGCCCCATAGGTTTATTAGGCTTCTCAGAAGAAGTATAAATAGAGAGCGGGATCTCTCTATTTGATCACTTCATTACTCACTCATCCATCACTCAGAAAGTGGAGCACATGTGAGGAGGAGGATCAGCTACTAGGAGGAGACTATCTTTGTGTACTTGGATTGTACTTTGGTTGTATCATTGCTCTATCTATCTCTGAGGAAGTTGTGGGGTTTTTCACCTTAGGGTTTCCCCCACGGAAACTTTGTGTGTCTATTGTCTCCTATGTTTGCATCTTGTGATGATTTATATGCATTGATATACTGTACATGTTATTCTCTCAATAAATATCCTAGAGTATATTGAATTAATGCTAAAAAATTAACAGCATCCAGTCATCATCATGGTGGACCTCCCAGCTCCTAGAGCTTGGTTCTAGCTCTCTGTAGCCTGTCTACAGCCCCCAGGGGGCCTCCTACCTACAAAAGGCGCCCTTCTTCATGGAAAGTGTGCCTTTCTCACCTACCACAGCCAGTTAGGCTCCTTTCTCACCTACCAGTCAGTTATCACTCAGTTCTTCCTTGATTTAAGGCTAGATTGACTCCCCCACTGACTATTTCACTCCGATGGACCTCCAGTGAGACTAGTCTGCCCATTCCGACTCCAGTTAGCTCCTAATACGCCCTCCACTGAGCCTCCTTCACTCAGTTAGTTCCTACCCCACTCAGTTAGATTCCTCATGCGCCCTCCACTAAGCCTCCTTCATTCAGTTAGTGCCTACCTCACTCAGTTAGACTCAGTTGACTAACTGTTACCATTGATGATTGATACATTGACTGGATGATGACTCCACTATCATTCAAGCCACACTCCGAGTTAGGAATTCGAATGCCCTACTTGGCCTATTCGAATCCTATATGATGCCATCTTCATGGCTATTGTACTCATTCACTTACATTCTTATTCATTGTATAATACTGATATATTGTTCTATTCTACTGTGTTTATGAGTAATCATTGAGTGTCTCCTTCTCTTCTTCTTTGCAACATTATTGATAGTTGATTGTGAGTTGCTACATCTGCTAGATCTCTTGTAGATTCTTACATGGTATCAGAGCAGGAAGTAGCTATTTGAATTGCAGCAGTTGCATCATTTCTTTGAGAATCTATCTTTCCTTAAGGTATTGTTCAGTCGAAGTGTAGTATTCTCCATCAGCACATCTTTTCATGTTTTGCAGGTTTTGAAGTTTTTCTACAGTTGCAGCAGTAGATTCAAATTGAGCAACATCTTCTATGTATCTGGAAGGAGTTCCTTCTCTCTCTGCATTCAACTATGATGAGTGGAAACCAAAGATAGTATCATATCTAAAGAGACATGGTATTTTTTATGTGTGTACTGGTATTAAGAGAGATTTTTCTTCCAGTGAAGAGAAAGAAGATTGGCTTGATGCTTGTGAAATAGCCTCAGGAAAAATATGTATTACTATGTTTTCCAATATGGAATACTACATTGATCTCGATGAACATCCAAGTGATGTATGGACTAGATTGGACAAATTATTTGGAATTCAGGAGGAAGAGGTTAATGCTAGCCATGTGGAAAGCAAGCTCAGTGATACTTCCTATAGTGCTCTCTCTATTCAATATCCAGCCTCTATCATCTCCCATGATGAACTTGTTCAAGAAGAAGTCGAACATATGGTTTTAGTTGTTCCATCTTCCTATCTAATTTCTGAGCAAAATATATCGGCTACTACTCTAGAAGTTGAAGAGATCTTTGAAATCTTTACTTCCCGTGAGCTTGTTGATGTGCAAGATGATGAGCTACTGAGTTTTTTGAAGAAAAAGACAGATTTGGAAGGTAATGCATTCACTCCTCCTCATCATATGCTTTCTTTGATCTCCTACTTGGTTATTGGCACATGCTTTCCGAACTTCACCGAAGATAGAAGACTATACCATTCACTTGGATTCAAGTCTCAAGCATATCCTTGTGATTTTGGTTTTGATCTCACCAATATTGGTTCAAATAAGATTGATCTCACCACTATTGGTTCAGAGAAGATCATTAAAAACCATTCCCAAAATCTTGGATCTGATTTGAAGTTCAAGTCATCACCATTATATGGTTCTTATCTCACCCCTGCTGGTTCAAAGGAGATATCAAAGAACTACAAACACTTTCATGGAGTTGATGCACCTGTTGATGTGCAAGATGGTGATCTACTAAGTATTTTGAAGAAAATAGATTTGGAAGGTAATGCATTCGCTCTCCCTCATCATATGCTTTCTTTGGATTCCTGTTTGGTCATTGGCACATGTTTTCAGAGTTTCACTGACGATGGAAGACTCTGTCATTCGCTTGGGTTCATGACTCATGCACCTTTTTGGGATTTTGGTTTTGATTTCACCCCTGTTAGTTCAAAGGAGATAATGAGAAACCATCCTCCAAGCCTTGGATCTGATTTGCTTGCATCCATTATTGGAGATCTCAAGCACATGTTTTTATAGCATGATATATTTCTTCCCAAGAGGAAGATAACTCTTTTTGAGAGAATGCTAGATACGAATCCACAAGAACCTAAATATCTAGCACCTATTGGTTCATGGGCCACCACCACTGTTGCATGCACCAGTGATCTTATTGAAGATTCACCATCATCATGTCATAGTTTCTTTGGTGAAAATCACACCTATATCGGTTCAAAGGAGATATCAAAGAACTATTTGCACATTCATGGTTCTAATTCTACCACAGTTGGTTCGAATTACATGCTTCATGATGATCTTCATATTATGTTTTTGCAGCATGATCCACTTCTTCCCAAAAAGAAGATACCTCCTTCTTTGATTGATGATCAAGAGAGAGATGCATCATCACATGAGGCTTCAGATTCAGAATCTGAAGATGGAGATGATGATAGAATGCTAGATCCAGATCCACAAGAACCTGAAGGTCTAGCAACCGATGATGAAGATGAGCGAATGGGAGATCCAAATCCAAAAGAACCTGAAGATCTCTCACCTGATATTCCTCCTCTTCCTCGATGGGAATCCGCTACACTCCGATCTGCCGATGATTTGGTTGGTGATCCACATGATCATAGAAGAACCAGATCAGATTTTCAACATGGAAGGTTTCATCCTTCTCACATTATTGATCCATTGCAGATCGATCAATCCTTCTTTGGAAAAGAAGGACACTTGCCTCCTTCAGGGGTAAGTCATGATATGCTACTTTAACACCTTCAGTCTATTTTGAGGGAGGGCTTTCTTCCCACTAGGTTTTCCCTCTTTCCTCACTTAGTTTATTTTAGATTGATTGTACGGGGTGACATTTGGTCTTAGTAACCAGGGCCCTATCTTGCTATTTTACAGGGTGACCTTTTGTTCTTAGTCACTAGGGCCCTACTCTTCAGTTATTTTCTCATAGTATAGCTTACGAGGGGGGTGTTGGAATATTCTCCCCATCATTCTCAGTTTTGCATGCATGCATGCATCCATTCATCATCATGGTAGACCTCCCAGCTCCTAGATCTTGGTTCTAGCTCTCCACAGCCTGTCTATAGCCCCCAGTGGGCCTCCTACCTACCAAAGGCGCTCTTCTTCATGGCAAGTGCGCCTTTCTCACCTACCACATCTAGTTAGGCTCCTTTCTCACCTACCAGTCAGTTATCACTTAGTTATTCCTTGATTTAAGGCTAGATTGACTCCCCCACTGACTGTTTCACTCTGATGGACCTCCAGTGGGACTAGTCTTCCTATTCTAACTCTAGTTAGCTCCTCATGCACCCTCCACTGAGCCTCCTTCATTCAATTAGTGCCTACCCCACTCAGTTAGACTCCTCATGCGCCCTCCACTGAGCCTCCTTCATTCAATTAGTGCCTACCTCACTCAGTTATACTCAGTTGACTAACGGTTACCATTGATGACTGATAATTTAACTGGATGATGACTCCACTATCACTCAAGCCACACTCTGAGTTAGGAATTTGAATGCCCTACTTGGCCTATTCGAATCCTATATGATGCCATCTTCATGGCTATTGTACTCATTCACTTACATTCTTATTCATTGTATAATACTAAGATATTGTTCTATTCTATTGTGTTTATGAGTGATCATTGAGTGTCTCCTTCTCTTCTTCTTTGCAACATTCTTGATAGTTGATTGTGAGTTGCTACAGCTGCTAGATCTCTTATAGATTCTTACAATGGTTCGGTTCAAAAAGTGAGTGCCTTGATCACTCATTAAAATCTTTGGGCATCCAACCTTTGTAAGGATGTATTCATATATGAACTATGCCGTAATACCTGTGCTATAGTCCTTTAATGGCTTTGCTTCTTCCCATCTGGTGAGGTAATTAGTCACAGTAATAATGTACCTCACACCATTTCTCTTTCCCAGTGGGTTTATAGGTCCCACAAAGTCAATTTCCCATTTCTCAAATGCCTGTAATGTCAACTCGTCTCTTCACGATGGCCTTCCTATCCTTTGACAGACATTGCAGCTTTGGCAATGCTCTTTCGAGTCCTTGTGAATTGTAGGCCACCATAGACCTGCCCACAATATCTTCTGCGCAGTGGCTCTTCTTGCGTAGTGACCTCTTGCTGCTCCTAAGTGTGCATCTTCTAATATAAATGGATTCTCATGCTCTAACACACACCTACACAGTACTTCATCCTGTCCCAATTTATATAACTGACCTACGATAATGGTGAAGTCTGCTACTCGCACTATGAGCTGCTTCTTTTGCTACGTAGTGAACTCTATGGGTGTTAACCTAGTAGTCAAAAAGTCTATGATGTCTTTATAATAATCATCAGCTAATGGATAGCAAACAACTGTGCATTAGGAATATTTTCTTCAAGATTCGTAGGCTCTTCTCCTGACTCAATCCTTGACAGATGATCAGGTCCCAAGTTTAATCTGCCAGGTTTAATTATTATTTCAAAATCATACTCTTGGAAGAGTAACAGCCATCTGCATATTTGGCCCCTTAACATTGGCTTGTTGACCAGGTATTTCAAAGTAGAATGGTCAATGAACATAGAGAAGTGCGCACACAACAAGTAGTGCCTGAACTTCTGCAGTGCGTAGACCATAGCTAGGCCTTCTCTCTCTGTGGTGGTATAATTCTTCTCTGTAGATGAGAGCTTCCTGATCAAAAATGCGATGGGATGGTCAATACCTCGCTTTCCTGGCTGTGCTAAGACAACCCCCAATGCTATACATGACGCATCAACATGAACATGGAATGGCTTCTCCCAGTCTGGAGAAACTAGGATCGACGCAATGACCATTTTCTCTTTCAAGGTGTCAAAACCTTGTTCACACTCTGCTTTCCAAATCAACGGTGCATATTTCTTCAACAGATTCTCCATTGCTGTGGTTATCTACGCATAACCCTTTATGAACTGCCTATAATAACCGGTATGACCCAATGTAGTGTGCAACTGCTTGACTAAATTTGGCATTGGCAAGTTTACAATGACTGTGATCTTTGCAGGATCAACCATCAAGCCCTGTTTGCACACTATATGTCCTACCAAAATTTCGTAAGGTACACAAAAAATACATTTGTTCAGGTTGAGCGACATTTGATACTGTCTACACTTCTCTAGCATTAGTCTCAAATTTGCACAATGGTCCTTTAGCAACCCGAACACTGTCCAATCATCGAAATAAGCTTCTAAAAACTTATGCATGAAATCCTTGAATGCTGCGACCACAACTCTGGAAAAGATGGCAGGTGCATTCTTCAGACCAAACGGCATGACTATGTACTAGAACGACCCCCATTTGGTGGAAAAAGTGGTTTTGTGTATATCTGCGGGATCAATTCTTATCTGATGGTATCTCGAAAACCCATTAGTAAAGGAATAGGCCTCATTTCCTCCAACGTTATCAAGTACCTCATCAGTAAAAGGAGTAGGAAATGGGTCATGCATTGAAGCATCATTCAACTTCTTGAGATCCACACAAATCCTGATCTCACCTTTTGTCTTCTTATCTTGGACAACCATAGGGATTATCCACTCAGACTCTTCGACTAGCTCGATGATCCATGCGTCGAGCATTTTATCAAGTTCTTCCCTAACTCGTTCTTTATATTGCGGGTTCAGTCTATAGGGCCTCTGCTTAATAGGATTTGCACTTGGATTAAGAGGTATCTTCATGACCCCTAAGTCTCCCAAAATACCCTTCATCTCCGTAAACTTTGTTGGGAACAACTCCTGATACTCATGTAACAGGTTTGCGATCTTTCCCATGGTTTGATCATCCCAGTAGTCTCCAATCGCTGCGAACTTCGGTTCTTCGCTGGTGCCAATGTTCACTTTTCTCATTTTTACAGTTCCACTCATGTCTGGGATTTCTAGCAGAGGTCCCTCTACCTCGCGCGCACCTTCTGACTCAGGTATCTTAATGTTACATGGGTCCTCCTCATCACTGTCTTCTTTTTCTTCAATTTCTTCAGCTAGGTTGTAACATTCCATGGCATGCTCTACCTGTTCCTTCCATTCTGCCTGTAGGCTTGAAGGTACACTATCAGCTCCAAATAATTCTTCTAATGTCATGTTTTTATGTGGACATTCTTGTCTAAATATTCTTTCCTTAATAATCTGCAGCGCATCATTTATGGTAGGACTCTCATCCTCGAAACTGAAACTCTTCTAGAAGTTGGCAGTAAGAGTAGACCAATCCATAGTCTCCTTGCGAAACTCCATATCTAAGTACCATTTCTTTGGAATTTCTTTCTCCAACGTATGCACCTATTCTGTCTATGGTCTCTCCTCTCATGCTTGTGAACAGACCTCAATATGTTGTCTTGGATCTGTCTGTCCATTATATTTCTCAAAGGGTAGGGTAACCTTGTTAGCAAACCTGATCTGCATCTTGATTCTGCATTGATCCCATGTGGTCAATGTCTACTTATGCGCAACCCACAATCTAGAAGGTGTCTCGTGCAGTGCCATATCTAGTGCTGGTAAGCGATGTTCATCTGCAATTGCTGTAGTATAATCTTTGATAAAGGAATAAACATTAGCTAAACCATCATAAGTTGGGATTGGGCTTACCTATTTTCCAATCTAGTGTAGTGACTTTGTAACCTGCGCGCATCTCTTCGTAGATACTTCGTGCATGCGGGTTTTCCAATTCTCTAGTCCTGCATTAGAGTTGAAATGCAAGAACTATCACATCTCCAACTGAGGGTTCCATCCGCTGTATGATTAATATAATCTTCCTGGTTCGTGGTCATCTTGTATAGTTGGTCCAAATATTGAGCTCTAGATTCTTCCTGAATCGGCTCACTATATCTGTCTCCGTTTGCAGGGTCCAATGGGGCGATGACCCTGAGATACTTTCCTTCAAAGATCATCTTCTTTGTATTGAGGTTTATGATGGTGAGCTTATCGATAGCCCAGTCAATTCCCAACAATGCAGGAAAAGGTTGACTATCATCAACAATCTCAATAACCTCGAAATATGCGTGACTCTGTCCTCCATCAATGTCAACAATCACGTTGACTAACCGCCCAAAGGGTATGAATTTCTCCTGATTGGCCATTCTCAACTGGATAGGTGACCATGACAACTTTGGTCTCCCCATCTGCTTCCATGTCTGCTTGGTTAAGAAATTTACTTATGATCCCAGATCAAGAATGATCTCATCCATTTCATAATCTCCTATCTGTGAATTGAGTCTCATTTCTCTTCCCGTTCTCTTGTGTTTCTTGATGTGATGACTTGTGCTATCAGTAGTTTCATTTTCACTCTGCGGTTCATACTAGTCTAACACCTTCTGGAAATCTGTTATAGCATTTGGACTCTTTAACAACTTCATGCAGCTCCTGAGGAACTGCACAAGAGATGTGCATGTCTCTGCTGTGGTGCTCGTTCTGTCATAAGCAGCTGGCATATCTTCCATATGTAGTATTTCGTTGCACAATGGGATTCTTGGTGATATAGGTCCTGATACTTTGAAGATGTACTGCATTTCTTCAAAGGCATCTCTATTTTTCGTCAAGTCGAAAGCAAGTGCTTTCCAAACAGCTTTCCTTATCCATATTGTTTCAAGAGGAGTCTGTTTAGTGTTGAAATCTCTGGAAGTCGAAGCTTCTGCTCCTCTATCTCTCCCAGTCATAGTGCCACTTTGTGTCACTATTTTGATACTTAGATCCGCAGGTCTCCTTTCTACTGTGATCAACTAGATGTTTGGGTTCAGCGCCTCTGGCCGTTTCCTTTTCTGCATTTATACCTCTAACATTGGGAAGTCTTCAATAACATGATCAAATGATTGACAATAACTACATGTAGTGCATGGGTTGGTACAATCTCTAGATACATGGTCTGCTTGGCCACAGTTATAACAGATTACTTGACCTCGGCCCCATCCCTACGCTGGGACATTATTCCTTCCTCTCCTATGGTATCCTCCACGACCTCTGTATGCTCCCTGATCTTGCGGTGCATTTTCTTGTTTCTGCAGAGTCTCTCCTTAGACTCTGTACATTCCTCTGTACATATGCTCAATATCTTTATTTCTTTCTAGCATGAGCTCATATGCGCAGCAATTGGACTCATCATGCCCCAATACTTACAGAAGTTACAATATAAGTTTTTAGGTGTTCTTACATATTTTTGTATCATGTGGCAGTCTTCTGGCCGATGTCCTTTGGTTTTGAAAATTTCACACCATGGCCCTAGGTGCGTATTTAATGGGTTTGGTCCACCCATGTTAAGGAACTCTTGGAATAAAGGACAATGATCCTTAGTGTGTCCTTCCCCTTTACAGCCTATACACTAGACTTCCTGTCTCTCTTACTTTCCTTTCTTGATATCTTGTAACTGTAGTGTCAGGGTAGCTAACTTGTTCTGGATCTGCGACATGCTAGTGCTAGTTTCTCCCATGGGTGAAGCTTCCAGCTTCATTGCGATCTCCAAGGATTCTTCCTGCGAAGCGACTTTATGTTGCATCAACGACTGTCTGATATGGGGCAACAACCCAGCTATCAAACATTCCTTGTGCTACTACGGGGCTATAACAAAGCTTACTTGGTCAATCAGTGTCTTAAATTTCTGATCAAACTACCAGACTGTCTCATTAGGTCTCTGTTTGATCTCTTTCAACTCAGTGATGCACTGTGACTCTGAATTCGAATTCTTAAATTTTGCTAAGAGCACAGCCTTGATTTCTACCAAGGATTTCTATTGTCCCTACGAGTTTTTTACGAACCAATGCAAGGCCCTGTCTCTAAAAGTAGTGACAAGTTGTGCTTGCTTAACTGCATCGCCTTGTACTTGTTTAACACTCCAAATGGCTTCACATAGAAACTAGTGCTGATGAGGGTCTTCTAGACCTGTTCCCTTGAATATCGACATCTTAATATCCTCGGTCATGCTTCTTCTAGGTGGTGGAGGATTCTTTGTAGGTTGCTGAGCAGAAAAGATAAACGGAATGGTCTGAGTGCTAGGGATATTCGTAATAGGGGGGTTCTGGACTGGCTGAGTTTGTGCAATAGAAGGCGCGATGTTCCCACCCGGTGGATTCTGCGGAGTAATAGGCTGATAGGTGGATGATAGTGGTGCGGCTTGGCTATCAGGTTCATCTTCTGAATCAATATCAACATGGATTACAGGTCCACTAGCAGTCTTCTTAGGTGTATATTTATACCTTTTCCCACTTCTTAGATTATGTGTCTCTTCGCCTGATTCACTAAAATGCTATTGACCATTACAGTGTTCAAAATTTTTACTACATTTGAAAAACACCTTTCTTAGCTAAAAGAATTTTAATATTTAGACTGAGGTTGTTCAGATACTTACCTCTGATTCCCTGGAAAAATTCTCTTTCGGCTGCGCTATAGGACTTTAGCATGTCCACAGTGAACTACGTCACAAAACTTTGTATTGTACTGTCAACCCAGTAGTCGACTGCTTGTAAGAATGGACTATATAGTGCTTTGAGATTTTCAATCAGCTCTGGTGTCCACTCGGTCAGTGCGCTTCATGGGATACAATTTTTGTGTTCTACGAGCCTTGACAACCACTCGTGTAGCTTGTTCCCAAAAGACACCTAGAAAACTTCATGAACGTCTTTCCACAAGTATTTTTTCAACCACTCGATGTCAAAGAGATGTTGGTGTCTGTTTTCTTTCCCTGTGAAGTCTCTCTCTATCTTGTCACACCAAGCCCAGATTTATTTCTTGTCTGGATACCAAAAGTCGTCGCCCATCTCAACTTCTTCTACTTTGCACATCACGACTTCAACTCATCACGGATTCTTAGCGCAGAAACGGAACCATTTTTTGGCTTAATATACTAATCTAGAGGTTTCCAATGTAGACCCAGGTTCTTTGCGGTTTCAAGGAACCAACAAAACCCCTTCTCACCGGCCCTTTCGGCAATAACATGCGAACAGGCTAAGGTCTCAACCGAGGTGTAGCTATGGGGGCACTGTGGAATCAGTTTTCCATAGTGGTGTGATGAGTTGATCGGACATGACTACTCTACAATGCACCATTAGACTTGCACTGCGGGCTGAGGATTGCGTGACGATAGACTACGTCGTGGTCCTTACTTTTGTGTGCGAAGATACTTGATTAACCAGCGCATCTGCAGACTGCGCGGTTCGAATAGAATGTGAATCACATGACAACGCAAATGACTTATATGCTTCCTCTTCCAAATGTATCCATTATGAAGACTTTACTTTAACACTTATCCATTCATCTACTGCCTTAGATTATTCAGATTTATAATAAATGCGAGTAGATGAAACCTACGATGCTGCGCACTTCTAGTGTGGTGTGTCAAAAGAGTTACACAACCCAAACTTTACGCATAGTTGTGATTATTCATCAAACTGATATTTTCACAGAATTGGAATATTGAGCATTCAACATTCATTCATTCCCGCAATACTTAACATATCATTCCCATCTTTCTCCTATGGCGAATACATATAAAAGCATTAACACACCAATTGATAAATGAGAATCCAAGCATCCAATGTAAGGAAATAAGCAAATGCAGAAAACCAAACAATCACACTACACAGTATTTAGCATGGTTCACCTCTAGGATGGAGGCTACGTCCACAAGAACTATTGTTATATTAGTCTTTGGGAAGGGTACAACAGTTCTTTGTCTGTGCACTCAGCTTGCAGACTCTCTTCTCTCTCACTCGGCCTCTGTGCACACAGCTTGCAGAGCCTTTACAAAATGTTCCTTAACAGAGATTTATCAAATCAATAATGAGAACAATACAAAATGAAGAGTAACCCTTTCCCATACAAAATATGCCTTATTTATAGATCATGCCCATAGGTCATGTCTTTATGATTCAAAGGCTAAAATCCTTAGGTTTACAAAACTGCCACGGTTTTCCCTTAATTGGACTGCTGGCTTTTAGTAGTGAATATTCCGTTGTGGCCACCTTCAGCACATGCCTCACGTCACTATCGGTCTTCCTGTCACACGCATGCCAATAGGTCTCTTTCACCGAGCCATTCTTCATCTAACGGTCTCATGTGACCAATTCAGGTAGTGGTTCTTTCGCATGTGCGACCAGTCGCTTTCTTCCACTTCTACTTCTTACCGGTCACCTGGCACTCCTGGAGCATCTTTACCAAAAATAGACCGCCGATGGTGTAACTAGAATCTTGTGCCATCTTCCATCCAACACTCTGCTTTGCCGGATCCACGTAGACTGGACACTTCGCGGCGCTGCCTCCTCGCAGTACTAATCTTCATATCTCTTCCGACGCTGCGCTGCGCACAACTTTGCAGCATCCCACAAACTTATACAAAAAATGTTCGAACTGAACTGTGCTCAGCTCCGCAGTTCCAAAAATCCTCTTGCTCAAAATGCCCCACTTCAACCAGGACCAACAATGGGTTTGATGCCACTAGGTTGTGGTCATAAGGTGGGTTTGATGCCGATTGGATAGAATTATAAGTAGCCTTTGCTGGCCTAAGAGGCATTTGATATCCAATTGAATCAAATTCAATACAATCGAGAATAATCCAAGAATCAACTGAGTTGGATGAATGTGGGGCCATGGACCAGATCATATTTACCATGGAAATATGTGATGGGGGATCAGGTGTAGGAAAGAATCCCATAATGGATGAGTATTTAAGGATTCCTACCTCCACACTTTCATATATTTGCAAAGAGTGCCCTAGAAGAGGGACATTATCCGTGGGAGGAGTTGTGGTGTCAGGTGTACAAAAATCTAGTTGGTAAATGATGATGATTTTCCTTTGATGGGGAAACTGCACATTGCGGAAGAATGAGGATGAAACCGCTGTCATGGTGTAAAACCAATTTTGAACAAGTAATAAATTTTAGTCCAAGGGCACTGCGACCACTTCCACATTGATGGAAACAATCTTACCTCCAAATTCAATGACTACAGATTGTACAATCCCGTGTGGTTGGAATCCACGTCCGTCAAAAAATTTCAAAGGGGTAGGAGAATGGTTCAATTGAGGAGAGCCAATGGCTCTCCATCAGGACAAAGACATAATGGAAGTAGAGGCTCCTTCGTTTAGAATAGTACGATGGATATTTTTCCTAGCAACGTTGGTGATGATTTGAACCACCAGTTGATGGGAAAGCCTTGACTTAAAGTATTCCAGTTTAAACATAATGATGTTAAATGAGTCTGGATCCACTGCTCCCATAGCAGATAGCATAGTTTTACGTTGATTAGTACAGTTTTGTAGGACTTTGAGGGTTGACATAACACATGGTGCCTGGGCCAAATCTTCAACAATGTTATAGTTCTAAGTGGCCTTGAAGTTGGGATTGAAAATTTCCTTGCAAATTGTTCTTTTATGTGGACACAATGTTGCATCTGATATAGGTTTGTCTATTGTCAAAGGACCCTCTGTAGGAGAGGTAGTGGACATGGATGTGGAGGATTTTTCAGCATTACATCCATTAGATTATTTTTATGGAAAAGAATTGTACATACGTTCCCTGGTAGATAAATTAATCATTTCACTGAGCATCATGAGAACATGAGTGGTTGTGGATGTTTCTCCTTGTGAGGGAGTTTGTTGTTGTGTAACCATCTACTGCTGTTGTGTTGGGAAGGGATCGGTTAAAACTATGGGTTGAGGATTTCCTTTTAGAAAATTTTGGACTTCTTCATGATGGGGACATTCTTTCGTGAAGTGGTCATCACCACATAGTAAACAGAGATATTTAGCCTTCCATTTTGGTTTGGCATCAGTGGTGTCTTGATTGGTTTTTTGTTCCTGCAGGTTAGAATATTTTTTGGATTTACCTTTATTTTTATTCTTACCACCGAATTTCTGAGATGAAGCAGATTGGACTGAATTCATCTCCATGGTGGGAGCAGGACTAGGTGAATGTTTGGTGTTATTACCAACCTGTGACGGATTTGTGTTTGGAGTCATGTGAATTTGTGATCCAATCGATTGGGTGGAAGGATGGGTTTTAACGGAACCAATTATGCCATCAGTATGTGATCCCATAGTTGGTTTCGTTGGGTTGTTGGTGGTGCGAGGGGTGTTGGGAATTATGTCATATAGAGTTCAATATTAAGCATAGAATAAGTCTAAATATTAGGTACGTGCAATGGCTTTTTCCTCTGTAACCTCCCCGCCCATGGAGACATATTTGGATATGATGGACAATAGTGATTTGGTGAACCAATATGCCAGTAATTGGTCTGGAATAGGATCCTTAATTAGTTGATGTCTTCTCCTCCACTCATGAATATGATTGGAAATATGAGTGGAGGTAGATTGTCGGAGCAAGATTAAAAGATCCATACCGGTTTCTTAGCGGCTTGGTAATTGGAAATGCATAACAGAGGCCATAACCAAGGATCAAAAGTCTGCAAAAGAATGTGGTGGCAATTCAATAAAGCATTTAGCAATCGTGCCAGTAAGGGTTCTCTGAAACAACCTCAAACATATAGAATCATCCATTAGGGAGTTTGAGGAACACCACAAATGATATATCATTATGTTTTTCTTGGGATCCTGACCAGGTTTGCCGTCAAAATTGGGTATGTCTGATGGCAGCTTCACAGGAATGGGTGTCCAATTTATGCCATGTTGAATGGGATCATTCATCAAACGTGACAGGTCTGGAAGATCTAATGTAGCTAGAAATGGTAATTGTCGGTTTGGTTGCAAATACTAGTAATATTGATACAACATTTGAGTACTAGTAGCACCATAAATTGATTGATCATAAGGTATATCCATATATGGCGGTGGTCCTGCCATAGGGGGTTGGCTATATGGTGGAGGTCCTCCCATGTTAGGAGGTTGGTCCGATAGTGGGTTTCCTCCCAAATGAGGGGGTCATCCAGAATGGGGGGGTTGTATGAATGGTGGGGGTGGAGGTGGGACAGGTGGTGGAGGTTGTTGATGTATTTGTAAATTCGGAAGATATTCACTTGTATATTACATTTGTACTTTATTGTACATCCAACAGAGATGTATTATTCCTCTGATTGGAAGTGTCGTCATTTATATTTGAAAGTGTCGCAAGTTACATTGTAAGTGTTGTAATTTGTATTGATGGGTTATTAGACCACTAGTGTGGGGTTGGCCCTAGTTAGGTCATGTGGTTGGGTTATTAGACATGATTAGCAAGTCGGCCCTGTTGGTTTATTGGCAGGTCAAGTCAATGTATAAATAGAGAGGTTGTGTCTCTCATTTGATTCACTCACTCACTTCTCAAGCTCGCATAGCTAAGAGAGAAAGTGGTGCACAAGTGAAGGAGGAGGAGCATCTTCTAGAGACATATTATTGGGTTTGATCCTTGTGATCTTGTATTGGGGCTTATTCTATCTCTGAGAAAGTTGCGGGGTTTTTCACCTTCTTAATTTTCCCCGGTGAAACTCCGTGTCTCTTGTGTGATTGCTTTTGTGTCTATGATTGATGTGCTATAGATATGCTATACATGTTATTCTCTTAGTGATCTTGAATGACAATGGAATGAAATTATCGAAAAATTAACATGGAATCAAAGCTGACCTAGAAAGAAGGCACTATGCAGCTGCGGAAGATAGGGCTTCTTAATTTTTGGGTTTCTCTCCATAGAGCATCAAAAGCAGGAGGCTAGATTGACTCTCCTAGCAAGGGTGCATCTTTCTGTCGAGACAAAATTCAATTATGAGCTTTTTTAGTTTTTGACCTAAAAATTAGGGTTTCTGCAAAAGTTGGAATTTCTGAAATCTGAGACCATGGCTAGAAGATCCTCTGAAAAATCAAAGTTTAGAGATTTGGATTGAACTTTTTGATTGGGTGAAGCTTGGGGAAAATCAAA
Source organism: Larix kaempferi (assembly GCA_027924585.1). Taxonomy (NCBI): domain Eukaryota; kingdom Viridiplantae; phylum Streptophyta; class Pinopsida; order Pinales; family Pinaceae; genus Larix; species Larix kaempferi. Next base: position 3,365,656 of record BSBM01000198.1, read on the forward strand.
CCCTAATTCTGGGTCCTGGCTAGTGAATCCAGAAGTTTCAAAAGCAATTTTGAGGGGTGAAAATTTGCAATTTTCAAATTTTGAGTATACTAGCTTGACCAGCTCAGCAAGGCGCATCTTTCTATCCTTTCAGAAGTTTGAAATTCAATTTTTGAATTTTTAGGGTTTCTCTCACAAACCCTAATCCAGCTTTAGATCCAGTTTTCAGCAAATCAAGTGGTAATACCTAAAAATTTCTATTTCCATTTGAAGTACTCTTTAAGATGTCTCACCACACCAAGCTTGAGGATAATCTTGAAGGGGCTGATAAATTCTGAGCCTGAAAGTATAGGATTGGGTTAATCCTAGAAGAGAATGAGTTGGACAACTACACAAAGGAAGAGGTTCCAGTTCTAGAGGGAGATGAGGCTAAGGCCTTACATAAGAAGAACTTGGTCAAAGCCAAGAGAATCATTGTTGATTCTATTAAGGGCCATCTCATACCCCATGTGTCTTCCCTTAAGACACCTAAGGAGATGTTTGACTCTTTGACTAAGTTGTTTGAGGGTAAGAACATAAATCGGAAGATGACTTTGCGGAACCAATTGAAAGGGGTAAAGATCCAGAATGGAGAGACCATTCAATCCTACTTTTCTAAGGTCTCTCAAATCAAGTAACAACTTGAAGCTATGGATGAAGTAGTGGAGAATGGAGAAATTGTAATGACCACTTTGAATGGCCTAACTAGGTCATGGGACTCCTTCATCCAAGGAATCTGTGCAAGAAATAAACTGATCTCCTTTAGTAGACTATGGGAGGAATGTTCACAAGAAGAAGCTAGGCTTGTGGCCCGAGAAGAAAAGATGGGAAGTGAAGATCAAGCCCTCACAGCTCACACCAAGAAAGGCAAGTTCAAAAGGCAACCATCTCACCACAAGAAATCTTCCCATTCCTGTCATAAAGAGAAGAAAGATATGAGATGCTTCAATTGCAATGAGAAAGGACACTTTGCCTCAGAATGTCCCAAGAAAAGAAAAGAAGTTAACAACAACTTCAAGAAGAAGAACATCAAGAAGAGGCATCATGCTCATGCTGCTGAGGATGATGAACCTCCCAAGAAGAAGAATAGGGTAGAAAGTGAAGACTCTTCAAGTGAGGAAGAATATGTGCTAATCTCTTCTCTCACAGGTACTATCTCACATGGATGTGATGATTGGCTTATTGATACTGGGGCTTCCAAACACATGACAGGATTTAAAGAATCCTTTATAGATCTATCTGAACATGAGTCACCCCATAAGGTGAAACTTGGGGATGACTACCAATATCCTATAAAAGGAAGTGGTGAATCCTCCTACAAGTTAGACTCTAGGAAGTCTTTAAAGATGCAAGATGTTCTATATGTACCTGGAATCAAGAAGAATCTTCTCTCCATATCATCTCTCGATGCAAAGGGAATGAGAGTTGCATTTATAGATGGCCAAGTACTCATGTGGCAAAAGGGTAAGACTCTAGATGATGCAGTGGTGATTGGAGAGCAAGAGGGAGGATTGTACAAATTAAAGGGACAACCTGAACATGCCATGGTACATGAGTCCATGGAGCCAAGTGAACTTTGGCATAGAAGGCTTGCTCATGTGCACTATAGGGAACTACCAATTGCAAGCAAAGCAGTAGAAGGTCTTCTTGAAATCTAGTAAAAGCATGAAGGTATTTGCAAAGGATGTGCGAAAGGAAAGAACACAAAGATGGCATTTCCAAGCAGTGGAAGCAAAGAAAAATGAACTTTGGAGATTATCCACTCTGATGTATGCAGACCAATGTCATCCAGTTCTCTGAGTGGGTATGTATATTATGTCTCCTTCATTGATGATTTCTCTAGGAAGACTTGGGTTTACTTCTTGAAGAATAAAGATGAACTGTTTGATAAGTTGAAGGAATTCGAATCCTTGATAGAAAATAAAACTGATAAGAAGATCAAGATCTGTAGATCCGACAATGGCGGAGAATTCACTTCAGGAGACTTCAAGAAGTTATGCAGTGATTCAAGGATTAAGAGGGAGTTGACTACTCCTTACAATCCACAACAAAATTGAGTTGCATAAAGGAAGAATAGAATTATCATGGAAGCAGCATGGGAAATGCTTCATGACCAAGATCTACCCATGCACTTATGGTCAGAAGCAGGAAGAACAATGGTATATGTACAAAGTAGAACACCACATAAGATACTTGACAATAAGACACCAGAAGAAGTTTCTATGGTAAGAAACCAGAAGTTAGCCATCTCAGAATATTTGGCTATCCAGTATTTTCACATGTTCCAAAAGAAAAGAGGACAAAGCTAGATCCTTCAGGTAAGAAGGGCATCTTTGTGGGTTACAATGAAAGCTCGAAGGATTATATAATCTACTTTCCAGGGTTCAAGAAAATTGACATCAGCAGGGATGTAACATTTGATGAAAACTCATCATACATCAAATCAAGGAAGACACCTACTGAAGACAATGAAGAACCAATGGTAACCAGAATTCAAGACACCACTATGAATGAATCAATTCCAAAAGAAGATTGTGAAATTGAAGATCCACAAGAATCTGTAGATCCACCCCATGAGAAGATCTCTCACAAGAGGAAATCTCCATGGGATAGAGAGCTCATCCAAGATGCACAAAGGTATGGTATTCCATAAGAGGAACACAGAGAAAGGAAAAGGACAAGACCACACACTAGTTATGTTTCCTTGCTCTATGACATTATGAACAAAGAACCTTTTAGTTATGAAGAAGAAGTGGAAAAGAAAGAATGGAAGGATGCCATGGTCAAGGACTACCAGTCGATCATGAAGAATGATGTTTGGGATGTAGTCCCAATACCTGAAGGGAAGTCTGTTTTGACTTCTAAGTGGATCTATAAGATCAAGCATGCTGCAGATGGTAGCATAGAGAAATACAGGGCGAGGTTTGTAGCTTGTGGCTTCTCCCAGAAAGAGGGAATAGATTATGAAGAGACTTTTTCTCCTATAGCCAGATATACTTCCATCAGAACAGTACTTGCTTTGGCTGCAGTGATGAAGCGGAAGATACACTAGATGGATGTCAAGACAACTTTCTTGAATGGTGTAGTCGAAGAGGAAGTGTATGTGGAGTAGCCACTCGGTTTTGAGACACATGACAGGGAGTCATATGTGTGCAGGTTGAAGAAAGCCTTGTATGGCTTGAAGCAAGCTCGTAGGACTTGGTATGGTAGGATGGACAGTTTTCTATCCAGTTTGGGCTTTACCAAGAGTAAAGAAGATTCCAACCTTTACTACAAGGTTGAGGAAGGAAATCCAGTGATACTACTCCTATATGTGGATGACTTGTTTGTTATAGGTGAGGATGGGTTGATTGCCGACACCAAGAGGAAGCTTGCTGCCGAGTTCAAGATGAAGGACTTGGGTATGATGCACTACTTTCTAGGTATGGAGGTGTGGTAGAGTGCAGATGGAATATTCCTTGGACAAGGGAAGTATGCAGTAGAGATCCTGAAGACATTCGAGATGATGGACTGCAAGGCCATGGCCACACCTATGGCATCAAACCTGAAGCTTCTGTGTGATGCTTCATCTGAGCTGGTGGATGTCATTGTGTATCATCAGATGATTGGGTCCTTGATGTACCTGATGAACACGAGACTTGATATTTTCTTTGCGGTAAACACATTGAGCTAGTTCCCGACGGATCCAAGAAGTGTTCACCTGGTTGCTGTAAATCATATTCTGAGGTACCTAAAGGGTACAGTTGATTATGGGCTCAAGTATGATGTGAATCAAAAGTTTAACCTAGAAGGTTATGTTGATTCAGATTGGGTAGGCAGTGCTGTAGATAGGAAGAGTACTTCGGGGTCTTGCATCAGTATGGGATCAGGTGTGATCTCTTGGTTTAGAAGGAAGCAATCCTGCGTAGCACTGAGTACAGTCGAAGCAGAGTATGTTGGAGCTTGTTTGGCTAGATGTGAGGCAGTATGGATTAGGAAGCTATTGTCTGAGTTATTTGATCTCATTTGGATGATACTTGTATCTATTGTGATAACTAGAGTTGTGTGAAGTTGTCAGAGAACCCGGTGTTCCATGACAGGTTGAAGCACATTGAAATCAAATATCACTATATCATGGATATGGTGCAGAGAGGAGCAGTGAAGCTCCTATATGTTGCGATAGATGAGCACATATCAGATGTGTTGACAAAACCAATAGCTAGAGTGAAGTTTGAGTACTTCAGAGAGAGGCTTGGTGTTCGTCAGATAGAAGATACTTCAAGGAAGAAGTGATGGCACACATTTGCTGGAGCCATTCCAAGAATGGTGATAGGAGGATCCTTCCCATGGCTGTGGATGTAAGCACTGTGTGATGAGCATCAGGAAGATGCTCCAGTTACTGCTCTGGATATGAATTAGTTGGATGCTTTGTATGATCAGTTGGATCATGTATTTGTATATGCATCAGGTGGATGCTTTGTATGATCAGTTAGATCATGTATGATGACATGCATCAAGACGATGCAGTGATGATGATCATTTGAGATGAGTATCGGGATGATGCTCTGGATGACATGCATCAGGACGATGTAGTGACGATGATCAAGATGATCATTTGAGATGAGTGTCAGGATGATGCTCTGGATGACATGCATCAGGACGATGATCAGGATGATCATTTGAGATGAGTATCAAGATGATGCTCTAGATGACATGCATCAGGACGATGTAGTGACAATGATCGGGATGATCATTTGAGATGAGTATCAGGATGATGATTTGGATGACATGCATCAGGATGATGCAGTGACGATGATAGGGATGATTGTTTGAGATGAGTGTCAGGATGATGCTCTGGATGACATGCATCAGGATGATGCAGTGACGATGATCAGGATGATCATTTGAGATCAGTATCAGGATGATGCTCTGGATGACATGCATCAGGATGATGCTGTGACGATGATCAGGATGATCATTTGAGATGAGTATTAGGATGATTCTATGGATGATATGCATCAGGACGATGCTATGACGATGATAAGGATGATCATTTGAGATGAGTATTAGGATGATGCTCTAGATGATATGCATCAAGACAATTCTATGATGATGATTAGGATGATCATATGATGTGTGTGTATCAGGTTGATGCACTGTGCGATGATGATCAGTTGGATCATGAGTATCAGGATGATACTTGGAGGTCAGAGATGATATGTGGTAGGTTGTGCAAGTAGCATGTAATCAGTCCTCTGAGATCCGATAGGTTGAGCTGTGTGCTCGTAATCAGTCTTGGGATGCTCTTTCGAGGTATTGCTATGGAGGCATTTAATCAATCCCGGATATCTGATAGGTTGAGCTGCGTGCTCGTAATAAGTCTTGGGATGCTCTTTAGAGATCTTGCTGGTCATGCTGTGGCACATAAATGTTCCTAGGATGATATTTAAAGGTATTTCCTATTCACATGCAATCAGTCCTAGAGATACAATAGGTTGAGCTGTGTGCTCGTAATAAGTCCTGGGATGCTCTTTAAAGATCTTGCCGGTCGTGCCGCGGCACATAAATGTTCCTAGGATGCTCTTTAAAGGTATTGTGAAGAGATGCATGTAATCAGTCCTGAGAGAGATCTTGCCGGTCTTGCTTAGGCACATAAATGTTCCTGGGATACTCTGGTCAGGTATTGCATCCGCATGTAATTGGTCTTGAGAGTCCACCTCTATCAAACTGTTCACACAGATGATGAATACCTAGAGTAGGCTAGGCCTACAACCAGCATGAAAAAGGGACGACACTATAGAATTTCCTATGACGAGAAGAATTCAGAGATAGCCCAGTGATCGAGATGTCGGGTACAGTAGTAGTGATGATTGTGATGCTCCATGATCCATTGATGATGATCCAAATCCAAAATTGAAGACTTGCGCCAATATGTTTTGATGACCTGTGTCTAGAGAATACCTTCCTAGTTAAGAGGGAGTGTTGACGTATTTGTAACTTCGGAAGATATTCACTTGTATATTACATTTGTACTTTATTGTATATCCAACAGAGATGTATTATTCCTCTGATTGGAAGTGTTGTCATTTGTATTTGCAAGTGTCGCAAGTTACATTGTAAGTGTCCTCATTTGTATTGATGGGTTATTAGACCACCAGTGTGGGGTCGGCCCTAGTTAGGTCATGTGGTTGGGTTATTAGACTTGATTAGCAATTTGGCCCTGTTGGTTTATTGGCAGGTCAAGTTAGTGTATAAATAAAGAGGTTCTGTCTCTCATTTGATTCACCCACTCACTTCTCAATCTCGCATAGCTAAGAGAGAAAGTGGAGCATAAGTGAAGGAGGAGGAGCATCTTCTAGAGACATCTTATTGGGTTTGATCTTTGTGATCTTGTATTGGGGCTTATTCTATCTCTGAAGAAGTTGCAGGGTTTTTCACCTTCTTGGTTTTCCCAGGTGAAACTTTGTGTCTCCTGTGTGATTTCTTTTGTGTCTATGATTTATATGTTGTACATGTTATTCTCTTAGTGATCCTAAATGATAATGGAATGAAATTATCGAAAAATTAATAGAGGTGGAGGTGGGACAGGTGGTGGGGGTGGAGGTGTTAGGGGTGGGGGTGGTCCACTGACTGGAGGTTCGACCGGAGGAAAGTTTTGTTGTCCCCATGGGGTGTTCGTGTTTCTAGGGTAACGTACTCTGGGATAAATTTTTTCAGGTGCGATTTGATAAACTTGACTCATTTACATATTCTGATTACCTGGACATGTGTAACCCCATGTAGGATGATGCCATGTATGTGGTCCCCATGTATGGTGTCCCCACGAAGGTTTTCCTAGGGATGTAGGTGGACCTCCATTCATATTGTAAGCAGTAAATGAAGGTTTTCCTGTAGTTGCATTTTGTCCGCTAACTAGAGGTTTCCCCCTAGTTACATTTTGTCCACTAACTAGAGGTTTTCCCCTAGTTAGGTTTTGACCAACGACCGAAGTTTTCCTCGTATCCATATTTTGACCACTAACCACAGGTTTCCCCATAGTCATATTTTGACCACTAACTAGAGGTTGGACTCCAATTGTGATTTTCCTTGAAGATTGCGTTTCAGTTACAAAGTTAATATTGGCTTAAGGTTTCCCCCTAGTAATCGAGGTCATAGGAGTTCTAGAACGGACTAGTTGATTTTGATACGATACAAGTGGAAAAGATGGTTGTCCTGGTTCGTAGGAGGCCATGTTGGGAACATACATTCCTGGCGAAGAAAGAGTAAAAGAATAAATGGCAGAATGGTATTTGGGACATACTACTTCCAAAGTGGATGATAAAGGAAAACTACGGCATCTTACATTTTCTCCAAGCATCCGTAAGCGGGATAAAGTATCTTGAAGCAGTCAATTTTTTTTTTCCCGTTCGAGATGAATGTGGTAGGACGTAGAGGTGGGGTTGTCTCCACGGTTGATGGTGAACTGAAGTTAGAGATATATTTCCCTAAATAGGTTACCCAAAATGAAGCAGTTGGACCAAAAGCAATCACTACTGCATCATCCGCAAGTCGAGCAAATATCCAATCGGTGGCTCCAGTGTGTCCTTCAAGGAAATGGTGAAAATAGGTATCATGGGAAGAAGTTTTTTCTACCACCAATGGTCACATGGGATCAGTGATAAGTGTATTTATAGGAGGAGAATAATTCCCTCTTGATTTAGTAACTAGATTTCCTTCTTCATGTGAACCAAATGTACTAGGTTGGTCCATGTTTTCCCCTGTGTTTCCCTTCCCGACGGGGGGATATTCAGGTGGCAAATTTTTTATTTTGTGAGACCTCCTTAAATTTTTCTCAACCAGAATGTATAATGAAAATATCTCCCTAAAAGTACTCTAATAAAAAGACACACTTCAAGTCCTACTCAAGCTAAAGGTCGCAAGCAAACTTGTGTAACAGGTGGGATGAAAAGTTGGATCCTCACAGGAGTTTCAATTCGTCGCAACTTGCGATATACTCAAGGTCCAACAGTAATACTCAGCCCAATATTTTAGAGCACTAACCATGGAGGATTAGGACCATACCCCTTACCGTATTACCCGACTACCTAACAGTAAATGCATAGTAGCTCCACGAGTGTTGTTCTCAGTGTATTGCAACATCAAGACGACCAATGGTTGACTTGGATGGTTTTAGGATGCTAGTGGGGTTGTTGGATGCTTTCTTGGGTAGACCCGGGTTTTAATGAAGCGCAGCAACAAACCCCTTGGCGCACTGGCCCTCTCGGCAACGAGCTGCGCAGCAGCTCGAGGTCTCACCCGAAGTGGCTATGGGGGGCTAAGGAATCAGGTTTCCTTAACCGGGGTGACGCAAAGATTGTCCTTCCTCTTCTGGTTCCTCAGATATCGGCGGTCCGACCTTCCCGTAGGCCCCTCGGCGCAACTGCGCGAATTCCTTCTTCTCTGGCGCAGAAGGCAACTAATCCTTGCGTCGAAGCGTTACGTACTTCCTCGCCCTGCGCAAATAGCGAAGTATCGCAGTCCTTGCTCGCTGCAGCGATAGCGCTCCACCACTTCTTCAGTTCTTAACACTTATGGCTATCAATGGACCTTCCCAAACTCAATCCAACAGTCACAAAGATAATACAAGAGTTTTGCATACACAGGTAATGAACTTAAACAGTTAATCACTCACGCAAACATTATAACAAGTGGAAATATGTGGAGCTCTTCTCCTCGAGGAAAACCACGTCCTCGGGAGTGTTATATTAACCAGAAACCCATAGAGTTATACAATATGCTGCGCACACAGCTGCAGCCTTAGATCTTTACAGAAAACTCCACGCACACAGCTGGGAGCCCTTCTCTCAAACCGGTCTCTTCTCTACAGAGATTACAAAGGCACAGACGTCACACAGACTGTCTGGCAACTCAGGGATTAGCTCCTCGGCTATCCGACTCTACTCTAGTTCTACACACAGTAGAAACACTTAGCAAAGGATAATCAACACATGATCTATCCTCGAGACTGCCTATCTAACAGTCTAAACATCTATCTATCCCAAGAGTATCTAACTCTTACTCGCTAACTCTAACGTCTACCCATTACAATTATTCATATATATAGGTGGCCATGGCGGTCACACCTTTACAAAACTGTGGGCCTTTCCCAATAGTGATTCCCAAAAACCCTAACCACGCACATGGCTAGGTGTACTGTAGGCGCCGCTTGCAGTCATGTCGCCGCTTCCTGCAGGCTCCATGAATTTCGGCGCAGATTGTGGGTATGGGCGCTTGTCCTTCGCCCTCAATGCTCTGGTCCGTTGCTCCTCCTTGATCCGAGCAACCATAACTTCTGTACTTAGCCTTTAAATGAGGGTAGCTGAGCCCTCTACTCCATCGCTTTATTTATTATGGTAGCTGAGCTTTCTATTCAGCCTTCATTCTCTTCTGTCGTGCGCGCGAGCTCCGCGATTTCCGGTCCGTGATCTTCGCTGAGCTTGTCTATCTGGCACCGTACTGCGCACCGTCTCCTTCTTGTCCAAAACTTAGTGCTTGTCCCAAAATTAGCACTTTCCTTCCATACTTGTGCTTTTTTCCCAAAATTCACAGCTTTACCGTAGCTACGACCTTGGCTCCAACAGGCCCCTAACACTCACTTGTGGCTCGCCCTCGAGCCACTCGCACTGGCGTGTGGTCGCTTGATTTGCGCATCTGCTTTTGCTTGGGTCTCCACGAATGCGTTCTTCCACATTGCAATAGCGGAGTCCAATTCATCAACACATTCTACAGCTGTCTGCACCGTTTCTGCAGTTGCTTCATCCTTAGTGATGGTATCGATGATCTCCTGAGATTCAGCAATCTCTTTGATTTTTGTCTCAACCTGGGCAACGATTTCAGCATACTCATCCATGAATGGCTGAATGCTGTTGGTGAGCTTCTCATCTTCAGTTCTGAGCTTGTGCAGTTGCTGCTGCATTTTGCGCACTTCGCCCATTTTCTTCATTTTTGGTAAGCCTGTTAAGGCCTTAGCTTCTTCATTCAGAACAGTGAGAGATTGTTCTGCAGCTTGCACCTGTTCTGATAGTCCAACTTTAAAAGGGAGCTTCACAAGCTCTGTCCAAGCTTCCATAGCCTGGTTCATCAGGTTCTCGGCTTCCTGTACTCGATCTTTCATCTGAGTGGAAGCTCTGCTCAGTGCTTCAAATTGTACCTGCACATCATCCGTAAGATGCGCAGCAACGCGAGCTTCTAGCTCAGCGATTTGGGTTCTATGGCCTTCAGCCATAGCAACTATTTCTTGCTCCAGGGTTTTCGCTCGTTCTCCAATGATTTGAACTTTTGCAACCAGAGGGAGATCTGGTTGAATCTCGCAAGCCGGCAATAACTGGGCAATCTCATCCACTGCGTTTCTGATACCGATGTCTTGCGCCTCATAAAGTGCAAGCTTCTCAGAAGTATTCTGATGGATTGCCTTCAATTCGAACTCCTGCGATTGCAGTCGTTGATTTTCCTGAAATGTAGAGAGCTCTCTAGCTCTCAACTCAAGAGAAACTTTCTCATGCACTAGCTGTAGAGTCTCTATAGGAATTAGAGACAAATTAATTTCAACGGGCCCAACGGCGCTTACCTGTAGTGCAGTTAGCGGATCTGGAAGTGTCATGCTGGTAGTCGGAATATGCACGACAGTATGCCTTTCTATGAGTTCTTCAACTCGCTCGGCACTTGGAATTTCTTGTGGCGCCTGCGAAGTAGATGCTGGCGCATGGGTCTGCGCAACTCTTCCTGCGAGACCTTTCAGCTCTACGAACTGCAAATCTAAAGCACTTCTGATGTGAGCGTGCACATTGCGCAGCTCGCGAAATTGCTCGTGTAGGTACTGTTCGATCCCCGAGGGAATAGCCTCAGCGGGATGCGACACTTTTTGCTTCTTGGTGGCCGGTTCTGTGGAGCCTTCATCACTTCTTTGCTCACGGGCTTCCTTGCCCTTATCCTTCTCTTTCGTAGCGGCGGTTGGCAGCGCGGATGCGAGATCGGCGGCCTCCCTCCACTCATCCGACCAAGACTTGATGGTTTCTTCAACATCCTCGATAGTCATTCTGTAAAGGCCTAGCGCCCATTCATCTGGAATGCCGCAAGGGCGGAGGTAAAGTTGATGTATGTCGGCAGTAAAAGCCAACTTCCCTTCATATAATGTGGATGTCTCCTCGCTCAGCCTTGGCATTTCTTGAATGGTATCTCGGAGGAGATAGTAGTACTCACAAAAGACAGCGCGATTCATCTTGCGCTTCGCGGGATTAGGGGAATCCCAGAGGTTGATGTAGCGCATGCCGGAAACCTCTCCTGCGCGGCGCGGAAGGAACTGAGTATTCGGGGGCTCCTTCCACCCAACGAGAGCACATAAAATTAGAAGCCATGAAAAATGGAATGCTTGGGCTGCATTGTCCTGCACATTCAGGCAATCAGCTAAGAAAGAATTCAGCAGGAAGAGAGACCAGTTGTACTGCTCTCCCTCCGCAGCTGCGATGGCGAGCTCCACGACAGCTCCAGTGACTTCCTTCGGTCGGCACTTTGTGAGAAGTCTGCCTGCAAGCAGACTTCCTATAAATCGAAGTTCCTCATCTTCTACTGCAGTGAGGTCGTAAGCCCGACCTCCTCTTGTTAAGTTATACTTCTGCACCACCTGTGCAGTCAATTTTCTGTCCTTGTCCTTTCCCACAAAATGAATATTGGGATCCTTACCAGCCTTAGATAGACCAGTAATGCGGTGAATTAAATCAACATTTAAATCAATTGGCCTCCCTAGCCAAAGGTAACCTCCATGAACACAGGATAGCAGTGTTTTAACGACTGCGTTCACTTCATTGCTACGCCCAAAGTGCAGTAGCTTCAATAAATTCAACAAACCTGGCTTCTCCAAGTTTGCTGCAAATCCCCTTGGGGTAAATTCATCGACCTTTCAGACGGGATTGTGCACTATCGTCAGATATCGATCTGGCGCAAACTGGGGATACGTTTTATAGTCTCCCAGATTGAAATCAGAGAATTTGACCAGTGGAATGTGTCCCAACAGTTGCCCTTCTACCCGCACACTAGCCGATAGTGGCGGTAGCGGAATGGGATACTTTGCATTCTTCGGGATCTGTACTTCTAGCGCATCATCTGGACGCGGCGGAATATAGTTCGCCATGGTCGCCAACGGCTCTGGAACAGGTTCTTCTGGTTGGGATGGCGACGCTCTTGTAGCCGGAGACTGTCTGGGATCCTGATAACCAGGATGTACATAAGTCGAAGCCGTGACTGGAGTAGTCATGCCGAAATCTAAGCCTCGGCGCAGGAATTGACGAACAACTTCTTTAGTTGACAGGTTCTCCGTCGTGAATCGATGTAAGGAACAAAAAATTTGGACAGCAAATGGCGGACCTTCGTAGGATATGGACGCTGAAAACAAGGGAAAATACTTTGCACAACTCGGCTCTGAAAACAATAACTTGGATTCGTAAACAAGCTAGCAACTCGAGGAAAGTAACCCAAAAATTATACAAGTGTGAGGTATTTATAGCCAGAGGTGAGTAAATGCGACCAAGTGGGGTAACGTAGCTATAGGCGGCTATAGATGAGCTGACAACACGCTATCCTCCTTGCCGTAGGGGTGCATTTAGTGTGATTGACGGGCTCTGACAGCCTTCCGGGGGAAGCTAATGCTTTCGGCCCCTGAGTTAAATGCAAATCTTTCAGAGATTTAAGCCGAATCCGTCAGAACGGCTAGACTTAAATAGCGGACTTATCCTTCATTTATTCAGACGCGGCTACATAACTGCTGTAATTCAAAATTTCCGGCGGGTCATTTCAACTTAGGGAACTGTGCCTCTAGGGGTCCACAACAAAACTTTTTCAAGCGGCAAATTATCAAAGGGAACTCCGCAAGAGCGATAGTTCAACAGTCCGGGGAGGAGCTTCACAAGAGCACAACTATGTTCGCTCCAACCAAACTTTAGACATGCGCGGATGTTTCTAGGAACTGCGCAGGAAGCCGGAGACTGGGTGTCTCGCAACTTCCGTGTAGACTGAATGCGGTGCCTCTTTCAACTACACTGGGCATCTGCATCTCTCTTAGCAAAATATTAGGTCGACAGAGCGGAGTAGCCGTCGCGATAAAGCTTAAGCCGACTCCCGTTGATCATTGTAGGTAGTAATTCTCCATCAAGCTTTGCAAGTTGAACTGCACCTCCGTCTGTTATTTTTATCACCTGAAAAGGGCCTAACCAGTGTACATGAAACTTTCCTGGGAACTTGGTAAATTTACTGTCATAGAGGAGTACCAAGTCTCGTTCCTGAAAGACTTTATTCTTAATATGCCTGTCATGCCAAGCTTTCTGTCTTGCCTTCTGTACCTGTTGATGGAATCCGGCTAAGAGTCTGTCTTCTTCTAAGGCAAGCAGTTGCGAAAGTCTTTCATTCATAGTATCAGGATCTGCCATTTCTGTAATTTGCGCAATTCTAAGACTGGGAATAATGTATTCCATGGGCATAACTGCTTCTTGTCCATACACCAAACTGAAAGGTGTGTGACCTGTTAGTTTCTTGCAAGTGGTTTTGTAATCCCATAATACAGCTGTGACTCTAAGGTCCCAATCATCTCTTTGTTGATTACAGATCTTCATCAGGGCATTCTCAAGAATCTTATTGAATGCTTCCACCGTACCATTAGCTTGAGGATGGTAGGGTGTACTCTTATGGTGATTAATTTGAAATTCTTCAGTAAGGGCCTCTATAGTCTCATTGAGGAAATGTGTACCCTGATCACTCATGAGAATCACTGGACATCCAAATCTAGTGATAATATTCTCAAAAATGAACTGCGCGGCCGTAGCAGCATCGCAGTTCTTAACTGACTTCGCCTCAGCCCATCGGGTGAGGTATTCAGTAGCTGTAATGATGTATCTTGCGCCAGTTCTTTTTCCTGGTGGGTTAATAGGTCCTACAAAGTCAATGGCCCATTTATCAAAAGCGCGCAGTGTAATCTGGGGTCTTAGCGGCATTTCATCTCTCCTTGAGGGTTTTCCTGTGCGCTGGCACACATCGCAACATTTACAGAATTCCTTAGTATCCTTGTGCAATGTCGGCCACCAAAGACCTGCGGCTAATATCTTTTGCGCGGTCGGCTTTCCTACGAAATGGCCTCCTGCGGTACCTGAATGCGCTTCTGCGATGATAGAGTTCTTTTCATGTGGTAAGATACATTTGCGCAAAACTTCGTCAGGGCCAAACTTATAAAGCTGGCCTGCTATCAAAGTGAAGTCTGCGGCTCTGACAACAAGTTGCTTCTTCTGCTGGATTGTAAACTCAGCCGGCGCTTGCCCGGTAGTGAGAAACTCAAGAATATCAGAATAATATTCGTCTGCTGCTTGAATAGAAAACAACTGTGCGTCAGGCAGATTGTCCTCCAGACTTGTAGGTTCCTCTCCTGACTCTATCCTGGATAGATGGTCAGGCCCTGCATTCAATCTGCCTGGCTTTATAATGACCTCGAAATCATATTCTTGGAAGAGCAGTAGCCATCTGCAAATTCTTCCTCCTAACACTGGTTTATTGACCAAATATTTCAAAGCAGAGTGGTCAGTATACATTTTAAAATGAGCGCCTAACAGGTAGTGTCTGAATTTATGTAAGGCATACACCATAGCTAATCCTTCCCTTTCTGTGGTGGTGTAGTTCTTCTCAGCTGTAGATAGCTTTCTGCTGGAGTAAGCAATCGGGTGGTCAATACTTCCTTCTCCATACTGTGTAAGCACAACCCCCAATGCTATGGAAGAAGCATCAACATGAACATGAAAAGGTTTCTTCCAGTCCGGGAAAACTAGAATAGGCGCTGTGATCATCTTTTCTTTAAGTGTATCCAAACTCTGTTGGCATTCCTCTGTCCATTGGAACTTCGAATCCTTTTTGAGCAATCTTTCCATAGGCGCTGTGATCTTTGCATAACCCTTGATGAATTTTCTGTAGTATCCTGTATGTACCAATGTAGTGCGCAATTGTTTAACTGAGTTGGGCGCAGGTAAATTAGCAATGATGGCAACCTTCGCAGGATCCATCAGGAGTCCTTGTCTGCATACAATATGTCCCAACAAAATACCAAAGGGCGCACAGAAGATACATTTTTTCAAGTTAAGGGAAATCTGATGCTGTCTACATTTTTCTAACATCATGCGCAAATTTGCAATATGGTTCTTTAATAGGCCAAATACAGTCCAGTCATCAAAATAGACTTCTAGAAACTTGTGAATGAATTCTTTGAAAACAGCAACAACAACTCTAGAAAAGATAGCAGGTGCATTTTTAAGACCAAAGGGCATTACCGTATACTGGAATGAGCCCCATTCAGTTGCAAAAGTAGTCTTGTGGCGGTCGTCCGGATGAATTCTGATCTGATGATATCCCGAAAAACCATCAGTGAAAGAGTAAGTCTCTTGTCCTCCAACATTATCAAGTACTTCATCTGTGAAAGGAGTGGGAAATGGATCGTGCGCTGATGCATCATTGAGTTTGCGCAAGTCGACACAGATTCTTATTTCACCTTTCGTTTTCTTTTCTTGAACCACCATAGGACTAATCCAATCGCTTTCCTCTACCGGTTCAATAATACCTGCTGCAAGCATTTTGTCAATTTCTTCTTTAACTTTTTCTTTATAGCGCGGGTTCAACCTGTATGGGCGCTGCTTTACTGGCTTGGCATCTGGTTTCAGAGGTATGCGCATCACTCCTAAGTCTCCTAGGATGCCTTTCATTTCTGTGAACTTGGTAGGAAAGATATCCTGGTAGTCACGCAATAATTCTGAAACATGTCCAACAGTTTCATCATCCCAATAATCTCCTATAGAAGCAAACTTTGGTTCAGCTTCTGTACCAATGTTAATCTTCTTGAGCTTGATGTGTTCTGTGATGGCAGGGATATCAAGCTCAGGACCTTCAATATTACGCGTCCCTTCTGATTCTGGGATATTGATGTTGCGAGGATCGTCCTCCTCATCTTCAGCGGTGAAGTTATAGCATTCCAGGGCATGTTCTATCTGGACAGCCCAATCTGGTTGGGAATATTCTGTTACTAGACATGGTTCAAATACCTTCTTTTTAATATACTTCAGAGCCTGATCAATACTTGGATGCTCTGATTCAAAGCTGAAGGTAAGTTGAAAACTTTCCATCATCAGAGGCCAAGTGAGAGTGCCTCTGCGCAATTCTATTTCAGTATACCAGTTCCTTGGAACTGTATCTAATGTGTGGATGAATAGGTGAACCCATTCATCTTGCGGAATATCTGACCATTGCTGAATGCATACTTCAATGTGTGACCTGGGGTCACTCTGTCCCTCATATTTGTGTAGGACTTCGGCTGTGGTGTCCTGAAATCTGCGCAGTATCAATCTGTGACAGTCTTGCCATGTATGAATATTCTCCTTATGCGCAACCCACCATCTTGCGGGTGTGGCGCGCAATGCTACATCCAGTGCCTGTATGCGCTGCGGTTCTGGAAGCTTTTGTTCATATTCCTGTATGAATTTAGTTACTTCAGTTGAACCATCAAAAATTGGAGTGTCAGTTAATTCTGTGCCAATCCATCGAATGGATTTAGTCATCATAGCGCAACGTCTTGCAGAAACCTCATGTAAACGATTCTGCCAGTTTTCCAATCCTGCATCTGAGTCTGATGTGCACGAGCTATCGCATCGCCAGCTGATATGGCCATCTGCTGTGGGGTTGACATAGTCACTGTGGTTAGTAGTCATTTGGTACAAACTTTCCATGTGGCGCGCTTCTTCTTCTGCGCGAATGGGTTCTATATACCTTGGTCCTTGAATAGGATCAAGTGGTGTGATGACCCTAATCTGGTCATCCTCAAAGGTCATCTGTCTTTTCTTCAAGTTAATGACAGCCAAATTATCAAATGCCCAGTCTATTCCTAAAAGTGCTGGGTATGGTCTACTATCATCCATGATTTTGATTACTTCAAAATCTGCAGAGCTTCTGACTCCTTCAATATCAATAGGTACATTATGTAATCTGCCCAATGGAGAGACTCGTTGCTGATTCGCGAGTCTTAGCTGGATAGGGGATCTTGTAAGCTGAGGGCTTCCCATCTGTTCCCATGTCTGCATAGTGAGAACATTGGCTTCTGAGCCCAAATCTAACATGACTTCGTCCATTTCAAATGCTCCAATCTACGCTGTGAGTCTCATATCTTTTCCAGTTCTAATGTGACTCCTAATCTGGTGAACAGCACACTGCGGTGTGTTTGTCGAAGCATACTGTTGGCACTGATCCAACAGGTGTTGGAGTTCTAGAGTTGCCTTTTCATTGCGCAACAATTTTAAACATTGTCGCAGGAACGCATGAACACTGCCTAGTGCATGCTCATCGTCAGGCCTTCCAGCTGTAGTGGCCTGTTCTTGTACCAGGTTGTCTTGTCTTAGCACTTGCGATCTTATATTGTTCTGCGGAATTGCGGTAGAACTTGAAGCTCTCGGATCTGAGAAATACTCTTGAGCTTGCTTAAATGCTTCTTTTTGCTTCTGCAGGTTAAGTGGGGCTGGTTTAATATTAGCGCGGTGCACCCACTGCGTCGCTTGCTTTCCCATTCCCATCTCTTGCGCACCAGTGGTTGCTCCACTGCGTGTTACTATATTAACTGTAGGGTCTGGTTCTCTTTTTTCTGCTGCAATCAACTGAATATTTTGATTGACCTGTGGGGTCTTTGGTTGCATCTTAGCCTGTAACTGAGGGCATTCTTCAATGATATGGTCAGAAGATTTACAATACCTGCAGAGGGTTGTAGGATTTTGGCAATCCCTAGCAAAATGACCTTGTGCTCCGCAATTATAACAAGTGATCTGTCCTCTTCCGCGACCAAAATTTGTTGTGCGTCCGCGTCCCCTGTAATTTCCTGCTCGGGCGTCGCGGGTTTGGTCATACGGTGGACCTGCTGTGGGTCCTTGTGTCTCTGCTTGTACCCTATAGACATCATGCTTTCTTTCTATCATGAGATCATATGCTCTACAATTGTTCTCATCATGACCTACTGATTTACAAAAATTACAATATAGATTCTTTGGAGTTTGTACATATTTCTGAAGTAAGTGACATTCTTGTGGTCTATGACCTCTAGTTCTACAGATTTCACACCAAGGCCCTTGTGCCTGTGGTAAAGGGTTAGGTGCTCCAGTTGCAATATAGTCTATGAAAACGGGGCAATGGTCCTTTGAATGACCTTGGGATTTACATTTTTTACACCAAATTTCTTCCTTAATCTCCTTGCCTTTCTTAATATCATGCACTTGCAAGGTTAATTTTGCTAATTGGTTCTATAAATGCGCAACATCGTTGCTTGTTCCCGCAATTGGCGAAGCTTCTAGTTTCATAGCCATCTCTAGAGCTTGTTCCTGAGTATTGAGATTCTGTTGCATGAGAGGAAGTCTAATGTGTGGAAGCAGTGCAGCAATGAACCATTCTTTATGCTGCTGTGGTGCAAACTCGAAGCTTACTTGATCTATCAAGGCTTTGAACTTCTGGTCAAAGTCCCATACTGATTCTGTAGGTAACTGTTTGATGTCTTTGAGCTCTGTTATACACTGTGATTCTGATTTAGGTTTCTTGAATTCCCGAATCATGGCATTTCTTACCTCAGCAAGCGTTCTGTTCCGTGCTGCTGAGTATTTCATGAACCAAGTCAAGGCTCTTTCTCTTAGTGTGGTTGCTAACTGAACCAGTTTAACAGCATCGTCATTAATTTGCTTAATTGTCCAAATGGCTTCACATAAGAACCAGTGCTGCTCAGGGTCTTCTATCCCTGTTCCTCTAAAAGTTGGTAGCTTCATGTCATCACCCATCCTTCTTGTGCTAGGTTGAGGTGAGGCTGCTGTAGCAGTGCTTCTGGGCTGGTTAAAGAAAGGTGGTATAGAGGTGCTAGAAGTACCGTGTGGGCTACTAGAAGATGTTACTGCGGGGTTATACTGAGCTCCGTCTGGTTTTTGCGGTGTAAAGGGGTGATAAGGGATATGAGCACTCCCTTGTCTTTCTATATGGCTTGCTCTAGGGACTTGGCTATTGTCTGGGCTAGACTCAAAAGAATATTGGTCAAGGCCTACTTTATATCGTTTTCCACTACGAGTGCAACCAATAAGTTCAGGATCACTATCAGAATCTACGGACATTACTTGTCTATGCTATTCATCAGAAGTAATACATAGCTTTCCTTTTTCATGCAGAAGCATTTTAATCCATAAGTTCAGAGAATTTAAGAACTTACCTCTGTGTACTTGGAAGAAATTCCTCTCAGCTTCACTGAAACTCTTTCTTGTATCTACTGCAAACTCGGTGATGAAGCCTTTCGGTAGACTATTCAACCAAAAGTCTACTGCGCGGGACACAGGATTGTCTATCCGCTTCACAATACTGACTAGCTCAGGCGTCCAAGCGACGGGTCGATCAATATGCACAGTAGGTCTAGAGTCTGCTAACTTGGCTATCCAAGCGTGTAACTCCAGTGCAAAGGTAACAAAGAAAATTTCGTGAAGGTCAGTATAAATATACTTCTGTAACCAGTCTTCTGTTTGGAGCGTAGGGCTTCTATTTTCTTGTTCAGCGAACTCTTTAGCCTTTAAATCAAACCAGTCTCCAATTTCTTTAGCTGTAGGATTCCAGTAACACATTTGTCAACTGAGCAAGTCTCAGTGTAACAGAACCTTGTGCTGGCTTCAGCAACAATCTCAGATGTCTCGGAAATAATAAGTTTCACAGTAGCAAGTCGCAAGACAACGGAACCCTTTGTTGGCTCAACAACCTTCTACGTCGCAAAAATAGCAAGTTTTAGTCATGCAGCAACGGAACCATTTGTTGGCTGAGCAACAAGGTTCAGAGCAACGGAAGTGACGTGATCAAAAAGTCATAAGGCAACGGAACCATTTGTTGGCTGAGCAACAAGGTTCAGAGCAATGGAACCATTTGTTGGCTTCTTTCTTGGGCAGACCCGGGTTTTAATGAAGCGCAGCAACAAACCCCTTGGCGCACTGCCCCTCTCTGAAACGAGCTGCGCAGCAGCTCGAGGTCTCACCCGAAGTGGCTATGGGGGGCTAAGGAATCAGGTTTCCTTAACCGGGGTGACGCAAAGATTGTCCTTCCTCTTCTGGTTCCTCAGATATCGGCGGTCCGACCTTCCCGCAGGCCCCTCGGCGCAACTGCGCGAATTCCTTCTTCTCTGGCGCAGAAGGAAACTAATCCTTGCGTCGAAGCGTTACGTACTTCCTCGCCCTGCGCAAATAGCGAAGTATCGCAGTACTTGCTCGCTGCAGCGACAGCGCTCCACCACTTCTTCAGTTCTTAACACTTATGGCTATCAATGGACCTTCCCAAACTCAATCCAACAGTCACAAAGATAATACAAGAGTTTTGCATACACAGGTAATGAACTTAAACAGTTAATCACTCACGCAAACATTATAACAAGTGGAAATATGTGGAGCTCTTCTCCTCGAGGAAAACCACGTCCTCGGGAGTGTTATACTAACCAGAAACCCATAGAGTTATACAATATGTTGCACACACAGCTGCAGCCTTAGATCTTTACAGAAAACTCCACGCACACAGCTGGGAGCCCTTCTCTCAAACCGGTCTCTTCTCTACAAAGATTACAAAGGCACAGACGTCACACAGACTGTCTGGCAACTCAGGGATTAGCTCCTCGGCTATCCGACTCTACTCTAGTTCTACACATAGTAGAAACACTTAGCAAAGGATAATCAACACATGATCTATCCTCGAGACTTCCTATCTAACAGTCTAAACATCTATCTATCCCAAGAGTATCTAACTCTTACTCGCTAACTCTAACGTCTACCCATTACAATTATTCATATATATAGGTGGCCATGGCGGTCACACCTTTACAAAACTGTGGGCCTTTCCCAACAGTGATTCCCAAAAACCCTAACCACGCACATGGCTAGGTGTACTGTAGGCGCCGCTTGCAGTCATGTCGCCGCTTCCTGCAGGCTCCATGAATTTCGGCGCAGATTGTGGGTATGGGCGCTTGTCCTTCGCCCTCAATGCTCTGGTCCGTTGCTCCTCCTTGATCCGAGCAACCATAACTTTTGTACTTAGCCTTTAAATGAGGGTAGCTGAGCCCTCTACTCCATCGCTTTATTTATTATGGTAGCTGAGCTTTCTATTCAGCCTTCATTCTCTTCTGTCGTGCACGCGAGCTCCGCGATTTCCGGTCCGTGATCTTCGCTGAGCTTGTCTATCTGGCACCGTACTGCGCACCGTCTCCTTCTTGTCCAAAACTTAGTGCTTGTCCCAAAATTAGCACTTTCCTTCCATACTTGTGCTTTTTTCCCAAAATTCGCAGCTTTACCGTAGCTACGACCTTGGCTCCAACAGGGGTCTCCAGATATACACAAGGTACATGGGAGATCCAATCTATAGTAGTGCTTCCTAATGTACAACCATTCAACATGAGCCTTCCTATATACCGACAAGTACGCAAAGAGCCTTTCTATATACTATTAAGTATGTGAAAGGTCGTTCAATATACCGACTAGTATGTGGAAGAAATACAAGCCCTCAGGATGCACTGCAGGAAAATAACGACAACTCCTATGCTTAAAGATGCTGGAACACATCTCTAACCTATCACTCAAGTTTCTAAATATTTTAACTTAAACTAGTACTTTATTTTATCTTAGATGGTTAAGTGGAATCATGAAGTGTGGACACATCTATAATATCCTCTAGTTTATCCCCTGGACATATTATTGTTGTTGTTATGTTGGACATAGTGGCACAAGGTTCCTGAACTATGGTTTGCAAATTATATTATTTTTATTACGTTGAACATTATTAATTAATAAAATAAAATAATCGGATCGATCGATCCCACAAAAAGAGAGTATGAGGAACCATGATGTTACTAGCAAGGGGTTGTGGGAAAAGTGTTACCTTTTGTTTTGACCTATGTGGATGTGATACAATCTTCTTGTGGACTTGGTGGAACCTCTCTATTTATGCACCCTCATGTGTTATGCTACGGTCTACCCCTTGGTTTTTATTTTAGTCCAGGATTAATTTTATTTGGAGTTAGAGTTTTTCCCTCACCTTGTGCACCCCTCATGAAAATTTGTAACTCCCACCTTGATGAGGACTCTTACTCTCCCCTCTAATGCACCCTCTTGAGAACTGTAACTCCCATTTTTGCTAATTCAGGAATGCATCTCCTCCCTTGTGTCTCCCTTTCTCCCCCCAATTCGAATGGCTCTTGGGAAATGGGATTTGGGTGGATGGGCGCTAGTCTCTCTTGTTGCTTATGCATGCTCTTGGCTCTTATTTTTGATATGGTACTAGTGTGATTGGTTTTGGTTTCTCTTGACATGAGTTTTTGCTGGTTGGTGCGCCCTTCCTGAGTCTGTAGCTAGTGTTTTCACACCAGCTTGTGCTAAAGAGAACCTACTAAGGATTATGGAACTCTTAGTAGAAGTTTCAAAAATGGATAATACGTGTGAGTGCAAATAAAAATAAAAACTAATTTAACTACTACAATCAAATAACAGATCATCAGGAACCCATGAATAAAATTTGTATTTTGTATTATGCTACAAATAATGGTTTACAATCAGAGTTTACCTCATAAGTTGAGGAGATGGGGGCCCTCACAGGTGTACAAAGAGTAGCACTCCCAGTCTCCAAGGGTCCTTGCTCTTCTCTAAATGCTCAAATGATGGCCAAGACTCAACTAGATGGGAACAAAATCTCAAAGAGGTAGGCTAGAGTGCAGTAGGAATTTTGGCAACATAAGGGTAAGAAGAGTGATACATGGATATTGAATGGGGGGCCTCCATCACCTTTTTATAGCAATTTTGGGTGGTGGAGTATGGACCCATGGTATTGGGAAACCAATAGTATTGGCTAGAGCTATTTGATGTTTTCCCTGCTTTTTAATTTAATTTTGACTTTTTCCCCTTTTTCTTTTTCTTTTTTGGGGATATTGACCCTTTTTTGAAGGATTTTCATTAATTGATGAGGGAAATAATGTTTTTTTCCCTATTTGGTTACCAATTTAGGGATTTTCAGGTTTTTGAAGGCCAAAAATGTAGGAAAAAGGGATAAATGAGTTATGTGACTAGGGGGATGAGCTAGGTGATCAATGTTTGGGTGTTAACTTATTTCCCCCTGATGTGTGAGGGCATGAGCTCATCATATGGATGATAAAAAACATAGGTTTTGAATATTTCCAAGGGTGTGAGCCTTGTGATGGCAGAGAGAAGAAACTGGTTGGAGACTAGAACATGTGCTTCATACAAACATCAAGGGATACAACTGGAAATACATCACATCAATAATGGATGAGGAACATAATCTCAAATATATGGACGATGTGGGCATACCCATACTCGTATCAAGATATACAAATAATAATGAGTCCCAAAGGGGACCTTATCAATACATAGAGAACTGTTGTGTACATCATAATGGTCCAGAGGGGACAAAAATATGGGACATACTCATGGTCATACCATGAATGATATGAAGAACTGATACATGGAAACAATGGCATTCATCATGAATGCGGTATCACAACAACTGATTCTCTACTGGATCTGAAGGTGTCCAAAAATTGTTATATGGACTCAATGATTGAGAGTCAGAATCTCAAAGGTACACTGAATTGCATTTGAACTAGATACTCTAGGAACAATATACTTGAAGGGATTTCGAGCACTGTCACCAACGCAGCCCAGATATCCATAGTAACATACAATTGGGGGGTTTCAAATAGAATCACCAATGTGCTAGAGTCAGGGGACATCTGGGGTCTTCGACCAATAACTGAAGGGACCAATACACTGCACGAATATCAACAGTGCGATGATGGATTTGAAGTCGAGCACGTGAGAAACAACTATTCTAAGATGCACTAAGGAATCCTCTTAGATGGTCCATAAGCACTCACCATTGATGGAGATGAGTCCAAGGTATATGGACCTATGGGTCTATCCTATGGAATAGATGTGCTGGTGTCGATAGAGGGAGACCTGCAAATACCAAGGTGATGATGTTTCCTTGATAGGAGTGCGAGTTACAACCAAGATGTGATAGTACTAAATGTGAGACTGACATACTGTGGGGGGATACAGGGGTCACAGAGTAGGGGGGCTCAAACTTCCTTTGTTCAGAGTATGATGACAAGGTTGATTTGGCATCATATGAAACTGACCTTGGGGGAAGGGGATCATAGCTTATGGGACTAGGTAATAAGACTGTAATGGGGGATACTCATGGGAAAAATTGATGAGTGATATCAGGAGACTCCAATGATGACACATCGCATAATACTTTGAACAAAGGCGACCATACTGGGGATGCTTCCATAATGGGGGAAACTTATATGATCTATCTGGGAACCGAGAGGCACCATTTGGGACTTCTTCATGGTTTAAAGATATCGAAGGAGGGATAGAAGTGTTCTTGAGATGATACCATTGTGTGGATTTGTACGATCCCAGGACGGTGCATGCTCGTGGGTGCTTTCAATTTTAAGGAGTTTGAAAGCGATAAGAAGAATATGAAATGGGGAAAAGATACCGTCGTGTGGATTTATACGAGCCCAGGACGGTGCATGATCGTGGTTGCTTTCAATTTTAGAGAGTCTGAAAGCAATAAGAATACTTCGAGGGGGTTATTTGTCGTGTGTTAGTCCCCAAAGACGAAAAAAGCATAAAAGTATGCAATGGAGAACTCTTCTAGACGATGTGACTAGAGTATTTATTTTTCATAATTAGTCTACCAGATCTGGAAAAGGGTTAAAATTATACCAGATAGACTCCCTTTCCAATACTTTAACAAGCATGAAAGGAAGCAAGATTGTTCGATGGTATTTTCATTCTTTAATGAGTTAGAAAAGAGCTTAACAGAAACTCCCTGAGTGCCTTTTTTGTAAAGGATTTGTACGACCTGAAAAAGGGATAAAAGTATACCGAACATATGTAAAATCCAAGCAAGGAGGAAGTGTTCAATCAAGGGACAAAGATTAATAACGTGAAATAAGGTGAGGGGGGAACATGGATGGGGGGAACATTGATGGGGCCTCCTTGAGGGTAGATGAATGGCGGAAAAATAACGCAATAACTGTAGTATGGAGGGAGCAGAGGGCTCATGAATAGGACATGACAGAAAAATGGTCAAAGTGGGTCAAAATAAGGTGAGGGGGGAACATTGAGGGGGCCTCCTTGCGGGTAGATGAATGGCAGAAAAATAATGCAATAACTGCAGTATGGAGGGAGTAGAGGGCTCATGAATAGGACACGATAGAAAAATGGTCAAAGTGGGTCAAAATACGTCGATTGTTGTGATGGAATGCAAATCGAGGCAATGAGGGGTGTGGAAAAAATTCCCCAAAAAGGATCGATTGAGAGTGAGAAATGATCTCAAGAATAATCACGGGCACAGAATTCTAAATTCGGCAGTGCAAACAACACAAAAAATGGAGTTCAAATGACTCTGGAATGGTCAAAGGGAAAAATGGGGTAAAAATGGATATAAATAGAAAGGGAGCCCACCTCCACATGTCATTTTCACTGTGCAAATTGGGAGGAGTTTGGAGGGGCCCAAAAGAGGAAATTATAATTTCTCTTAATCTATCCAGTGGAATCGAGTTTTGTGACTTGCAGGTAACTTGTGAAGTCATTTTTGTTGTGTTTCATGTTTATTTCATTGGATTTGGTCCTCTGGAGAGCTGTGGATAGTGTGGTCAGGGCACCATACCATGGGCCATCTAACAAAATGGTGAACGAGTGTTCGTTGGTAAAGTTAGTGATGATCGGAGGTGACGCCGATGAAGATGGTAAGTCGGTCATGAGATGTGCCAGTGCAAGGGATTTGGAAATCTTAGGTGTAACAAATGTCACGTCATATTCTTGAAGGATAACGATCCATTTAGCCACGCGGACTTGGAGGCGGCGAATCAAGAGATAGATCATGGGTTTGGGGTCTACCACAACTGTATTTTGGCTCATAAGAATGTAGTGGTGTACCTTCTGAACAGATAATACGATGGAAAGGGATAAATTCTCCTCATGGGGATATCGTAGTGGTGGAACAGACAATATTTGACTCGCATAATATATGACACATTCTTGACGTGCACTATCTTCCTGGACTAACATGCTGGAAAAGACATATTCAGATGCCAAAACATAAAGGATAAAATACTTCAAGAAATCAGGAGGTGAAATTAAGGGAGAAGAAGTCAAGGCTTGTTTTAATGCTTTGACAAAATCCGCTTGTGCCTATTAGTCCCAAACGAAGGGAATGTGGGTCCGAAGCAAGAAAAGGAAACCATGAACTTTTGTAGCATAGTCAGGAATGAAGAGACAAAGAAAATTGGATTTTTCTTGAAGGCTCTGTAATTTGCATAATGTACATGGCGATGGGAGGTCAAGAATGGCTTGAACCTTCAAAGGGTTGACAATGATCCCTTTTTGGGAAGAAATGAAACCCAATAACCGACCGACAGGAACGCTAAAAAAACACTTGAGGGGGTTCAAGTGAATGTTGTATTTGCGACAATGAAAAAAGACTTTCCAGAGATCATCTAGGTGGTCAGACCATTTCTTGGATTGAGCAATGATGTCTTCCAAGTATACAAGGATAATATGGACCAAGTCGTAAAAGAAAAAGGTCATGGCTCGATGAAATGTGGCACCATTATTTTTAAGACCAAATGGAATAACGTGATAGGAAAAAGTGCCCCATGGATTAGTGAAGGAAGTATTATATTGATCCTCTTTATGAATTTGAATCTGATTGTAGCTAGAGAAACCATCCATGAAGGATAGAATCTCATGACCCGCACATGCATCGACGAGTTGATCAATGAAAGGTGTAGGAAAGTTGTCTTTGGGACAAGCTAAATTCAGATCATGAAAATCGGTACAGACGCGAATGGGGCACTATTTTTTTTTCACCGACACTGGATTGGACACCCATGTGGTGTAAGCAATGGGATGAATGAACTCATCTTGTCGTAATTTTTCAATTTCGGCCTTCACGACTGGTAATTTGGAGGGGTTAATGGGCCATTTCTTTTGTCGTATAGGCAAAATGTCAGGCCAAGTATCAATATGGTACTCAACAATGCCAGGGTCAAGACCAAGCATGTCAGTATATGACCAAGCGAAAACATCACATAACTCTAAGAAGAGATTCTTATAGGAAGCAACTTCATCTGGAGTACATGAGGAACCTAACATAATGTTCTCAACCATATTGGGTGTGATGGAAATATCGACCTGTATAGTGGGTGAGATGTTAGCCATGTTACCTTCTTCGAAGGCATTAGGAGCCAGGATGGGGCTCTTAAACTAGTCCACTTGTCTATGGATGAAGTCTTTCGACTCGAATAAAAGTTGGTTGGCGGTAACAGGAGTAGACTCTTCAGGAATGAAGTAGTCTCTATGATGCATGTCATCCCAAGGGAAGTCAACTACAGTTAGTGCTTCGAGGATTTCTTTGTCACTACGAAAACACTGTGTGGACAGATTGAAAGAGGTAAAGCTGGAGGTCGGGGGAATGGTTGGTTCGCCACTTGTGGAAATCATATAGATATTGTTGACCTCTATCGAGGAGGAGGATTTGAGCGGGTGAATATCCTCAATGGTAGTAATGGATGATTCTAAAGAAGACTGATGCATTTCATGAAGCACCAACCAATACTTTGGTAAGTCAGGACAATAGTGAGAGTAATGGCCGTAAAATCCGCATATGGCGTAGGAGTGGTTGGTGTGCAATAATTTGTTATGTAGTGGGGTCTAGTTGGTAATTCGACAACCGGTATAGTGGGGTCATCATCCAATGTCTTCATGTGTGCTTGAAGGCCGGGAAATTGCGGACAATTATGAGTTGCATGGCCCAAATCATTGCACAAGGCACACTTGGGAGGTGCGCATGTTGGAGGGGAAGGTTGCACAGTTTAAGTTTTATTTTCCACAGTATGAGTGTGAGTGACTCTACCCCCAGTGTTATTGGATGACTAAGGGGCGGTGTTGGATGAAGATGCTACCAACACAACGCGAGGTGGATGATTGGCGGTGGTGATTAGTTGGACTGGTTGAAGAATGACTTGTGGCGTTGGAGTGGGATTAGGGGAAGGTAAATACCAAACCATAAGTCCTAATGTCAACCCCAAGAGATTCAGCGTGGCCATGATGGGCATAATTAATACTCCTGATGGTGGAAACAAGAATGAGATTGTGTGGATCAGTGTGGATCCAACGTGGCTAGGTACCGATGGCAGTTGGGAATGAGGTGGCAGTTGAGGGTTTGGGACCGATTAACTTGACGAAATGGTACACAAGTCATAGATATTGATGACCAGATGAGGAGGGGGTAAGGAATGAAATTTGGAAACCATTGGAGTCTTTGAATAAAGTTCAATCCCTACGGTGGAAATCAAAGGGGTAGGCACACCAAAAACAGGTTGTTCAACCATTGGGAGAACATTTTTGGGTGTAGTGGGCGCGTTTGGTTCATAGTAAGTATTTTAACAACCCATCCCTAGTGGGGGAATATCATAACCTAGAAAAGAGATGAGGAAACAACCTTCATGGCGTTCATGTAGCTTCGTCCTAGGAGTAGGTTGTAGTTGAGATGGGTGTTCATGAATTCAATGTCAATCAGGATAGTTTTTCCATCTAATTGGACTAGAAAATTAGCCAAAAGGACTTGCGGCTAAGATGAATGACCATCATAAGCTCATAAGGTGGTCATGGATGGCTGTAGGGGAGGGGATCCTAACTTCTTCCATACAAATGTAAACATGATGCATGTAGAGGCACCCTCATCGATGATGCACCAATGGATAACAAGATTCTAGATTGACACAGAGACTTGAAATGATAAGGTGGAAGGCATGCGTGGTTCATATTGGTCTAAGTCGAATGCCGTCATTCGTGAGTCAGAAGGATCGATTGCACCTATGGCAGACAACAATGTTTTGTGCTGCACTGGAAGTTCTTTAAAACTTCTAAGCCTAACATAGAAGCGGGGGACTGGGCTAAGTCATCCACAATATTATAGTTGGGGGAAGCACGAGGATTAGGGTTGTTATTGATGCTTCACAATGGAAAATGAGGAGATTTGGGGGCCCCTTTGAACAGTGTTGGGGGTAAATGTAACGACTAATCTGTGGGAAGAGTGGTAGCAGCCTTGTTCGCAAGAATGGTTTTAGTGGTTGAACCATACTGGTTACGTCATGTTTGAAGGTTGACGTCAGCCAAAGACATCATTATAAGGTGGTGGGTACCTGAGTCAATGGGTTGACTAACAGGAGCAGTGTGTGAAACTGACTATTGTGGTGCAACAACCCCTTGAGGGGAAGCCAAAGGTTGGGTGGCTACTACCCCTTGCATGGGTAGGGGGTTCTGGAAAACCATAGGTTGTGTGTTGGGTTGTGGTGGGTTTGGTGGTGTCGGAGGTGTAGCATGTCCTTGGCATTGGGCGTCGTCACTCCAGAGTTGGTGAGATCTCTCTAGGTGGGGAAAATTGTGCATGTAATGGCCATATACTTTGAAAATAGAACATGGGTGGTTCGTACATAAGTTGGTATTTTTACCTTGCTGAGGTGGTCGATCATGATTTTGGTTAGCGGGTGCAGCGCCATTTTTATTAGGGGAGTTCAATGGTGGACCACCTCTACCAGGAGGCTGGTTATTTCCTCGATTACATCAGCATCTCGTCTTTTGTTGTCCTTGTCGGTTCAGTTGGGAAAGTTGGTTTTGTTGGGCATAAAATTTCCCACGGGGAACGGGGGGGTTTGTGGTTGGGCGGGTGCTGGGGCAACCTGTGGTGGATAATAAGCAGGAGGGCATGGAGGTTGTACAAGCACAGGTGCAACTGGTGGATGGTAGTAGGTGGGTGGTGCGGTAGGGGGGACGTATGCTGGAGGGGTATGGTCGTAGCAATGCATCAGACAAGAAGGGTCATGTATATGAGGAGCGTGGTCCAGGGGAACATATGAAGGTGTTACTCTAGAGTGGTCTGTGGCACGCGAAAGATAAGGACAACTACTCATGGTGGGTGGTGTAGAGTCGGGTGTATGATTATAAGTCGAGGTGGTGGCAGGAGGCATATGGAAATATGGTTGAATACTAGATGCAACATGTCCAATAATTCCATCAGCAGTGTGAGATTCCTCCAGTGTGTCCTTCCGAGAGGAGAATCAGGTAAAATGGAGTAAAGGTAGCCTGACTGTGCATAGATAAGGTCAAATTGTTGGGATTTAAGTATGGATTCTTCTTCGGTTTGGGGTCGTTCAGATTCCACATCCTTGGCGATAACTCATATGAGGGACTTCAAGAAACAATCTAAGAATATATGGTCATCTAACTTGATATTACACAAACTACGACATCTACGCCATTCATGAATATGGTCAGTGATATAGGTAGCCGTGTTCTGTCTGCAATACAGTAAAATCTCAACACCAATGTCATAAAAGACTGGTAACTGGAAGAACTGTAGAAAATTCAAAGTGAGGGATGTAAAAGTGGAGTGCATCCCATGGGGCTATTCAATATACCACTTGGATGCAGCGCCAGTGAGTGTTCGTTGTAAAAGGCGTAGGTGGATTGAGTCATCCACTATGGAGTTGGAGGAACACCATAAGTGGAAGGACATGATATGATTTTGGGGGTCCTCACCACCCTTCCCCTCAAACTTTTGGATGTCTGAAGGGAGTTTGGTAGGAATGGGAGGCCATGTAGGGTCATGTCAGATCATATCGTTAGTCAATCGGTCCAAATAAGGTAGGTTGAGACTGTCCATGAATGGAAAACTAGCAGGAGGATGTGACATGGTTGAAGTGGCCTGCATGCTAGCCATGGCGGCGATCGTGGGGCTACCTCCACTGAGTGGTGGGGTAGTGGCATGTGTCATAACGAGGATCGAGGGATTTCCAGTAAAGGGCTAAGGGATTGAGGAGGAAGGGCCATTTCCCCCAAGAGTAGTACTTGTGACCAAAGGGATGGTGGTCAAAACAGATCCACTACCAATGGGTATAGAAGTAGTGACTGAAATTCCAAGTGTAGGGCCTGTAGATGGAATAGTAGGGATGGATGTTGAAATGGTGGCTAGGCCAATGGTGGAGCCACTACCAAAAATCTCGCTGTGAAATGGGTTGGGTTTCACGTCGGTCATGGGGCTAGACAGAGCTATGTATATATGTGAATCTAGCTCAGAATCAGATGTGAAATAAGGGGCATCAGGATCAATATCTAGAGACAAATATGTGCATCTCAAGGGAGCGTGACACGTGGGATCAAGTGGACCGTACTGCAAGGACCGTATTGTGGGGATTTTCCCCATAGGCGATGAGAGTGTCTCGGTGAATCAATGGTGATAGGTGTAAAAGTGATAAAGAGCCATGGGAGATAAAACGCTCAAAAATCCTAGTGCAACTGTGTATGCAAAAGGAGAGCTCGTAAAAAGGAAACACTCAGGCCAACAACAAGCTCAAAAACACTTGATGCAATAGCATGCTACAAGCAGCGAAGCGACAATAAAAATGGTCAGAATACCAACAAACAAAAATCCTAGAAAAAAAAAATTCACTAACCAAGGGGGTATAAGAGCATGCAAACACCTATATAAAATATATGGAAGCTCACACAAATTGTAACCCCTGTAGGGTGATGAACTCCACAGTCAGGAAATACAAAATGGAGAACCAAATGGCTAAAGGATATCCCTCTACTGAGAGGGACTCCAGGTAAAAGAGTCCAAGAAGAATGGAAACTAAGCTACCTCGTTCATGGCACATCCGGAAAGGTGTTTCACGGCTTTAGTTATTTTTCCATCGTGCACCCGGTATGGGGGAAAACATGCACAATGAGAGAAACAAGTTGGTGTCACTCAGTATAGAATGGAGAGTAGTATTCCACTCAAACTTTTGGAACTAGTCTTGCCACTTTTCTTCCTAGGGGAGAGGCCCTCTGACAAATCCGTGTCAACCGTACCAATAAATAATAGGGGATTTTGGCTCCCTAAAGGACAACAACTATGTCTAAAATGTGTATGAAAAAGGGGGTATTATGTGTATTCCTAACCCCAATGTACCTAGATACAAAGTTATTTTTGGGTCCCCAAGTGGGGTTAATGTGTGTTTAAATAAGCCAATTTTAGTCTCACTTGAATTATGGGGAGTGTGTGGGTTCACAAGTGGTGTAAACCCAATATCGCCAAGAGTAAATGCTGAAATAAACAACTGAGACTAAAATAAAAGTACTAACTCCTATAACATGAATGTAATAAATGAACTCGCTAAAAATATGATGCAAGAGATAGCAATGCACTAAGGATGCATGCAAATTGAAAATTCTCAAATGCTATAGAAAGTAGACATCAGAGAGGTACCAATGGAAAATGGGTGTAGGAAAATAATGGAGTTGCTGGGGAAACCCAGGTCAAGAAAACAAGTGTAGGGTTCGTCTATGAAGGGAAAATTTGCGCTCTGGGAGCTGCAGGTTGCAGAATTACCATACCGAAACAGGAAAACAAAAAACATAAAAAAGGGCATGGGTCTGGGCAGAAAAGGCATGGTTGGGGCGCAAGTTTCAGGCTCAGAAGTGCACGGACCACGTAGGTTGCAGGTGGAAAGGTGCACGAGGCACGTGGGTATTAGGCCAGAAATTTCCTGGAGCAAGGGGGTATCGGGATGGAAAGTGTGCTTGGGGTGCGAGTTGCAGGCCTAAAGTCGCGCTGGAGCTCGGGTTTCAGGCCGAAAGTCGTGTCGGGGGCGCAGGTTTCTATCGAAAAGTTAAGCGTTGCAGAGTGGAAATGTGACTTTGCAATCGCAGGCCGAGCCGTAAAAACAAAACTGATGAAAGGTACTATGAAGGAAATGACCATATATATAAGCATAGGTTCCAAGGCTAGGACAAAACTTTAAAATGCAAGAAAAAAACAAATACCAAAACAAAAATAACTATTGATAATACCAAACCATCGATCGATGGGAATCGACCTGGTTAGAGTCACCAAAACTGTAGCTATTTTTTTCACACCAGCTCATGGTAAAGAGAACCTACTAAGGATTATGGAACCCTTTATAGTAGTTTCAAAAATGGATAATATGTGTGAGTGAAAATAAAAATAAAAACTAATCTAACTACTGCAGTAAAATAACATATCACAGGAACCCATGAATACAATTTGTATTTTGTATTATGTTGCAAATTATGGGTTATAATCAGAGTTTACCTCAGAAGTTGAGGATACGGGGGCCCTCACAGCTGTATGAAGAGTAGTACCCTTCTTTGAATTCTCAAATGATGGCCAAGAATCGACTAGATGGGCACAAAAGCTTAAATAGATAGGTTAGAGTATAGTAGGAATTTTGGAAGCATAAAGGTAGGAAGAGTGATACATGGATATTGAATTGGGGGCCTCCATCACCTTTTTATAGCAATTTTGGGTGGTGGAGTATGGACCCATGGTATTGGGCAACCAACAATATTGGCCAATGGTATTTGATGTTTTCCCTCCTTTTTTAATTTTATTTTGACTATTTCTCTCTTTTTTTTGGGGGGGGGGGGATTTTGACCCTTTTTAATTGGATTTTAACATTTTTGAAGGATTTTCATTAATTGATGAGGGAAATAATGATTTTTTGCCCATTTGGTTACCAATTTAGGGATTTGCAGGTTTTTGGAGGCCAAAAATGTAGGAAAAATGGATAAATGGGTTATGTGACTAGGGGGATGCGTTAGCTGGACAATTTTTGGGTGTTAATAAAGCTTATGCCCAAGTTCAGTTACTCTGGAATTGCCACTATTTTGTCCTGGAATTTCCTGTGGAGATCCTGGATTGGAAGTGATGTGGAATCCACTTGCAATTGGATTTGAGGTTGGACTTATATATTTATGAATATTTTGTACTGGAGCCACTGGAATTTCCCTGGAGTGGAAGTCAAGGAAGAATTTCGATTACGTTTTGGTTGAACTGGTTTCTCTTGAAAAATTTGTCTTGGAATTGCCACTAGGGATCCTGTATTGGAAGTGATGTGGAATCCACTTTCCATTGCATTGTGGTTGGACCAATGTTAGATGGGTTTTGTGTTTATGTGCACTCTTTCTTGTGGCATCATGGTTCCAGCTCGGAGTTACCATTGCAAAGTGATTTTTTTCTTGCATTGTGTCTATGGCTGGTTGGAACATGGCATGGTTGATTTCAGTTGTGTATTTTGCAAGATAAGTAATTTATTTCATGATTATTTGAATTACTTAGCTCTGATATTATTATTATATGTTTTCACATGAAATGTATGAGAAAATATATGAGCTAATTATGGAAGAAATCTCTCATAGATTTTAGTTACAATATGCTACTAGTTTTTGGTATTTTGTGAGCAAGTTCTTGAGAAAAATGTTTATTTGGATCCTCTACTAAATATATAATAATTTTGCCTCTGATATTTATATTATGTGTATTTTTTTTTTGCAATATCTTAGGAATTATTGGAAACACCTCTCTACAGTGTTTCTAGCCTCTATTCGAAAACTAGTTCACCGGTTGGGTTGTTTTATGTAGTTTTGAGACTTGGCATGTGAAATGTTTGAGAAAATTCATAAGTGAGATCAACCATATTAGATATTATAAGTACACTTTAAATGCATGGAGAAATGTGTGGAATATTTCCTAGATAGTTCTATATTTTCTTATCGAAATCCTATTTTTGTTTTCATTCACTAGCTCCTTCGAAAGAATTGTTTTAAATGGATTTATGAATTTGCATGAGAAGTGTTTGAGGAAATTTTTGCATGATTTATAACTATGATAATACTAATAATACATGGTATTTATATTCTGAATGACTCTGCAAATTGTTTATGCATTTATCTTACTTGATTCCTCAATTTCTAGCCAATTTGGAGAAGTAGATTTAGCTAGTTTGATTAATTAATAAGAGGATTGTTTATGACCGGAAAGATAAATACATTTGTCTGTGGTGGACCTATGATATGATTTCCATGACCTACAATATTCAATACTTTCTTATTGTTTTTCATTTGGAAACTAGAAACTGAAACTAGCTTCAAATCGGTGTAAATTTGTAACTAGTTTGTAGATTGAATCTATGTTTTCATAATTTTTGGAATGTACAGCCATATGCTCTATTTTTGGTACTTTAATTTTTCTGTAGAATAATATTTTCCATATCTTTTCCTTCACGTCTATGTGCTCCGTAACTCAATACAATTGATTGGGTTAAATTTCTAGTAGTTTTTATTAACTAGTTGCATTGATTTAGCTTGAAAGAATCATCGTTTATGTGAAAGGATGTAACCTGAAAATGCAAATTTATTTGGATGTATGTGAATGATTAAATATATGTACAATGACTATAGGTTCACTTTTTGGTTCATTGGCATGGTTGTGTTCTGAATTCGTGCAAGACTAGCTGTTTGTGTTAAATACTAGTTAACTAGTCTTGTGGAGTCATTTCATAATTGTTTTGTTTAATTAATTGGAAAATGATAATTAGGACTTATTTAAATGATATTAGGTGTTAATTATCCATTTGTATTGATAAATGATGATTAGGTGATAAAAAATGAATTTATGTTAAGTGTCGTCAATTATGTGCTAAGTGTTGCTAAGTATCGCAATTAGTACACTAATTACTAGTTAATCATGATTAAGTGAGAATGACCTTTTTAGGTGCATGTAACCTATGTAATGTCTTCGTATGGATGAATAATGATGTTATATAGTGTTGGATAATATTTCACAACCTTGGTTCAATTTTCTTGATCAGTTATGAATTTTATTTTAATTTATTTGGAATTATTGATATTTTGTCATAATTAAATTGTAGAAAATGAAATTAAATATTTATAAAATTATGCCGTTGTGCTAAAATATTCTAAATATCCCTATAGATATAATGATATTTCCCTAATACCTTTTGATATCCCTGGGGGACATTACAACATCCCAATATCATGCACAAATAACTAAATGAGATGCAAACTTTTCTTTTGATGAAAACTATGTATGGGAGGGAGAGAGATATTTATTCTTTTGATGAGATAAATAAAAAATTTCCAAAAATGAGACACTATTATTTCAATTTTGTTCTTAAGCAAAACCAAAATAATAAATCAATTAACACTCTTTCAATCAACCAAAAACACAGTTTCCTTTTTTCATTTTTTCCAAAAGAGATTTGAAATTACAAACTAAAATGGAAAAAATAATGAACTTCTTCAATCGCAAAATATCTTACTTTTCGAAATGAAGAAACAAAGGAATCGAAGGACAATTCAAAATAATTTTAACAAGATTTTGATGTCTTTCAATGATGTATTCAAAAAACGTTTACGAATAATCTTTGTTCAGTTTATCCTAATTCAAAATGCAAGAGATCTAAAAAATTTGCAATTTTAATTAACAATAGAAGTTCAAAACAAGAACAAACAATCACCCAAAGTATCCAATTTCAAGATTCAAAATGACTCAAACCAAATTCATACCAACAAAGGTTTTCACACTAAGACACTTTGAAAGGGTTTAAAATCTGTAGCAGAGCATATCAGAGGCTTCTAAGAGCCACAAGGCATGATTCCCTTACAAAGGATCTATATGACCCAAGACAAGCAAGGAAACTACTTGACTATTGAGGACCCAAAAAGAAAACTCAATCTAGGCTTCAAAACTCAAGAAAATGCAAGGAAGAGGGGTAAACGAAACATCTTAGAGAAAAATATGGCCAAGATAGGAAAGATATAGATATGAGGAGAACACTTGACCCAACCTTAAGAGGAAAACCCAACCTTATTGCAAAATTTTGCACAAAGTCGCGGTCTACTGTGGGGAACAACGCGCCAAAATAGATCTACGTGGTTCAATACATTACCTAGGCATGTGGTCGATGCACTGTATGTGAGCACAAGGCACGTCGATGCCAACAGAGGGTGTTTCTTCAAAATAAAAAAAGACCAAAAATTAATCAAACTCAAAGGATTCAAATGGATTTCAAATGTCAGATATGTACTGGATCACCCAATGAATTAGAAATGCAAAAGGTTCAATAAAGTAAAACAAGGTAGGTCAAAAAATTCAAATAAGTTCCAAGGAAAACCAAGGGAGGTCTAATGTGCGATCCCAAGCAGAGTCACCAATTTTTTATAGGAGTTTTTGATCGATGCAAAAAAGATCAAAGTACCTAGTCTAAATGGTTCAGATCTAAAACAAAAAGAGAAAACTTGTATAAACCTTCACCTAGGTCAATGAAATAGTAACAATCGATGAGTGTAGAGAAAACTTACCTTCGATACATCAGTTTTCCTTATGATCCAGGAGTGGTCACGATCTAGCTTTGCGTACAAGAGAAAATACTATAGATCAAGACAAGGCAACAAAAAATGAAGTAGAAATAGTATAATTGAACAATGCAAGTGACCAAGGAATCTTACAATGCATGCTCATGAACATCAGATGTATGGTAAGGAAAATAAAATTTTATAAAAAATGGTAGAAAGAAATTACAACCGTTTAGGCCTTGGTGTTGTAGCTTCTTCCCAATGGGTCCTTATTACTCCAACAAGTCACCTTCACCTTGAATACAAAAAACCTCAAGAGTCTCCAAATCTAAAGATAATTATCCAGTGTTTACCTACTTCCCATATTCCTCTCTCACCCATGGCCCAAGGCATCAATTTATAGGACAATATGGAGAAAGGGAGGTTGAGAAAAGTGTGGGGAGTGGATGAGATATGATCCCCCACAATGGTGGAATTTGAGCCAGATCCATAACAATAGGAGGGAAATACTATCATTCAAGATTTCACTCTAGAAGATTCTTGAAAACCTATTTTTATGTGAAGAGATCGATGTAGTTTGTAGTTGATCAACATGCACTAGAAATGGATTGATGTGGGTTGCTCTAAAGACAGACTGCGTCATCGATGTGGGTTTCCAGTGAAACAGATTGTGTCGACGGGGTTTCGACGCACGTTTCCAATAGATCAAAGCACATCGAAGTCACAAAACAAATTAAGTTGAAAGGTAAGGAAATCAAATATTATTCACCATGAAAGTGACTTCAGGGATTATGGAAACACAAGGTCACATGGTTTTGTACTACTGACAAAAATTCCGTGTAGCAGAAATAAAACTCAATTATTGTATAGAATGTTCGGTAGACATATATCTCTATATGTATGTACAAATTGTCTGAGTTTTACCTTGTTTATATAGAATTGGACTTTTATATTTTTGTAGGCACGTATTTATGTATATCAACTAGTTAAGATTGATGAACTATGTTACCATATCAATACAAAACTTATATTTTAATATATCTATTCAATATTTAAAATTATATTAATATATTTATTTAATATTTAAATTAATTATTTAAGAGCTAGTAGGAGTGAGGTATCATTTATGATCTTTAGGTATATATGGAAGTATTGTTTGCGGGGAATGGGAATTGCTATTAATAATGAAGCATATGTTACTATAGTTTATCGAGGTTTATGTATTCTCAAAGAAAATTATGCCACTTATACAACAGTGCTAGGGGATTCCTCCATGTTATTAGGTCCCTATCCATGTGATCTACTTCATGAAACATTGGCATTATTTTCCTCATCCAAATATATTTCAATATAGTTCATGATTTTACAAATCTAGTATTCTATATGTTGGACTATCAGTTGAATAACTGTTGTACCTCTGAATATAATGTGGACTAACCACCACACTGGGATCATGGGACTATGTGCTTGGTTTTGAAAGTTTACAACATCTCTAGGTTTTGGTGTAATGGAAAATACTACATGGTATCAAAACTCAGGTCTTAGGTTCAATTCCCTTGATTTATGTCAAGGGGGGGGAGGTGTTGGACTATCAGTTGAATAATCACCATACCTCTGAATATAATGTGGACTAACCATCAAACTGGGATCATGGGACTATGTGCTTGGTTTTGAAAGTTTACCAACATCTGCAAGTTTTGGTGTAATGACAAACCTTACATGGTATCAGAGCTCAGGTCCCAGTTTCAATTCACCCGAGTTACATTAGATGGAGGGTGTTAAATTATTGGTTGAATAACCATCATACCTTTGAATATAATGTGGGCTAACTGCCACACTGTGAACATGGGACTATGTGCTTGGTTTTGAAAGTTTACCCACATCTGTAGGTCTTGGTGTAGCGAAAAACCTTACACTATCAAGTGATAAGGTGATCCAGATAAATATCAGTGGCAACCCACCTATTCCATTGGCTCAAAATAGTTTTCCATTTTGGCATTTTTCTAGTGGTTTTTTGGGTCCTGAACTTCTGGGGCCATTTTGAGGCCCTAAATGATCCCGATCCACTATTTTACTCCTCGACTATATATTTTCAATGGTCTATCGAGCACCCCAAACGAATATCGTATGCAAAGTTATGACCCCGAGAAGTTGACTACTCACTAACCACCTTGGGACCACAAACTTTATGACGGTTCATCTCCTAAGGTTGGGTTTTTGGATGTTTAGGATTATTTCCCTCATGCATATAATAAATAGGCCCCTTCATAATCTTTTTGTATTCATCTTGTCATGAATGAGCGTAGTCATCATCTTTTCAAAGATAAGATATCACCATTCTAGTTGTTTTATTTTACAACCTGTTTTATTTCCACCATTTAATAGAATTTGTGTTTAATGTATCACTGTGTTCCTTGAAATATATATGTGTATGTGGTTCTATATCCATTCTTTCATTTCATTCTCGCATAAATACAGATCACAAGGTTTTAAAACAAAAATGTAGACCATCAAGCTAATGATGGGGTTTGCATGATTGAAGAAATGGTACAAATTAAAGGGTTATGAGAGGGGGCAAGTAGGGGGTTAAGAGTAGTGGGGGAAATTTTTTCAAATCCATCTCATGAATTTAATTGCATCAAATTAAGGATTCATTCTTGAATAGGTGTATGTGTACACATAAAAAATGATAAGAAAATAAAATTTCATTGGACACATTGTTAATTATCGATAAGAAAATGAGGTAAATATGGATATGATCGCCAAGTTTCCTCCTATATGTGTGTTATCCTACATGGTTTTAATGGAAATTATTTTTTGATTGAGTATTCATTTCTTCTGTGGCTTAGGTGGTAGTGCAGTTTTGAAATGTGAGAGCTGAAAAAATAGAATAGAGGCTGTTAATAATCAAACTTGCTCACCTTCCACATCAACTTCATCACCATTATGAGTCTTCAATTAGAATCATAAGCACCATTTTTCTACATCATTCCATCCATATGACCTGAGGAAGTAATGAAATTCCCCAAAAATGAAATTTAAACAGCAAAATTGATCAATTTGAAATAGTTAGTAGGTTTTCTGTTGAAAGCTACACCCTAAGTCATAGGTTTTCCCCCAAAATTTGTGATGTCGTCTTAAAAAGTGATTTTTGAGATGAAATTTGTTATTTATTGCCTTCTTAATGTAGAAGGGGCCAAAAGTGGACACATACCTTGACGTGGTTCAAAATTAGTTACATATATAGGTTCCAAAACCCTAATTTCTACACTAAGCAATCAAGGAAATGAAGAATGTTCAAAATGAATCTAGATCCTTCTCTTGACCATTCTTGTGCCTATAAAAAATCCCTTTGCAACACCATTCCACATAAAATTTCCATACCATACTCATGCCGTTACTTTTCCAAAAGTATCCCTTAACTAGACCTACTTTCTACTTCACCATTGAGAATATCTACTCAGGTGATGGTTGACTAGAGATTGAGAGGTTGCAAAATAGATGCACAAACCTTCCCTTGGATATCTGCAAAGGCCCCATTTCTTCTTCATGGTATGAAGGTGTATATTTTTGTATTACTCTTTGTCATGATAATGAAAAGACATTCTTTGACTCTATACATTTTTCCTTGGTGATCTCTATATGTATTTCAATTTGACGAATGATGATCTCTTGTTTAGTTTAGTTTGAGTTGTTTTTGCTATTTTTTTTCCCTATTGAATCTGCTAGCAAGGATTGCACAACCCCTTGGTAGTATATTTTTGAAGGATCCATCATCCTCCCTTAGTAGTATATTTTGGCAATCATATTGGGGAAGGATCCATCATCCTCCCTTAGTTGTGTTAGACGTTCATTTTTAGGTGTCTTGTTGAGTGTTTTCTTGCTATTTATTGCGGTTGAGTCAAAAGTAGGTTTCATGGTTGATCCACCTTATTTTGGTCGTGGTTGAAATCCATTTAATCACTTTTCAACATTTTGGGGCCCAATTGCTACTTTTTAGCTAGACCCCATGGTGACCCGGGTCACAACTTTTCCTTCGAAGGTCACTACATGTTTCCAAACCCTGATTTTTTTTCATTTCTCACTTGGTTCCACTTTCATCTTTTTTCGTTTTAGTTTGGTTTTATGTTTCCGATCTCTTTACGATTTCATTTTTAATGTTTAGAGCTTGAGTGCTTGTTGTAGTGGTTGATTATTTCCCCTTTTAGACATTGTAGGTGAAGAAGAGATCGAGAGATCCTAGTATTTTCTGCCTTTAGGGTTCTATATTGGGGATTGCTTTCAGCTACATTTTTCTTATTTAGAAAGATTGATTTCCAGATCTCTCTTGGTATTTGATTGTTTGGGTTTGTTTAAAGCACCTTGGTTGTTGGTTAAGAGCATTTTCTCTTTTGTTTACTAATCCATACTTTGTTAACTATCTTGTTTGCATGCTTATTTGGAATTATGCCTAGCTTGATTGTGATGCATCATTTAGTTTAGTATTGAAATGATCTTGTCTTTCATTTCATCATTGTACAAACATTTACATTTGATAGTTGTACACACCACTTGTGCACACTTTCACACCTTAATTCAAGCAATCACTTTGTTCATGACCCCAACTGGAGCCTAAAATAAACCCTAATATAAACACATTAAATTCCTTACTTGTGGACCAAAACAATTTTGTATCTAGGTTAGGATTTTTGGGATAGGCATCCAAATAATTCCCACTAGTCACTATACATTTGAGACATGTTGACTTTTTAGGGAACAAAAATGTTAGAAAAATAGGATCACGGAACAATAGCACAATACAAGAAAGACACCAATATATGTGGTTCACACAATATGGGCTACGTCCATGGATAAATTTCCATTCTTGTTATTAATCTATCCAACAAATGAAGGGATACAACCCATAACACATCCACTACAACTTCCTCTTCACTCTCTCACAATATGTCTCATACATTCAAAAAGATCTTTACAATACTACAATACTACAACACCCAGTTGTATTGCTATGCCTTCCTTTTAAAGAGGGATTACCATGGGAAAATAACACAAGATACCCAATACCATGGGCACGTAAATCACCCATTATTAACCAAGTCATCACTATGAAATTACAACATTTTACAAGGCATTTTTTCCAAAAAAAATTCTATAGGGGCGCTGCCCTTGAACCCCCTCCAGGGGGGCTCCCAAAATGTAGTTTCCGCCACCTCCTAGACCCCCCATGGTGACTATAATGGGGGGGAGAGCCCCCCCACACCCCCCATCATTGGCTGGGATCAAGACATGGCTGAAACACAATCTCTGAATCAGGAAGATCAGGATCCACAACCAAGAATTTCCCACTTGGAGACTGATCA
The DNA here is from genome assembly GCA_027924585.1 of Larix kaempferi. Taxonomy (NCBI): domain Eukaryota; kingdom Viridiplantae; phylum Streptophyta; class Pinopsida; order Pinales; family Pinaceae; genus Larix; species Larix kaempferi. Next base: position 3,408,353 of record BSBM01000198.1, read on the forward strand.
CAACAACTCCATCTCTACTACATCTGCTGGACTATGATCCAACCTTGGAATTGACAAATTTGTCATCTTCATCTTCATTCTTGAAGGCCAATTGCAATTTAGCAGGACCTTAGTTTCTCTTTAGTTACCACATTCATCAACATGTCTGCAGGATTGTGGCTAGTATGTATCTTTTGTAGAAGAGATTGTATGAAATGTGTCACATCGCCTATTCATCAATCCGTTCAACATTGTAGGGGCATGAACCAGATCTTGGGGCCTCGAGAACTCACCCTGAATCCAACTGATACCAGACTAAAAAAGCATGCATACATGTGCAAATGCATGATAAAATATTCAACAGAATGAGGTTAATCCACATAATGACAACATGCATGTGGAAGCAATACTTCTCAGTCATACAAACAAAATTATTCCAATTGAAATACAAGAGAAATACTTATCTTTAAAAACGTAGATCTAAGCAGCTGATTGTGTAAGAGCGATTTTCCACCCAACTATAGGAACTCCATCCAAAATGTACTCTTTCTGTTGTGGGCCACCCCCAATATGGTAAATGAGGCCACCAGGGAGAAGGAAAGCACCTACATGCTTCTATATATCAACCCATAACAAAATCATTTCTCTCCATGCCTAGCCAATTTATCTTACAAAGATCGACAGGATCTCACAAAACAAACACAACCTTGGCTTCCACAATACCTACCCCACACAACACCCTTTTGGGCTCAGGGATCCACTCACGAATCCATGGTTCTCTTGGGAGATCCATCTTGCTAGGTGCTTCCAGTTTGTGCATAGAAGAAAGCCAATCTGTTATGATGCTGGAGAACCACCTGTAGCTTTAAATTTGTGGCTTCCCAAGCATATACAAACATAAAATCTCAATAGGTAAGGGTACCTAGATTTCCCAACCTCTGTGCTTACCTACAATCATCTATTTCTCCTTCAAATCAACATCCCCCCATTTAAATTTGAATTTCTAGGTTATACATAGAAATGGGGAACTCATGTAAGGTAGGTCTGCATGAGAAAAAAGAGAGAATGTGTGAATGAGAGAATAACCCCAAGGGATATGGGATAATGGGTGAAAAGACAACTAACATTTATTCTGACTATAGAATAAAATGATTGTTGTCACTGTACGTAGCACTGATTTTTAGTAGCTAACGGGACTGTACTCACCAAATTCATTCATCTCCATGCTTCAATAATTATGTGAGGTGACTTTTCCCAACAACCTCACATATGCATTCAATGATTGGGTTCAATAGTCAAAAGGAGGTGATTGACTCATTTAAAAGCACATGGCATATTTTGAATGAGTTCTAAGGTTTACACTTGGAAGCTTAGGATTTAGTCACCCATGGCCCCCCTTCCTCTTCCCCTCTGGTGGAATCATATCCCCTTTGGTTCTCTTTACATAGCCATTGTTGGACCATTTTATTACATATGTACCTATATTTAGATATATTTCAAGTTAGCATGCGAAGGAAACCATACAGTCCAAATAAAAATATTACATCATACATTCCTAGTCATTCACTAGTCAAGCCTTGGCCTTGAGCTCAGCACTAGGAATCCACACTAGCATATTTACATCATTTACATAATTTGATTGAATACATTTCGAGGTTAAAACTGGGGGTATTACAATCCCCTCTCCTTTGGAATAACATTGTCCTTGGTGTTGTCTTTATTTTTAGCAAGGTCCCATGTCCCTCTTTCCAGCTGCAACTGTAATGATTTTCTCTTCAAGGACACTTTGTCTTGCTACTAGCTATCTTGGATGGCAATTCTCAATCATTCCTTTGTGTTGCTTTAGAACACTTCCAAGGTCTTTGGAATCCATCAATACCTATGCTCAAACAATGAGTCAATTCACATGTCAAATACATTCTCATAGGATTTATCTCTTAACAAGAGTTTCAAAACCATAGCCGAATCATATACACATGTATATTCACATTAAAGAAGCAATAAGATGAAAAATAAACCAAATAATTATCTTCATAAACATCTTCCTTTATCTCCACAGTTATCTCGCATTGAATTCAAACAACTATGGCACCCACAAGACTTTACCCACCCCACACAAGGATGGTACATCTTCTCTTCTATACGGTCCCTATGAGTGTACCCACCCCTTCTAGTGCTCTTCAGTGTGTGCATTGAAAGGTAACCAAGTTTTTGCAAGCCTTGGATCACCTGTGCATACATATAATACAAATGTTACGCTAGCATGTAGGTTGCACCACAACATTCCAATAACCAATGTCAAGCCAGTATGCCGACTGGGTTTATCAGGCATTCCATGAACCGGTATGCTAATCAAATATTCGACTTGGTTTATCAAGCATACAACAACCATTTCCAAGAGAACACCTCTATTGGGTTTATCAACCAATATAAAGGAAAACAATTGCATGGCCCATTCTCCTATTCAAACTAGTGGTTCCCTCTAGGAACTCCATATGTGACTCACTTGACTACAGGTTAGTATGCCCCACAATACCCACTCACACAACACAAGAATGGTACCCATTATTTGATACGCAGTCCCTTGGGTATACCCATCCATCCAATGCTCTTCAGTGTGAATGCAGAAATGTTACCAATACCCATGAAATCCTCCAGGGTACCCATTCTCTTACTCGGTTTAACAACACTACGGAGAGACAAGCACATGGAAGTAATTTTATAGGGTTTCTCAAACCCAAGCCACACTTGGCATTTCTTCTCATACCTATTACCTAGATTTTTTTTTCAAACATGAGGTCCTTCTCATGATATTTGGATCTTGCAGGTTACAACGCAAGGTGTTCCCCCAATGTGTCCTCTTGAAAACCATCTAAACAATCAATAACATTAATAATAAAATTCAAATATGAATTTACAATTATCTCTCGTACATAAATTAGATTTATTTAACCATGAGGCCATTCTCATATTGGTTGACTCTTGTAAGTGGTATCACTCTATCTCTCATGGCTTTACACTTTCTTTCATAACCTGGACATCCACCTAAAACATGTCCTCTTGACACAATTCTAGATCAACCATAGAATCATTGGCAAAAATTTCAAATCTGAAATGTACAAATCTATTCCTTATAAAAATCATATTTTGCAATCATGAGATCCTTCTCATAAATTTAAATCAGAAAAATTTCAAATATGTTTCATACAGAAACTAGATTTTTCAACCATGAGATCCTTCTCATAATGTTTGGATTTTGCACATGGTAGCTTCCAGTCTTTAATATGGACTTACCCACATTGCCATACCCAAGACAGTTCTACCTGTAATCTGAAATTTTTAATAAGCCAAACACTTTGTGAGTATCCATGCAATTCATCTTTTCATAGCAACATTTACAATAGTCACTGAAGTGAGCTCAGAATTATAAAACTCAATAATTCAAACACTATCAATTGTTAATATCTCAAAGGAAATGAAATACATTCACTTTACATGCATCATTATCACCACAAAATTGCAAGAAACAATCACATTAACTATGCAATCAAGTAAAATTTTCAATATTCATGATTACACAATCATATCCTTTCGTGCAACTTTGTCCTTCCAACAAAGAATCCTAGTAGCCCATTAATCATTGCTACCTTATTTGTGCAAGTCTTTCCCTTACATCCATAGCATCTCATGAAATGATCTCATAATTTCCAAAAACTCTATCATTCTAGGTATTAATGAAATCAATATACTACAATCATGCAATGCATCTTAACATATGTACCCACACATATGTAGGCATAGTCAACAATATTTACATAATATTTTAGTGTACATTCACTCAATGCATCCCTGCATTGATTAATGAATACCATAATGTCATGTCTTGCATTCCACCATGGTGTATTGGAAGGTCTAGATAATTCCTCAACACCTCACCCAACCATCCCCCCAATCACTTGGTTACCTATCTGGGTGCCTTCCTTATTCACCTGAACAACACGTCAGGAGTTCACTCACTCCCTGCTTGTTGGAAATGGGGTTTCATCCTAGATTAACACCAATAGGGAGTTCATGGGTACTTGTGTAGCACTATAGAGTTACCATTCCAACCACATTTTGACCTTAACCATGACTATCTCATATGGCATGCACTACCACAACAAGACCATAAGTTATCACTTGCTTTGGTTGTTAAACTCATAACCAGCATACACACATGGAATTACATGTTTTCATATGAATGCATTCAAAATTATAAATAGTCACAGGGTATAAGGTTCCTTACCCTTACTACCCCATTCCTCACCATCATGGTGGAATGCCATTCACATAAATTCCTTTAAATTACATGCATACCATTTTATGATGACTAAAATATGGCTAAAGAGATTCTTTTGAGCACATTTATATCTTGCATGTTATACATTGCAACAAGAATTTCATCCACATACAATCTCAAGATACCATATCTTCCATTATCCAGCTTCTTGAAATAAACACAGTGGTCAGAATGACATATACTATAACCTTTTTTCAATCATAAACCTATCAAATTTGAAATACCACTATCTCGGAGATTTCTTCAACAAATACAATCTCTTCTTCAAAATTCATACTGAACTCTCCTTCCCTTTGACCTCATACCCTTGTGGCTATTGCATATAAATATCTTCCTCCAAATCCCCATGGAGATAGGTTATTTTTATATCTAACTGTTCAAGATGCAAATCTTCTACCGCCACTAGACTTAACATAGTCCTAATTGAAGTCATTTTTTCAATAGAAGAAAACATTTCATCAAAATCTATACCTTTCTTTTGTGCAAACCCTTTTACAACAAGTCTGGCCTTGTACCACTTCTTGCCTCTATCTTCTTTCTTAAACCTGTAAACCCATTTATTCTGCAATGCTCTTTTACCTGCAGGCAACTGAACCAAATTCCAATTTTGGTTTCTTACCAATGATTCCATCTCCTCATTCATATCTTGCTCCCACTTCTTTATAGTTTTCACCTTCATTTCTTCTTCATAACATTCTAGTTCACCAAAATTAGTCATCAATAGATAATACAGTAAAGGAGAGTATCATTCAGGGTGTACTTAACCTGGTATATATTCTAACACTTGCAAGAGTTTGAGGTACCTGCTTCTATTCTTGATTTTCCTGCACCTTTGGAACTTCATTTTCTTTGATTTCATCATGCACTATGTACTATGTGTTTTCCATTTCATGTTTCTTTCCGTGCAACTCATTTTTATACATGAACTTTTCATTGAATACCACATATCTACTCCTAATGATTTTGTTATTTTCATAATCCCATAAGTGATAAACAAATCATCAACCCTGCATCCAATAAAGGTACATTTCTTGGATTTATCCTCAAGCTTTGTTCTATTTTCTTTATCAATATGGACAAATGCTTCACAACCAAAAGTTCTCAGAAATGAGTAGTTTACCTTTTTACCGATCCATTCCTCCTCTGGAATCCCACAATCCAAAGTGTTTGAAGGCTCTCTATTTATTAAGTAAACATCAGTATCTATAGCATCTGCTCAAAAATATCAGGGAAACCATGCATGCAATCTCATACACCTTGCATGCTCCATGATTGTTCTATTCATCCTTTCTGACACACCATTTTGTTGTGGTGTTCTTGGAACAATCCTCTCTCTACGAATCCCATGGTATGAGTAGTAACCATCAAACTCCTTTATGTAGTATTCACCTCCATTGTCAGAATTGATACACTTTAACCTTTTTCCTGTCTCATTCTCAACCAAAGCTTTTCGTTTCTTAAAAGTAGAAAAACCATCATATTTTTGTCGAACGCAATAAACCAAAGTTTTTTTAGTTTCATCATGAATAAATTAACATAATAACAAGAGCTACCAAGAGATTGTACCTAAGCCAGTCCCCATACATTTGTATACACAAGCTATAACTTTTCACTCTTCTTTTACTTCCTGAGTCAGAGAAATCTGACTCTTTTCTGTTTTCCATAAACATAGTTCTCACATAATTCCAAACTTACCTACTTCAGATCTAGCAACAACTTCCTTGAGTGGAGAATCTGCATCCTTTTCTCACTCATGTGGCCAAGCCTATGATTCCACAATGTTGTATATGTTTCTGCAGAAGCTACAGATATAGAATAATTAGTATTATGAGGACAAAAATACAACGTACCTATCCTATCTCCTTTTTCTATCACCATCGATCCTTTAGTTATCTTCCACCACATTTATCCACGTAGATAAAAAACTGCCCCATTGATTTCAAATTTATTTTCATAGCAGGAATATGCCATACATATTTTAGCATCCATTCACCTCTATTCTTTAACTTTATCCATACCTTACTCATTCCAACAATTTTACATGGTTCATCATCACCCAATAAAAACATGCCCAAAATCACCTGAAACATAATCACAAAGAATTTCCTATGGGGTGTAGCATGACATGAAGCCCGTGAATCTACTACCCAGTAATCACTAGTACATATAATGTAAGAATCAAAGCATCTTGTATCACATCACCTACTACATTTACTTCCTAAGTGGTCTCTTGTTGTCCATATCCTTTCTTCTTTAGATATCTGCAGTCTTTCTTCAAATGTCCTCTCTTTCCATAGTTCTAGCACTCTATCTTTCCTAGTCTGGACTTGGATCTACCCTTCCTATACTTCCCAAGATTACTTGGGATCTTTCCTCTCTCCTTTTTTCTTCCCCTACTCTCCATGGTCAATGCATTACCTAATGTCTCACCTGTGCTTTTCCTTCACATTTCCTCATGAAGAATAACACCAACAACATCATAAAATTTCAAAGTGTTTGAACTAGAGACATAGTTACTTACATCCATGGCCAAGCTGTTCCATCTTTTTGGAAATGAGCACAAGATTATAAGAGCCCTAAATTCATCTTCAAAGTTAACCTTTACAGAACTTAGCTGATTAGTAATCGTATTAAATTCATTTAAATGGTTAGCAACATACCCACCTTTTGACATATTCATATTGAATAAACGATTAATTAGAAATACCTTGTTGGTGGCCGAGGGTTTTTCATACAGTTTAGCTAATGCGCTCATCAGACCCTCAGTCCATACACATATGGTTACTGGGTGCAAGTTAAGTAAGGAAAATGAAGCTGAGGAAGTAGGTCAAAGACTATACATATCAATGATTGAAAGCCTGTCGTATGTAACTGCCTCAAGACTAGACATCATGCAAGAGGTTGGACTTGTTGCAAGATTTTAGGAAGCACCCAAGGAAAAACATGTCCAAGAAGTAAAGAGAATTTTCAGATACTTGAAAGGGACAATAAACTTTGGGTTTTTGTATCCACGAAGGAATAATATGAAGTTCGTATCTCATACTGATGCAAATTGGGAGGGCAGTGTAGAGGACAGAAGAAGTACTAGTGGAGCTACATTCGTCTTACGAGAATGTATTGTATCATGGATCAACAAGAAACAACCATCAATCACACTATCTACTACAGAAACATAATATATTGCAGTAGTTGCATGTTGTGCACAAGTGATATGGATGAAACAAACCTTGATCAACCCATCCAAATAGATCTTGAAACGCCAATTTCATTAAATTTGGACTAAAAAATAGTTAATTTAGACTTTGAAAGTGTCAATATCAACCTTTCTAAAGTGAAAAATTAGGTTTTGAAAGTGGCAATATTGGCTTTGAAAAGTGTGTTTTTCTATTCGAATAGTGTATTTTTTCACTACTTATGAACCTTAAAATTGCAATTTTTTATTATGAAACTATGAATTTCAATTCAAAAAGTGTGAATTTCAAATAAAAAAAATACAAATTTTGTTTTGGAAAGTGCAATTTTCATTTGGAAATGTGCAATCTTTTAAGGTGAAAAGTGCAATGTCTATAATATTTAGTCCTTGTTTGAATAGCAAGTTTATTAGTTCTTGTTTCTTTTTTGATATAGTATCAATAATATCTAGCTTTTTACATATATAATTTTAGTAGTTTCCAAATGAGGCAGGAATTATCTATGTAATCTGTATGGGCACAACATACTTACAAAGTAGTAACTAGTAAATGGTGTATTCTGCATCATCGTAATAATTTTTCTCAAATTCCTAGAGGCTTGTGGAACGGTTCCAGATGCTCGACGTTTGCTCACCTAGCCAGATTGATAGGAAGAATAGAAGGATTGTAACAAAATATAAATTTGTTGAGATAAAGATTCCATCAAATGATATCCATAGGAACATCCATCCCACTCTCAACACTATGCCCCATCTATTCTTGTTGTGTCTTAACTGCTGCAAGGCCTTTCTCATTTATTCTAATGTTTTCTCCTTTCCATCCTAGCCTTGGTGATCATTCCCATATGATGCTATTTACATTGATCATCATATTTTCTTCTGCACCAACAACCCATTACTTCTTTCAATTTAAGCAGTTTTTGTACAAGAATTTCATATCCTTCAATGTTGCTATTGGCTTCCACTGTTGCACCTCTACTTTGTAAGACCCAAGAGTACCAACATCTGAATCCTGATAAATATTACCAATCTCCCTACTCAACCATATTGCACAATCTGGCTCTAGTGATTGCACAATGACCATTTGACCCTTTACAACATCCACTCTTGGAATGAATTTATCTCTAGGCTTGTTGCATATTGGTCCAACATAACAATCCTGCAAAGCAGGAACATTTTCCTTCAAATAGGCTTTCATAATTTCATGTTCAGATCTTGTAGGTTCACTACTATGAATATCATGGCTTGTCGATGGGAAAAAGTTAGTTTTTGACTCATAATAACTCTCGAAGGGACTATCCAAATATTTATATACAACCTCCCAATCATTTAACTTGGAATGCCAAAATTGTTCACCTCCCTTCTCAATCCCTCGATTCCAGAATGAAATATATGTTTCTATTCCTTTTTTTTATTTCGTCAATGTCTAAAGGTATTTTTGATTGCATATTTAACAACCTAGGATGCCCCACCGTCAAGTCTGTGCGACCATTTGGAAATGACTGCCACTAATGAATAGGAGATGACCAAGCTTCATCCCAAAGTTATGCCCTCCATTGCATGAATGGAATGTTATCTATTAACTGAAATTTAAAAAACTAGAATTTTTTATATCAATGATCTTGGCATTTCCATCCAAAAGGTGGGGTTTAACAAAACTCTTAAAATCATAAATTTCATCAATTAGATAAGGGACATATAAATTTTGATCTTCACATGTCCAATACGTATCCATAATTTCCGAGAGTGAAAATATATCCTTGCAAAATAGCTTTACTAATAACCTTCCATAAGTTCCATCTACGTCGTCATGGGTGTGTCCAACCGGGAGGAATCCAACTTCAAAAATCTCGAACACTCTCCTTGCTGTTAAAAGAGATAAAATAGCAAATACAAAGCGATTTTTGCTATCGCCTGAAAAATTATCCATTTGCAACAACAATATGGGTGGTAGTTTTCTATTTGGCATGCATTGATTAGTACCATCAACACACAAAATATCATGTTGCATTACATCTTGTATGTATATCACACACTTTTCATATGACTCTGATTGCAATAGAGCATCATGCAATTAGTTCTTAGATGTTCCTGCTTTGTAGAGAAAATCACCATATTTATTAATCACCGATTCTTCAAGACTCTTCAAGCAGTTAGCTAGGGATGTCACAGTGAAATTTGATTTCATCTCTAAAAATGAGAGGATGAAATGGAAAAAACCCCTAGTCTTGTGCCAATGAGTCAAAATTACATTCAATGATATGGGAAGATTCATAACAATACTAAAATATTTTTCCTTCTTACCCATCCTTGGAATGGAAGTCTTTGACTTATCCATTTTGTCATGAACGATACTCAGAAAAGTATTTCAATTTTTTTGTGAAGCTAATCTATGAGAATAATATACTTGGTGACAACTTGTGATATATTTATTATGATCTGCCTGATGTCCTCGCAACCTTTCCACCTCAGCTAGATTAGTGGTCCCCTTAAACCTATCATGTACTGTAATGCACTCATTACACCTTGCAAATGAGTTTGATTTGGGACATGGCTTGGATCAATATGTCTGTACTTGTTTCTTCATTCTCCTACCATGTTCCTCCATTTTCCTTTGCTGCACTTGTTAGCTTTTCTTTCAAATTATCAATTTGAGTTACAAAACTAGTTTTTTCGTTCTCACAACTTACTTGTTGTTCTGTGAATTTGATTAATTTTGCTTTACAATCATTCAACTCCTAAGAAAGATTTCCTCTTTCCTATTCCAATACTGTTAATTCAGATGCCTGAATTAACTATGTAGCTGGGATTTTAAGCTTCTTTTTAATTAATTCAATTGTATTCTCTTTTTTCAGTCAAAATATTTTTAGCTGCTTGTCCTTTATTAGGTTCATTGTCTATCTCTAGTAAATCAACTTGTAGCTTCTTTATTTGCTAATAATGAGCTTTACTTTCCTTTTTTCCTGGTCTAGTTGGTTTTCCAACCTGTTCACTGTAGATTGCAGTTTTGAATTCTTCAAAGTAGTCTTCATTAAATCTGTATAGATCACTTCTCTAGTTTTCCTATGCAGATGAATTTTATCAGGAACTATTATTTTTTGCAAATTTATCTTCATCTCAGCGACTTTTTCCTTAGAGTTGTAATGTCCCCCTCACCCAATCCTTCCATTGGGAGGGGACGTTGGAAAATATTAGGCTCTAAATCACCCCAATGCATAATACAATTTTCAATAATAAACAGTGTGTGTAGAAACTTAATAACATGCACAACGAAAATAAAAATATAACAACACACATCTAGCATGCAATTACTCGCATAGAAATTACAGGCATCAAATAAAACAATTCAGATTCAAATCCATAAGATTATTTATCTTTAATAAATGCAGATCCAAGCAACTGGCCATGTAATAGCGCTTTTCCACCCAACCATGGGAACTCTGTCCAACATATACTCTTTATGCTGCTAAGGCCACCCCAAGCTGGGCTATGGGGCCATAGGGAGAAGGAAACACCTACAGGTTTCTATCTCTCATCCCACAACCTATTCTTATCTAAGTTCTTATTCAAATGCTCATACAGAGCTCTACAGGGGTCTCACTCAGCCCTCACAACCTTGGCTTCCACAATACCTTCCCCACAGAACACCCTTCTAGCATAAGAACCCCTTCATCGATCCACGGTTCTCTTGGGTGATCCATCTTGATGGGTGCTTATAGTGTGTGCATAGAATAAGTACAACTTCATATGGATGCTATAGAACCACTTGTAGCCTTGATTTGTGACCTCTCAAGCACCTACAAGCAACAGAACTCCATGGGTAAGGTTCCTAGCTTTCCCAAACTCTCTGCTCACATATAACCAATGCTTTTCCTTTCCAAAAATGTAGCTTTGTCTTCTAATTTGAATTTCTGGGTTTAGCATACAGTCTAGTAATGAACATGAACAACCATGGTAACTCTATGTAGTGTAACAGCTTGCATGAAAGAGAATTGAGAATGGAATAATGATCAAACGAGTGTTGAATCCAAGGATATGAGGTGAGGGTGAAAAGAAAGCTGACATGGCTTCTGACCATAGAGTAAATAGGACTATTGAAAGTTGACATAAATGTCACAACCCCCATGCTTCAATAACTACAAGAAGTGACTTTTCCCACCAACCCCACATGTGCAAGCAATGATTGGAAAATGGTCAAAAGGAGATAATTGGCTTATTCCCATCACATGAACGAATTTTGGGTGAGTTCTAAGGTTGGCACATATCATCATAGAATTGGGTTTCCCATAATCCCCCTTCCTCTTCCCCTCTGGTGGAATCATAGCCCCTTTGGTGCTCTTTACACAACCATTTTTGGACCATTTTATTAATTTTCAACATAATATTTACATACATTTTGAATTAGGCATAAAATCCAACCAAACAGTCCAAATAAAAATATAACATCATACATGCCTATCCATTCACTAGTTGGGCCTTGGCCTTCAGCTCCGCACTGGGAATTCACACTAGCATATGTACATCATTTACATAATATTGGATAAATACATTCCAAGTTAAAACTAGGAATATTACAAGAGGCTATTGCCAAATTTAAAGTGTTACTTTCATGATCTCTGATAGTTGTCAATAAGACCTGTTTATTTGATATATCTTTGAATTTAGGAAAAATTTTATTAGTTTTCTCAGAATAAGCCTTTTTATCTTGACCATACTTGATGTAAAGATCAGTTTTGGATTTATACTTGTCACTAGAATCAACTTTATTTGCCTCATCAAAACTATATTCTTGCACTTGGATTATTGGATTTTGAATCTCCTCTCTCTCTTTTGTCTTTTTTTCCTTCCATTTCAACCATTTCTTTCCCTGGATCTAGTTTAAGCCTCTTGGTTTTCCTTGTTCCTCTGTCTCCATGTTCGAAGCTCCAGAGATAATTCTTTTACTGACAACTTCAATTTTGCTGGGAGTGGGAACCAGCATGGATGAAGCTTTTGCTAAGGTTGAAGGATTTGACTGTAAATTTTCAGAAGAATCTATTTTTTATTCATATTCTAACAAATTAGCCTTCTTAGCTAACCCATCTACCTCCTAATGATAAAAATCCTTTCTTTTGTTCTCCTTTCTTCTTTGTGATATTATATGGTGTGGATCATAGTTTATACCTATATCCTTTTTGAAATTCATTACCAGTACTAGCTCTTGTACAACTAAAAGTATAGCCTTGTTCTTTTTGATAAATGGACCAACCTTCAAAGGGAATTTGATATCAGAGGCCTTTTTAAAACTTAGAAAATGCTTATTCTCAACAATAATTTTTTGTCCGATAAAATCCAAAGGAAAGATCCTTGGATTGAAAAAGGTAGATAAAATATATGGTTCATGAAGGAAACCATATAATCTAATGATAGTTTGATCCTTCAAAAGGAACCAATCACCAACCTTCTTCCCTGGGCTAAATTGCAACATATATTTCATTTCTGGCAGAACTGTAGGTAACTTTTCTTGGAAAATTGTTCTATGTACCTCTGAAATTACAAGATTCATGTAATTGAACACACGGTTTTCAATTTCAGAGGTAAAAACTGCTTCTGGAAATTTCAAATTTTCTTCATTTTAAAATAGGAACATTTTCATTAAATAAGATTGGAATCTAAAATGCTTCGTTGCATGGAAATTCACTAGCTGAGTATGGATATTCTCAGTTGGGAATTCCTAAATTTAAGGCAATAGAACTGACTAGACTTAACTTCTTGTGAATGTGATCTCAATCTAAATAGTAGACTCATCATGACTTCAGTGACAAGTTTGTCATCATCTAACCCTAGAAACTGGCTAATAAATGAAAGGACAAGCTATGAATTTTCATCAAAGAAAGTAACATCTAAGGGAAAGGGTGTATTATCAATCGAAATATCAGGTTTGAGTATTTTTGACATAAAGGTCTGTTTAATCTCAGGCGTGGAATGTCTATATAGGTCAATTAATTTTTCTTTGGAAAACTCTTCGAGGTTCTGAGAAAACAATGGCGGTACTTATAATGACTTTCTAATGACTGGGGGATTAATGGGACACTTTATTTTTGTTCTTTTTGAGTCCATGATGATTCTGTCTATTTGGGAATAGTTCATGGCACACTAGGAGACAAAGTCTGGGAAGGTTACAGTTTGTTTTGGAAAAAATAAAATAAAATGGGGTTTGTAAATATTATGTAGATCTAACCCTTGCTTATGTAAATCCTTTGTCCTGGTTTTTAGTTCACTAACTGAACCCCTGGTCACAATTGTATCAAACACATGCCCATACCTATCTTCAAAAACCTCCTCTAACTTCATAAATTATCTATAATGGAATTCTACTTCACCTTGCTCTTCCATTTTATAAGATGTTGAGTAGTCTGCAAGAAAAGAGGGTCTACCTAGAAAAATATGAATTGGAAAGGTTGCTTCATTGGCTTTCAAGCAAGCACAACATGTCCAAGTCATCATGTACAAAGTGACAATTGTCTTGTTTCATACGCACTTGTATTTTATAACCTTGGAAAAAAAAGTGGTTTCGCAACTAGGGAGAGCGGTTTCCTCCTACCACCTTTTAACTAGCGAAATTCTCCCACGATGACACGTGGTAGGCGGTTTTGGATTTCACAACCACTCAACATTTTCAATGTCCACGCATCTTCGTGGTGCAAAATAAACATTGTTCATCGATATTTCACCTGTTGATCAACGACCATTGATATTTTTTGCACTTTAACCTTGGATAGCAGTCATTTCGCCGACGATCAACACATTATACATTTTGCAACTTTCCCCAACGGAACCATCATCCATCGTCCATCGTTGATATTATTCCTTCTTTGAACTGAGCCATCGATTTCTAATTCTTTTGCAGAACCCACTCCTTTTCCAATTTCAAATCAATTCCTTTTATTGCCACAATCAAATAAGATATTTTCCGTTTGGAACTTAGTACCTATTCTTCTATGCATTTTTCTTTTCTTCATTTTCATATGGGAAGAAATTGTAAAAGGCATAATTCCCATTACTCCAATTCTATTTCTCCAAATATCTTTTTTCTTTTTAATAACAAAAATATTTGTGTGAACCGATATGATTAATTATGAATTCCCCACTGAGGATCAATGGAATACAGTTGAAAATTTTGGGAGGATGAAGTACAAATTGCACCAATGAGGACACCTATTAGTGATACTTAAGTGAAGGTTATGACAAAGCCCACTTAAATGTGGAATAAAATTGTCTTTCAACATTTTGAGGATTATGAAGACTTATTTTTGTGACATATGTAATAAGTAGTTCTAAATTCCTATTTTCAAGAAAATAGTTAAGCAGCAGGTTAGATATCAGCTCTCTAATTGGGTTTGGAACCCATGAGAGCGAGACCAGTTTGACTAAGCAATTTCAAGAGTAATAAAAAATTTGTAGAGTTAAGCAAATATTTTCTGAGTAGAGATTCTCCTGTTTTTATTTTGCAGTCTATATTTCATTTCCTTATGTGAATGTTATTCCTGTTATCTATTTCCACTGTGTTGTTTATGTGAGCAGAGATTCTCCTATTATTATCTGTTGTCTGATGTGAATGAGATTATGTTGAGTCAAAATTCATATTGATGTATGCTCTGGTTCATAGGATTAAAGTATTCACAAAAACCTTCTTCTAAAGTTAATATTGGATTCATAAAAGAACACATACAACAAAATAAGTTAATATTGGATTCATAAAAGAACGCATACAAAAAATAAGTTAATCTTGGATTCATAAAAGAACACATACAACAAAATAAGTTAATATTGGATTCATAAAAGAACACATACAACAAAATAAGTTAATATGGATTCATAAAATAACACATAAAACAAAATAGTGCAAGTTGATCATGTTAAAGTTACATTATATGTATATTCATCCGATAAATTTCATAAGGGTTGTCATCCAAACCAGACAACTAGATAAATCAGTTAAAATGTCATTCATCCCAATTATACAAAATGAATGGAAGACCCTTTGCAAAATATGTCAGTCTAATATTATCATTCCATTCTTCTATTGTCCCTCTAAAAATACAACCCTTAAAAAATACCTGCCTATACAAAATGAACAGAAGGGCCTTTGCAAAATAGGACAAAATCCCTTCCCTAAGCTAACAAAAAACGAAAAATTGAAAAACATACAAATAAAACTAATAGAAAAAGAAAAAAATAAAAGTTATCGTAAAAATATCAAGAGATCGTGGTGGGTGGGATGCGTTGTTCCCTTAGTCAATCTCCATTGATTTTGTCCTTGGGTGAGGCCTGTTAGCTGGAGGGGACTATCTAGAACCTACCAAAGTCGCTAGGATCCTCTTGACACCACGTTGATCTTGGGTGGCTTCATCGTGTTCGACAAGGATCCTTCCCATCCATTCAATCAGCTCATCATTATTATTTTCAAACTTGTAGTCGATGGTATCCTCAATTCTCTTATCCATGTACTCAAAGTCCTCTTTGTCTCATTTCCCCTCTATCTTCTTTCGAATATCTACTATCTGATTTTCCAACTGCTCAACTCTTCGGTTGTATACATCATTATCGCTAGTCCTTCAAAAAGGGCCATGAATTTTATCTTTCGCCATTATATAACAAGGATATAGGCCTGAAGAACTGTGGTAACAACGATTCCTGTATGGGAGCTCGCTGCCACTAAGAAGAGCACTAGTCAGAATCCGGTGCCCACCCTTGTTTGAACCTTCAATAGCTAAATGATGAAGGGGGGCAGTGGAGGGAGAAACTGTCGAAGACAGAGATAATTTATAGATCATTTTCTTCAAAAACCAAGGAATAGGAGCATATCCGATTTAAAGGAGCAAAAATGAACAAAAAACCTGAACATGGATCAGAATAAATCTTCACAACTGTTGAAAACAAATATCGAAGTACTTGAAATAGGTTTATATGACATTACGAGTCAGATACCTTACCCTAACCGACCTTTGAATTGAGTGATGGGACATATTGACTACTACGGTTTTCCGATATAATCAAGGGTAGGGTCCCATTTCACTTTGAAGGGCTATGTGATATTGAACCCTATGCTGACATGTAAAAATAAATCATTCTTTTCATTTGAAAATGTAATAGTACATCAAAATTTCACTATCACTTTTAAAATTTTCTTAATAAAGTGACAATATTTGCATTGATCCTCTCTATAAAATTTAATAAGCAATGTTATTTTAATATGGGCTAGTTAAATAACCCAAGAATCCATATAGAATAAATTTAAAAAAGAAAGACAAAAAAGCTAACAATACGAAGAAATCACTTGTTTGATCAATTATACCAATTCTAGACATTGTTTGTAGATGGGTTTGTAGAAGATCTAGTGTAAGATGGGAAAAAGTCGATGAAGAAGAGGGAGAGATGACCATAAGAGATAATATAAGTCTAAACAACATCATCAATCTTCCAATATGGCATTGAGATGAAACATAATTTGGAAAAGAAGGAGAGATAACATGCCATAGGAATAACATCTAAGGTTATGGTGTTAATTTATTACACGACACATTTCATATTATGTACAGAACTCTACCGTTCAAGGTTTGGAAATTGCAAAAAATGGTAGCGAGGTTGTACAATCTAGGAAGTGTGATTTTTTTTTGGTTCATTAGTTTGGGTCATTCGAGAATTTTCCTCCATAGACCAATCACATAATGCATTAAAATTTTTAAACAATTTGGTTGTGGAAAGTTAAAACCCTACATCTAACTTTGTTCTCCACATACAAAATACTACACATATTTGAAAATCTAATCCACAGTGCAAAATTCTGCACATACCTGTAAATTCACAACAACCCAGTCATATAAGGATCCCACTGGACGAATCACGAATGCAAATGTTGTAGAAGATGTTTGTAAGGAGCCCGTTGGATGAATCACGAATGCATAGTGAAGAAAATGAGGTGGAAACGACAATGGGGATACCCAATATAAACTGTGTTTCAAGTTTCACCCCTACGCAGTTGGGGCATTGGGCATGGATGCATCCAATTTCTTAAAAAAGTGACAAAATTTGCATCGTTGCACTCTATAGATTTTAATAAGCAATGTCTAACCCAAATAAACCAAGAACCCATATAGAGAAAATTTTAGAAACATAAAAAATACCTAACAATATGAAAAAATCATTTGAAAAATATTTATAACCATGGAGATTGAATTGACATGTAATCAAACTTCTAACAGAAAAATCAAGGTTGGATGGAATTGAAATACAATCTATACAATGTCTAATGAATATAGAGATCAATAAATACAAAATAGGGAGTGAATCTAAAAAATATGTTCATGAATACAAAAACTATTATCTTGAATCACTTCAATAACAAACTTCACTCCTTTGAAGCCCTTTGGCAACTTGAATGTGGACAACAAAGTGCAAAGTTATTTTGAAAATGAATGCCACAAATTACCCATTGGGAATTGGTGGTCCCTTAAGCACTCTAATTTTATTTCAACATTAGTAATCTTCTCATAATATATGTGATTTAATCTTAAAATTGAGTGTGCTTTTAAGATTTATCCATATCTCAAACTCTGCTCTCAAGTTGTCTACCATTGCATCACCAATTATGATTCCTTCTAAATAATCAAACTATGCAACATCATATCTCTTTTGAGTTAATAGATTGTATTTGTACTCATCCTTCTTATACATATCACCATTCCCATCCCATGGATGAGGTAAACCAAGACTAATGCAAGACTTTTCTTTGTAAAGACCTTTGAATCTAATAATCTCTTCAGCCAATGCTTTTGCTTTGTCTTGAGTTCAGGATATCCATACCTCCTTAGTAATCATTTGGTTGGTTATCTTTATCATATGAGTCCTGTTTTGAACCTACAAGTCCTCCAATTGCTTCTTAGTTATACTAGTATTCATGACATTTATTATTTCAGCATCCTACTTAGTCATTTCTCCAAGATGCTTTTCAACATCTTTGATTTCCTTTTGACATGTTTCATACATATTTAACTCATCTTGTATAAGATCAAAATAATCCCATCTATCTAATATTCCAACTGATATTTTGTCCCAAAGGCTCTTTCTATTTCTTCTCAACAACTCATTACCCTGGACATCTAGTTGCATCTTGGTAATTTGAATTTTTAATTCATTTATCTCCGACTCTTGATCATCAGTACCTTTGCACATTGTTGTTCACTTTCAAGTTCACAAGAAAGGGTCAAGAGTTACTTAAGCTAAAGCTAAAGGATCTTAAAGGGTAACCATAGAATAAGCTAAATCATGCTCTTATAGTAGTATAAATAGGAGGGGAAAATTTTCATCTTCATCATCCAAAATTGAAGAGCTCAGATACAAGAGTAGAGAGTCAAATTTTAGGGAAAGATGATGTGAAGGAGGCCAAAATTCTAGTGGAAGATGAAATCTGGTGATGATTTCTACTTGTTTTTTTTTGTTTTAGGTCATCTTGGAATTTTTAGTATATCTTTGTTTCTGGGATTTTCAGACCATGAAATGTTTATGGGATGGAGACATGTCAAGACTTGTGAGTTCCTATGGTAAAAATTTCAGATGCTGATTTGCTATAGTTCCGAAGATATGACCTCAGAAAGTTAGGGTTTTTGAATAACCTTAAAACATGTCAATTTGTCATTTTCCTTATAACTTTTGATGCATAATGTTTCATATAATGCCCTTTGGAGAGATGAAAAATAGATCTCTAAGAACATATGGTTAAAATTTCAGATCTTGGTTCGCTATATTTTTCGAAGATATGAACTTGGGTAGATAGGGCTTTTAAATGACTCAAAAATCATCTTTAAACAAGTTAGTTTGTCATTTTCACTATAAATTTTGATCCATGACGTTTCAAAGAATGAACCTTAGAGGAGATGTCATAGAGATATTGAATAATATGTGGTAAATTTTCATATCTTTATTCATTACATTTTAAGAGTTATCTTTTTTTAATGTTAGGGCTTGTGACAATGAAAATTTAAGAGAAGAAGGTGGACAAAATATTTCATAACTTTCTCATACGGTATCAGAATCACAAACTTGTTTGATCTGGGTCATGTCTAGGAAGCACGAGGGGGACAACAATTCGACTAAATGAGTTGGCTCTGTTATGGCGGAAGCTTAATAAATAGAATGAGAAAAAGCAGGATTATGCAATACAGATAAACACAAATACACACAGACAATATGCAGTAATGCGAACTGTTCTTATATGAGATGTAAACAGATCAAAACTGATTGATTTTGATGTATGTTACAATATTATACATGCTTATATAGAATTATGAGACGCTTGGGTGCCTGCCTGTTACATTCAGTTACAAAGAAGAAGTTAGAATGGTTCAACTGTTCAACCGTTATAGTCGATTGGAAGACAGAGAGATAGTCTGTCGAAGTTCTACAGTCACTAGTCGCATGTCGACGCTGCTTGTTGATGTCGTGAACTATGAGGTTGTTGAACATGTCGAAGGTGCAGAACATGTCGCAGTATGTCGAAGTCGAGACTCGTCGGAGTTGTGTCGAAATCGAACCTATCAAAGTGTTGAAGTTGTCAAAGTCATGTCGCGTCGAAACTTGTCGAAGTTGTATCAACAACGATGACTGGTCGAGGATGTGTAGAAGTTAGCATCGGACAATAATTCCAACTACGATATGGATCAATGGGTAATCATACTTAATGATGATCTTGGTAATTATCTTGTCACATTCTATGATGATCTTGGCATAGATATTATTGGTGATTTTATTGAAATATTCCATGGTAATTTTATTGACACGTGATCCATCTTTTGGAATGTACAATGAGGTCTATGATGTAAGGTTTTGAAGGTGCAAATAGATGAAGTCTATTCGCAATTATTTATGGGATTTGATTCCACTCTTTGGAGGCATCTTTCTAGTCTTGCTATACATCTGAACTATATATTGGAAGAAGTTGTCGACATTCTTGGAGGAAATATTTGAGGCATGTACAGGTTGACATTGTGATAGAGATATTTTTTGTGGCATTGTGATAGAGACAATGATTGTGTCATTGTGACAAATAGGGATTGTGATAGTGAAATCAATACAATGATTGTGAGAATGACATATATAGGTACAGGTATAGTGATATAGGTACAAGGACATCGGATACAGTTATAAGTAGTTGGAGATAGTGGTATGATGGAAGTGGAATATTGTTCTTCGGATTCATATCAGGGTGGAAAGATGGAGCATGGATAGGATATTGAAGTATCCTTTAGGTTGGTGCTTGTGATCTCAGGGATTTGGTGCTAGTAAAACTATTGAATTGGAGTTTACTGAGGACTGGAGTTCTATCTATAGGTTGGAACTTATGAAAACCATGGGTTTGTAGCCTCCTTCTAGTTGGATCTAGTAAACCAAGGAGTTGGGGCTTCCTTCAGGTTGGAGCCTATAAATTAAGGGGTTGGAGCCTCCTTCTAGTTGGTGCTAGTAAATTAGGAATTTGGACCTTCCTTCAAGTTGGATCTTGTAAATTAGGGGTTTGGTCCCTCCTTCTAGTTGGTGTTGGGGTCCTTCCTATGAATGAAATCTTGTTATTTTTATATAAGAAAATAATTATGTGGTTTTCTCTTGTTTGGGTTTCGGATCCACGATAAATCTCTTGTGCATTGTGTATGATGTTATGTGTTGTTTTTATGTGATGGTGAATGACATTGTTAATGGTTAATGTTACATGTTGTACTTAAGGTTAAAAGTGTTAAAAAGAGATAAATACTTATTTACCCCCCCTCTTAGATAATTTTCCAATAGTTAATTGGTATTAGAGTCAATTCCTTCAACAAATTATGATAGTTGGAACAAAGATCTCTAGAGCACATGGATGAACATGAAAGTATCTACTTTGCAGATGAGGTTCGATTGTTCTATGGATCAAATTTTGATCATTGGATTATAAGGATGAGACTACATTTACAAGCACAAGTTTTTGATATCTAGAAATGTTGATGTATAGGTAACTTCAGAATGTATTTCACCTATGTATATTGTACTCCTATAGAGATGTTATCATTCCTCTATACGGAAGTGTCGTCATTTGTATTGACAACTGTCGCAAGTGTCGTAACTTGCATTGATGGGTCATTAGACCACCGAGTGTGGTGTCAGCCCTGATTAGTGTAACCATGGGTTATTAGAATGAGTTAGACAAGTCGGCCCTGCTAGGTTATTAGGCAGGTCAGGTCATGTATAAATAGAGAGCAGGAGATCTCTATTTGTTCATCTCATTATTCACTCCTACATCACTCGGAAGGTGGCGCACTAGTTGAGGAGGAGGAGTAGCTTCTAGTAGAAGAATATCTCTTGTACTTGGGTTGTATCATTGCTCTTTCTATCGCTGAGGAAGTTGTGGGGTTTTTCACCTTTATGGTTTTCCCTAGTGAAACTTTGTGTGTATATTGTCTCATCTGATTGCTTGGTGTGATTGATATGCATTGTTATACTTGTTATGTTGTACATGTTATTCTCTTAGTAAAGATCCTAGAGTATATTGAATTAATGCTAAAAAATTAACATGGTATCAGAGCTAACCTAAGAAGAAGACATTATGCAGTGGCAGAAACTAGGGTTTCTTGTTTATTGGGTTTCTCTCCACAGATTTTGGAAAAACAACAAGGTAGATTGACTCTACTCATCAAGGAGAATCTTTCTGTCCAATCAGAATTCAATTTTGGGCACTTTCATTTTTGGCCCTAAAAATTAGGGTTTCCACAAAAATAGGAATTTCTGAAATCTGAGGACATAGCTGGAAGATCCTTGGGAAAATCGAAGTTTAGAGCTTTGGATCGATATTTTTGGTTGGGTGAAGCTCTGAGAAACTCAAACCCTAATTTAGGGTCCTCCCGAGTGAATCCGGGAAGACTAAAAGGCATTTCTAAAGGGTGAAACTTTGCAGATTTAAAATTTTGAATATACCAGGTTGATCAGATCATCAAGGCACATCTTTCTATCCTTTCAGAAAGTTGAAATTCACATTTTTAATTTTTAGGGTTTCTTTGACAAACCCTAATCCGGGACCAGATCCAGTTTTCAGTAAATCAAGTGGTAAGACCTAAATCCTTTCTATTTCCATTTGAAGTACACTTTAAGATGTCTCACCACACCAAGCTTGAGGATAAGCTTGAAGGGGCTAATAAATTCCGAGCATGGAAGTATAGGATTGGGTTAATCCTGGAAGAAAATGATTTGGATACTTACATAAGTTCTGAGGTCCCTGTCCCAGAGGAAGAAGAGGCTAAGGCCTTGCATAAGAAGAAATTGGTCAAGGAAAAGAGGATCACTATAGATTCTATCAAAGACCATCTCATACCACATGTGTCATCTCTAAAGACACCCAAGGAGATGTTTGACTCCCTGACCAAGCTATTTGAAGGCAAGAACATAAATCAGAAGATGACTCTGCAGAACCAATTGAAAGGGGTAAAGCTTTAGAATGGAGAGACCATTCAATATTATTTCTCTAAGGTCTCTCAGATCAAGGAACAACTTGAAGTTGTGGATGAAGTGGTGGAGAATGGTGAAATTGTCATGACCACTCTAAATGGCCTACCTAGGTCATGGGATTCCTTTATTCAAGGGATTTGTGCAAGAAGGAAATTGATCTCCTTCAGTAGACTGTGGGAGGAATGTTCACGAGAAGAGGCTAGGCTTGTAGCCCTAGAAGAAAAGATGGGGAAGGAAGATCAAGCTCTCACAACACACACCAAGAAAGGAAAGTTCAACAGGGAGTCATCCCACTTGAGGAAATCTTCACACAACCATTATCATAAGGATAAGAAAGATCTCAGATGAACCTCCCAAGGGACAGATCTTCAAATGCAATGAGAAGGGACACTTTGTTGTAGATTATCCCAAGAAGAAGAAATACAACAACTTCAACAACAAGAAGAAGAAGAACAAGAAGAGATATCATGCTCATGCTGCTGAGGATGATGAACCTCCCAAGAAGAAGGCTAGAGCAGAAAGTAATGATTCATCAAGTGAAGATGAATATGTTCTAATATCTACTCTCACAGGTACTATCTCTCATGGATGTAATGATTGCATTATTGATAGTGGGGCTTTCAAACACATGATTAGGTTTAAAGAATCTTTTGCAAATCTATCTGAACGTGAGTCACCCCATAAGGTGAAACTTGGGGATGACTATCAATATCCTATCAGAGGAAGTGGTGAAAACTCCTACAACATAGACTCTAGGAAGTCTTTGAAGATGAAAGGTGTTTTATATGTACCTGGGCTCAAGAAGAACCTACTCTCCATATCTGCATTAGATGCAAAAGGCATGAGGGTTGCATTTATAGATGGCCAAGTCCTAATGTGGCCAAAGGGTAAAACTATAGATGATGCAATAGTGATTGGAGAACAAGAGGGAGGATTGTACAAATTAAAGGGACAACCTAAACATGCTATGGTACATGAATCCATGGAGCCAAGTGAACTTTGGCATAGAAGGATTGCACATGTGCACTATAGAGCACTACCAATTGCAAGCAAAGCTATAGAAGGTCTTCCTGAAATCAAGACAAAGCATGAAGGTGTTTGCAAAGGATGTGCAAAATGAAAGAACATTAAGA